>JAPPVO010000032.1:67728374-68050644 GCA_030407325.1 Camellia japonica
TCTCTCTCTCTCTCTCTCTCTCTCTCTGCGTACAATGCGATAAGACGATTCAGAGAGATTGAGGCTGAGCTCCTGCAGATTTGCTTCCATCGAACCCTTCTTTGTGCCTTTTCTGAATCTCGAGTGAAAATCTAGACCAAAAACCCCTTTCTAAGAAATGTAGAACCCTTCTCGATGAAGAACGAAGCCCTAAATAGATGAAGATGAAAGAAAACTGAACATTAGCCAAATCAAGTGCACAAAACAAGAGTAAAACCCTAGAATTTTATAATCGAATAGTCATACATTCAAGAAAAAGCAGAGACAAAGAAAGAAAGAGAGAAGGAGAGAGTAACTAGCCTTCTTTTACGTTCTAATCGAATCATACATTCAAGAAAAAGCAAAGACAAAGAAAGAAAGAGAGAAGGAGAGAGTAACTAGCCTTCTTTTACGTTCCTTTAGATTACCTTGTTTGGGAAGACTAAATAAGTGCACTTTTTGTCTTTTTTGATTAAAAAAGTGAGGTTGAAAATATAGATGTTTGGGTTAACTTTTTAACTCTTTATGGAAAAATGTGTAATAAAAAATTGTAAAAATTAGTTTTTAGAAGAAAATTTGAATTGGGAGTTGTGCAGCCGTAATTGTTGACTTTTGATGAATAGTGTTAACTTTTTAACTTTTTGAATAACTTTTTGGCTTTTTGAATTATTCTCTACATCCCAAACTTAGCCTTAATTAACTTGTGTTTTGCTTTAGTGGCAAAATATTTTCTTCATTATTTTTCGTCATCATAGATTTAAGAATTAATTAATTTATGTTTTTTTTGAGGAGAGAGAGAAACAAAAAATTGATAAACAAAAATAAAAAGGGGCAAAAAAGTTAATTGTCTATTTTTTTCATTACTGCCCAATATGTCAAAATTTTTCTTCCAAAATTAGTGACAAAATAATTTTTTCACTAAAAAATCTCAAAATATTAAAAATTATTAGTGACAAAATATATTTCTTATTAAATGGTCTTAAAATATTTAAAATCAAGTTTCTCAAAAAATATATATACAAAATTATTGGTAACGAAAATATATTCCTCGCTAATAATTTTATAATTGGTGACAAAAAAAAATTATCACCAAAAGTCTCAAATTTTGGCGCCAACCAAAAAAAGATTACGGGAAAACCTTCAGTGACAAAACTTAATTTTTCCTCACCTAAAAAGAAATATTTGTTGACGAAAACAAATTTCGTCACCTATTATTTTTATTTTTTATTATACGTGACAAAATTTAATAATTCGTCACGGATTATTCTTATTTAGTGACGAAATTTATTTTCTTCACTACTTTTCGTCACCATAGATTACTTTTGTTGTAGTGGCATATGGACTTGTGGAGCGAGCATACTTAAGGATTTCACAAGTGATTGCTCGACTAGAACATTCCACGTGGCCCAATGGGATAAGGAGAGGAATCCACTAAAGGTGCGCGTCAATACCATTTGACATTTTGGCCAATGTTGTTTGGCAGTATTGACACGTACACACGTAAGGAATAGAAAGGACAGTACCGCCACTTGTCCAACAAAGGACAACAAAAGTAGTGCGCGCACAATCTTGAAAGCCAATGCAGTAGCCTAATAAGGCACACGACCTCACACTCTAAAGAGGTAAGCAATGTGTAGCAATTCTCTCTCTACAGTGCTTTGCATTCTTTCTTCTTCTCCAAGAAAGTTAACTTGGCCGTCGGAGAGATTTTTCGACAAACCACTTGCTAGGTAGCTCACCCTTGTTTTGTTCTCAGCTAACTAGAGTCCGTTTGAAGGTGAGACGAGGTTGGTAGCAAGGCATACGGAAGACGACGAATATTTCTCCCCCGTACAGATGGCAAAAAATTAGGTAAAATAATATTTACAAGTAAAGCTAATGATACGACATTTTCTTACCACTTGATGCAGTATAACCACAATCTTTAATGCAATGAGTTCCATATAGGCCCACTAATATCAAATCATTGTAAATCTGCCTCATCAAGTTGACATGAGGATGAAGATGTTAGCGAGAGAAATAGTGGAACAGTGTGATGATTTACCATTAGCCATTGTTGTATTAGGCAGCCAATTGGGGACAAAACATAGATTAGTGAGTGGGAGATGGTGCAACAAAGTAAGAGAAAATGGAAAGGAGGACAATGTGGAAGAGTATCAGAGGTATTATCTCTAAGTTATCACAATTTGTCGTATCAGTTGAAGGCATGTTTCCTTATTTGGGAAATTATCCAGAGGATTTCAAGATAGACACAGACTTTATACCAATTGTGGATTGCTGAAGGTATTGTATCATCATCAAGGAGGAAAATAAGAGAAGAAAAAAAAATTTTTGACGTGGCTGAAAGTTTATTGGGTGAATTAGCACACAAGTGTATGGTTCAAGTGCAGGAAGAGGAGAGTACCCAACAACGAGCAGTAGGAGGTTTAGAACTTGATGGCTTCATAACCTCATGCGAGAGTTATGTTTGAAAAAGGTAGAAGAACAAAATTTTCTTCGAGTCATTGATTATTGACTGGGCTAGCAAAGGGAACCCTCCTGTTCGTCATCCATGGCAATGTCATCAACTAGTAAAATACACAGACTTGCCATCTATATGGATTGTGATGCAAGTAGATGTCTTTCCTTTGAGCATGAGAAGAACATTCTGTCAGTTTTGCTCTTCAATGGTGTTGAATGTACTGAACCATTTTGGGAACAAATGAAATCCCATTTCTCTAATGGTGATCTCAAATTGGTTAAAGTTTTAAATCTTGAAGGATTTGGCTTCTTCTTCTTCTTCTTCTTTTTTTTTTTGACTCAATCACATCACCAAAAGCGATAGGAGATCTAATCCTTTTGAGGTACTTGAGTTTGAGAAGGTCCTTGTTCAAGGAGTTGCCACCATCTGTAGGCAACTTAAGATTCTTGTAAACTCTTGATTTAAGGGCAAAAATTAAGTTTGGTGTGCCAAATGTGTTATGGAAGTTGGAAAAGTTGAGTCTTCTTTATCTTCGTGGGACTTTTTTACACAAGGTAGATTGCTTAGAATGGATGGCTTGAGCAACTTGGAGGCACTGGAAAACTCTGATTCAAGCCAATGTGATGTCAAAGATCTCTTCAAATTAACCAATCTTCGACAATTGAAACAAACACAATTGAGAAAACTTGAGGACCTGGCGACAATGAATAACTATTTCCTAAGTTGCACCTTCTCAAACCGACTGCAGCTCATGTCTATTAATCCCTCTCATCCTGATTTTTTTCTGAAGAATAAGTCTTCTAAGACAACTACTTGATTGTGACCGCCTTATTGGGCTGGATATAAATGGGATTATAAGAAAGTACCAGAATAACAACCACCATTTATGCTCAGCCTTGGACAATCTCGCCTTAAGGAAGACCCAATGGCAACACTAGAGAAAGTTGCCTAACTTAAGAAGACTATCCTTGCACCAATGACATATTTGTAGTGGAGGAAATGATTTGTTCCATGATGGGTCTTCTTCAACTCAGGAACCTTGGGCTCTGCCATTTGAAACAATCTAAAAAGTGGAGGGTGGAGGAAGGAGCCATGCCCAATCTTTCTACTTTAGAAATTAGGTACTGTCTGAATTTTGTGATGCTTTCGGATGGACTGAGATTCATTACTAGCCTCTAGGAATCGGATGTTGTGGCCATGCCAGACGCATTTAAAGACAGGGTACGAGTGGTAGATTTTCATAAAGTGCGACATGTCCCTTCCATCTTCATCTGAGTAATCTTTGTGTGGTTAAATTGAAGAAGTAACAATATGTCCTTTTTCTATTGGTCATGTAATCAATATTCTTATATGATGTTATTTCAGGACTTTTCTTCCTTATCAACATTATTGTTAGAATTATAGGGTAAAGAAGAAACATTGCATCAGGATCGATAACTAACCATTACAAGAATGACCTATTTATAGCCTTACAGTAGAGTGCTAACCAAGTAACCTATGCCAAAGTGGTGAACAATAGTCATAAATAGAGAAAATAAGGCAATTCAACAATTTTAGAAATGTACATCAATATCTGATGCGAAGTGTTTGGCTAAAGAGTTCTTGGAACTCATGGGCAAATTACTTAATTTTCCGAAAGCAATGGTCTTGACCATAACTAAACTGAATATTTTCCTAAATTACATGAATCAAATGAACATTTTCATTTCATGAACAATAATTGTAAAAGAGTTTGCATCGATGATTTTTTATTTCAAAATTAAAAAATAGTTTAGGGAGATAATGAAGTTTAAATTGGCATAACAATTATAAACAATTGATTTTAATTTTAACAATGTGTTGCAACCTTACAAATTGAAATCGAAATGTCCATTCCACCCATGTAAATGACCCTGCAAATGTATCCGTCGATGATGTTTATGAACAAATGCCTAAAGATCTGACCTAGAATATTTAAGAGCACTAAAACTTAACTCCATCGCTCAAAACTAAATAGATGATATGATTATTTAAAAATCAAAAATTAAATGGTGAGATTATAAATAAATATATAATACAAGACATGCACATTTATTGGAAATGACACCCCTTGTATTTGTAATCATATTTAATCCTAATCAAAACTTTGATACTAATTTGTTGTAGAATCATGTGTAAACTAACAATAATTTATTTATTATCCAACCTGTAGGATACATGTGGTGTCTTTTGAATAGTAGAAAATACAAAACCAATTTGTCTTTAATTATCGTGACATTTGTTTCAGTTGAGATATTTTGTACAAAAAGATCATATATTTAGAGGTGGCCAACTGATGAGTTTGGGCTAGTCAAAACGGGGTGTGCATTAAAATAATTCAACTTGCGTACAAGTTTGACATATCAGCCTGTTTATTTTATTGATCTCTTTTTTTAATTGTGGTCTTGGTGGTGATAGTGGTGGTATTGGAAGAGGTGGTGATAGTGGTGTAGAGGTGGAGGTGATGGTTGTGGTGGTGGTGGTGGTGGTGGATATAGTTCTAAATATCGGCCGATACGCTACGTATCGGCCGATACGTATCGGAAAAATGGAGTACCGCAATGGATACAGGCCAATATATCACTGAGATTGAAAATCACAGGAGTATCGGCCGAGTCCCGGTACGTATTGGCCTGTAAGCGTTACACAAGCCGTTACACAAGCCGCGACGGGCCGATACTCACCGGTTCGGACCGGTACGGAAAAGAAAAAGTTGAAAAACCTTTGAAATGATTTTTAAAATTTCACCACCGCGACACCCGATTCCCGATACGTACCGATCGATACTACCGATACCGATACTCCGCGATCGATACCGTTACGTTATCCGATACTGCGATTTAGAACCTTCGGATGGTGATAGTGGTATGGAGGTGGAGGTGGAGGTGGAGGTGGAGGTGATGGTGGTGTGATGAAGAAGATGGTATCCATTTATTTCAATCGATATTTATATCTAATTCATTTATAGATTTGAATGAATTTAAACAGATTACACGTAATAAGGCAATAGATCAAACATTTATTGTGATGTTTGATCCTTTATTACACATAATAAGGCAAGTGAGATACAACATTAGACATGACAAAACTTATAATTAACTTTTTGTGGCACCAACCATGAGAGGGGCCATTTCTTTGCTAAGCTTGTCAAAATAAATGATCATCCTATCTTTGGGTGGTAACTTGTTCTTGATTAGTGGGTGATTGAGAAAATTGTTGATCCATGTAGTGATGGTTGGGAATTGAGTTGGGTCCACAATTTTAATGGACCCAAGTTCCTCCCAAATTGGAATGTAGTGAGAGATCCATCCAAGTGCAAGGTCTAAATACCCAATGTTTTCTCCTCCAAAAAACTTTGACTTCGCTTTGAGCTCTTCTTCAATCTTCTCCAAGGCCTCCATGGATGATTTGAGAGCTCTTTCCCTTACTTCTCCTTGGGTGCACAAAGCTAGTTTAACATTAATTCAAACTTTATGTTTTATAATATTGTTAATAGACAAGAAAATTAAAGGATTTATTATTTTTGGTCTGACCTGCAAAGGAAAATCAAAACCCAAGAACTATGAAGTCCTTTTTTTTTTTTTTTTTTTGAGGGGGGGGGTTGTGGGGGCGAGAGGATGGTAAATTACATTCACCTCCTCTAAGGTTTGGAAAAAAAATACAATTTTTCCTACACTTTTGATATAATTACACTAACCTCCCTTTAGAATGGTTAAAGCGATGAAACTAATGTCAATACACTGAAATAAATAAAAATAAATATACATTTTAGTAGGAAAGAGATGATAATATCATTTTTTTTCATTTATATAACTAATGAATTAATGATGAAAAATGGCCTAAATATTATGTGAGTGTTTGGGAAGTGGGTTTTTATGTAGGTTTTTTTAGTTGTAGTATATTATTGGAGAAAAAATTTTTGGTGTTTGGAAAAATAGTTGGGTTTTTTTGTGGTTTGATGTGATGTTTGTGAAAGAAAAAGTAAAATGATTATGAGGTTGGATATGATATTTTGTTTGGATTTGTTTTTTTTTTTATTTTGCAAAAAGTTTGTCTTTTAGTGGAAAAAATTAAAAAAAAACCCAACACACAAACTTCCCAAACACCACCATATGTAATTTAAAATATTTAGGGAAGTGGGTGTAATTATGTAAAAAATGTAAGGTTAACTGTATTTTTTTCAAATTTCAAAGGAAATGAGTGTAATTTATCATTTTTTTCCCTCCAATTTGTTTAACATTTGAATCAATCCTCATCCTAAATGTATCAGGTCAAATTTGTAAAGTGAAGCCCAAATCCCAAGCTAATAATTGAATCCATAGTAAATATTATGAGCAAAAACTCTAAAAAAAACAAGGATTCAGAAAGATAAACAAAAAAAAGAAAAATAAAAAGTTCAGATGTTGAAAATTGAAAGTAAGGAATAATCACCTTCTCTTCGGCAAAATTAGCCAGAAATCAAGCCATGGCTCTTTTATAAGGATCTTGAGGCTATAATGAAGATTGTTTCCACGTCTCATCGATGTACTCAAGTATTACAAAGGACTCGAGGGTTACTTTCTCACCATGCACAAGCACTAGTACCTTCTTGTGCACCGGGTTCAATTCTAGAAGCAAAGGACTCTTGTTGCGAATGTCTTCTTCAACGTACTCGTACTCAACCTCCTTCCTTTAGTTTCAAAGCCCACTCCACTCTTAGGACAAATGGGCTAACCCAAAATCCCAAAAGCTTCACAGCCTCTTGGCTTGCCATGAGAGACATATAATTTGCTAGCTCATGTAATGAAGTTCTTATATCTATCAACATGTACCAAACTAGACTTTTTAGTGACTTTGCAATGTTAAACAACAATTATGACTAGTTGGATGGTTTAGGTAGACCAATAAATGCCCTATTTTCTGTCTCTAACATTATCTTATGTTGAATATTAATAGTGACTAGTGAGAATTTATTTTCACTTATCACTTAAAAACAACTTAGTCAAATTAGCTTCTAGTCGTGGGCCAACTAGCCATTTTCACAGGCCAACATGAAGGCCCTATGGGCCAGATCACGGTCTTATCCAACGGACCCAGATTTAGATCTATTTTTTGAATTTTTGTTTTTGTTTTTTTGTTTTTAATTCTTTTTTTTTTAAATATATATATTTTGTTGAGCTCACGTGCTAAGTTTCAAACCTTAAGCTAAGGACCAACCCAAGCCTCCTTGGGATTGGATTTGAGCTTGGGTTGAGCCACAAACCTTAAGGCCGAATGATGTCCCTTAATTGTGGTTTTTTTTTTTTTTTTTTTGAGCAGCAAAGAAGACAAATTTTATTAGATCAAAAAAGTACACATAGCTCGGAAAGAAATTGCATCATTGTCCAAGCTCTGCATCCTAACTAATCATGTGCATTTCCAAAGCCCTAGAAAGAGTTAGAGAGTTTCCAACTCAAAACACCTCAATACATCCAAACACATGTAACATTACACCCTTCCTCCAATACAAAATCTAATCTGCACAATATTGTACATAAAGTCATTGATAGAGTAGTGGAAGTCCTTGGATGTGGATTTCAGCCAGATTACAAGCCTAATAATTATAACTTCTTGTAGCTCCTTCATCATTGGTTGGATGTCACAAAAAATGCACTCATTCTTGTGTTTCCAAATGGACCAAAGGGCCACCAAAGGTATGGCATTCCAAATTCTCCTATTAACTTTCGTGAATCTATTTTCCTGCCCACCGCTGCAATATCCCTTCAACTAAGACCTGACCAAACTCTCCAAACCAAAGGGCATAAAAGAAGCACATGCTCTATTGATTCTTGGTTAGCTTTGCAAAATAAACACAAAGTAGCTGCACTGTCATCCAACTCCAATTCTTTGCAGGCATACAGAAGTTTTAACCTTATGTTTCCATGCAAGCCACCCAAAAAATTGTACTTTAGGGGAAGGTACTTGATCCACACCAATCTGCTAGAATCTTATACTCACCATAATCTAAATTAGTGTGATTATAAAGAGTTGAGACAAAAGATTGCCCTGTTTTGGTTGCTAGCCAAATTGATTTGTCCTTAGCATTCATGTTCAAAACAGGGGCTACTATGATAAACTGATTTAAGTGTGCATAGCTCCTCATTTCCTCATTGGAATAAGGCCCTCCTAAAACTGAATATCTAATTCTCAGAGTTACCTTTTTTAACAACATATGCCTTGAGTGACCCATCCTTATCATTAGACAACCTGAAAAGTCTAGGGAATAACTCTTTAAGACTAACTCTACCATTCCAACAATCATGCCAGAAGCTCACTCTACAACCATTTCCCACTCTAGTCTGGAGATTACTGACATAAAATTGTAGTAAGCTGACCCTTTGATTTGCTGCTATCAAAATATCACCTCAAATCTTGGAGAATCTGTTGCCTGAGTGCAGATTTGGTAGCCATTTCCCACCATCAAATTTGTATTTGCTGAAAACTTGCCAACTTTGTTTTGATTGGGCCTTGAATTTGCACATGGTTAATTTGGAGTATGTATTGATTTAATTGGGATATGTTTCTTGATTTTTTTTTGTTGGCCTTTTTATATTGATGTAAATTTGATGTACTTCTCTTGTACTCACCTATATGTTATATCAATGAATATTTTAGTTTGCCTATAAATTATTATTTTTTTATTTTTGAAAACAATAGTAATGAACACCAACAAAGCTTGCAAGATCAACTATTGGCAAAGTAAAAGAGCAAGACCATTATAGTTATGGTCAAATAACAAAATAGTCAATTGCAAATATATAAACCATACATAATTTTAAGGAGCTTTATTTAGATGTAAAGGGTCTCCCTAGGACGTACTAAAAGAATAAAAGAGTCTACCTTAGGGCTGTAAAGCAAAGCTAGAGAGAGAATGACCATTGCTTTTTTTCTTGGCAAAATAGTGGCAAGTAGACATGCAATCTTTACAAGTTGGAAATCCATAAAGGCTTGCCGTCCATAGTGTACGTCTCTGTAGGATTTAAAATAGACAACATGGAGAAGATTTAGGATGCATTCATTGCCTTCACATGGAATGTAAATTTGTTCACAAATTTTGAGAGTGTGAATAAAATATAGAATTTGATATGTCTAAAATTATGAGTCTCACATTTAAAAATTATCTGAATCCCACCTAAAATTATAAATTTCGGTATTTTGATCAATCAAAATTTATGTTTTATTACTTTGATAATGTGTGAACAAAATTAAACCCTTTTTCTTTTTCTTTGAGTATAGTCCGTGGTTGGTGTCAAAATAACAATATTAAAAATCAAATTTTAACATGCTATACTATCAAAATTCCTCAACGATGTAAATATTATTTCTTTTTATTTTGTCTCAAAATGTTAAATAAAAATGCAATTTGTAAGCCCATCACAAGAGAGATACAGAGACAGTAAAGTCAAATTTTGGCAATTGTCATACTTTATATTAAATTTAAAAGTCTAATTTGATTATAGTTTTGTCATACTATTGGAGATGAATTTTTAAAAATCTTGCCCAATTTTAGTTTAACAAAAATTATAACAGAATTGGAGATGGTCTTATTAATTATTTTTAAATAAAAATTTTGAGAGGGGTTACTTTTTTTTTTTTTTTTTTTGGAATGCGAGAAAGGTTGCCTTCTTCAAAATCCCTTGGGCACAAACCTTATTATGAGTTTATCCCACTATGAGGGGTCAAGAAAGGCATAACAAAAATCTTCTAACATATATACCCAAAAATATCTTTAACATGACAAAAGCACTGAACATTAGAAGATTAGAACAAACAAATTATTTAATGTTGGGGTGATTTATTTGTTTTTTGAATACTGAAGTAAATTTTACAATAACTTTTTAATTATCACTGAATTCAAGACACTAGTATAATGTTAGGGCGATTGTTTATGATTGTAAGTTTTTTCTTTTGATGTCTTCACTTGACAATTAGTTGAACTCTGTAAGAGGGGCTAATTTGAGCCCACTAAATTATTTAAGCCCAATAGCCCAAGATTAGTGGGCCTGAATTTATCGCAAGTCCAAGATTGGTGGGCCCGGATTTATCGCCATCAAACGGGCTAAATGACTCAGCCTCGAAAGGGTTCGGATCCACGAACCTAGAGACTTACTCGGGTCCGGACTCGAAAAGGGTATTAAGCAAGCCTAGAGATCCGAGACACTCGGACTCGAAAGGGTTCGGATCCACGAACCTAGAAATCCGAAGCACTTGGCTTCGAACGGATTCAAATGCAATCTAGAAGTCGCTCCGTTAATGAGTCCCAGAACACTTGCGGGCTCGGAGCTTCCGGGATCTACGTACCAGAACCATGGGCGTAATGGAGTTCGAACAAAGGACCCGATCCCGAGGACGGTGAGTGGAGATAAATTCACTCTTCGGTTAAACTAGCCTATTCCCGGGTCGAGGTGGCACGATCTAGGGGGTCCCTGAGACTCGGTAATATTTGCGGCAGGGCGTTCTCTTGAACTACCCCTGACCCTGATGCGGCAGGACGTCCTCTGGGACTACCCCTGACCCTGTGGGATGATTGGGGATCATTGGTTAGGTGTGGCTAAGAAGAAGGGTTCGCCGAGGGATTGATCTCATCTTCGGGGTTTTTCTCATCCTCGGAGAGGTCACCTCCTCGGAGAAATCACCTCCTCGGAGAGTTCACTTCCTCGGAGAGGTCACCTCCTTGGAGAAATCACCTCCTCGGAGAGTTCACCTCCTCGGAGAGATCACCTCCTCGGAGAAGTCACCTCCTCGGAGAAATCACTCCTCGGAGAGATCACCTCCTCGGAGAGTTCACCTCCTCGGAGAGATCACCTCTCGGACAAAATGGTTAGAGAGAATACTTCCCATGTGCCTTGCACATGGGCTCCGTCCTATATCATGAGGTGCCTATAAATAGCACCCACCCATAGCTTTACAGGGGATGATTTTTGGAGAGATGACTCTTGGGAAAGAACTAATTTCCCATCTCCATTATCAACCTTGAGAGTGAAAGTGGGAGATCCATGGGAGAGCCTTGCCATTATTCTCTCTCTAGCCATTTTGCCTTCTTCTTCACCCAATCTCTGATCTCCATCATCTCCTTTGTTTTTGTGTTCCTAAGTTGAGACTATTGAAGAATCTAAGCCTCTCATCAAGGATCTTCGAAGATCTTCGAATATTCTAACTACTTTCTTGAACCCTTTCATACATTTGGCGACTCTGCTGGGGAGGCGGATTGGTTAATGGTTTCAACGAGATCTGGAACTCATACAACACTGGCAAAAATGGCAGATAATGAGACTCATCAACAAGGCTTTTCCAATGGTGGTGATGAAAGGACTCAAGTTCAAGACTCACCTCTCAGCCTTGAAGCCATTCAAGAACTCCAACACACCCAACAAGAGATTCTCAAGACCCTTCAAAATCTCACCCACACCATGTTGGTGATGGGTTCGAATTTCGCATCACCAGTAACAAATGGCGGTCAAGTCGGCACTGACAAGCATCAACAACTTCATGGCAATGTTGGAAATGGTCAAAACCATCAAGATCCACCCCAAATTCTTCCTGAAGTTGTACAAAATGGTGTGCAGAATCAAGTGCTAGGAGGAACAAGTCATAGCCAACCTACGGCCCGTGGAGCGCACAATCACGCACCTGGAGGATCAAGCCATAGTCCAGCGGCGGTTGGAGGAGTTTCCGGCGTGATGAATGGTGTTCCAACAGCTGTGGAAGTTCAAAGAAGGCCTATAGAAATTTCTCTACAAAATGGTATTCCAGCCATGCCTAATTTTGTTCCACCGATTGTAAATTCTACTCATGTACTGAGTGGGTCTCCTTTGGCGCCGACAACAAATTTGCAAGCACAACCCGGTATAGCGGCCCCGTGCGGTGGACTTTACGGGCCTCAATTCAATGTCCATCACCAAATGGCGTGTCCATAGGTGCCGATGGCCAATTTCATCATGTGTCTTCACCGATGGTGAATTCTCAACACCCGAATGGCCAAGTCGCTCCAGGCTCAGTCTTCGGCTCTACAAGCCAAGTTCCGGGAATACCACCATCAAGTTCTCTCCCTCAACAATTTCTCACTCTCGCCGAGGTGCAAGCCATGTTCGATCTTGAACGGGGCAAGATGACTTTACCCTCTTTGCCTGATCCGGATGTCAAGCCGCCTTACCCTATCGAGATGTTGAGTTATCCATACCCGGAAGGGTACACGGTGCCAAAGTTCATCAAATTCGATGGCAAGCAAGGAAATGCGCGAGAACATGTTGTGCGGTTCATCGAGACTTTAGGGATTCATGGTTCAAATCATGTCCTCCGACTGAGAGAATTCTCCAAGTCCCTCACCAACCGAGCATATAGTTGGTACGTTAACTTGGCCCCAAACTCTGTTCGAAGTTGGGAGGAGATGGTCAACAAATTCCATGTCAAATTCTTTCAAGCGGCCGAGAAGGTGACCACACTTACCCTCTGTAAGGAAAAGCAGCAGGAGGGTGAAGACATTCTCGAATATGTGAAGAGGTTCCAAGACAAAGCCGTGGACTGTCATGAGGCTGTGGAGGAAGCTACTTGGTCCAAATCTGTGTTGAAGGGGCATTGAACGGGAACAAGATGCTTCTTGTTAATCACAGCTACCCACCTTCTCGGCACTAATTGAAGCATCTCGGAACATCAACGTACCTCAGTCTGAGGAGATTGGGTTCGAGGCTAGTTATAAAACCAGCTTCAAGTCATCCCGAAGACCTTCTGTCACTGCGGTTTCCGCGTCTTCTACCCGAAAGTCGCAGCTGGAGGAATTCAGAGGTCAGAAGAGGAAATACTGCGAAGATGACACTCCTTTTCCGTGTAGTGTTGAGGAGGTGAAGGCCTTAGTTAAAGAATGGGTGGCAGATGGAGAACTGAAGTTGCCTTATGTCAAAGAGCTTTTGCCGAAGAAGGACCGTGAGGGTCCTAATTATTGTATTTTCCACCGATCACTAGGACATCCTACAGAAAAGTGCCGGACACTTAAGAAGATCTTTAGAAAGAAGGTCGAAGCAGATGAGCTAAAGTTCAAAGAACAAGGGCCCCAGGATATCTTAGAAGATGTGGCTATGATGGTGTATGACGGTCACAGCCTGAGCAGCTGGTGAAAGCTTTCCAAATGACCTTGCAACTCTAGGGCAAATGTCAACATTCCACAGAAGGAGTCTATCTATGACATTTACAGTTTGCATTTACTGCATTGTCCATGAAGTTCTATCTTTCTTATGTTATGAAGAAATTTATTGCCTTCTCTACATTGTATGTCTTCATTGTGTTATGTTGCTTGAAACAGTTTTTAATTTTTGTTGCCCCTCAAAGAAGAAAAATGAATAGTAGACTCAGTTACCAACCTGAAGGGAGTTTTCTTGACACAGTAGAAGTGTACTTCCATTCGGACCTCCGAAGAGCAGCCATGGCTTCTATCAATGCAAGCTTTGAGGGTCTTTCTTGCTGAAGTAGCATATGTGCTCCCACTCGGACTTCCGAAGAATAGCCCTTACTTCTGTCAATACAAGCTTCGGGGATCTTTCTCGCTGAAGTAGAATGTGTATTACTATTTAGACTCTCGGGGGACAGCCTCGGACTTCTGAGGGAGAGCTTTACTTCTGCTCGGACTTCCGAGGGACAGTCTTGTTTCCGCTCGAACTTCTGAATGACAGCCTTGCTTCTGCTCGGAGCTTCTATTTGGAGCTTCTGCTCGGACTTCTGAGAGACAATCTTTACTTCTGTTGGTGCAAGCTAAGCAATGCTAGACAGGCCCACACACACGTCACGTTGAAAGGGCAACGTGTGTAGTCGGCGTTGGAGATGTAGCTGAGTCGGCGTCGATCAAGATCAAGAAGACTGAGCTAGGCCGGGCAGGACCACACACGTTGCGTTGAGTGGGCGAACGTGCGTGATCGGCGTCGGACAAGTTGAAGCCGGAAGCAACGCTGGTACCACAGAAGAGTCGGCAACCACACACGTTGCGTTGAGAGGGCGAACGTGTGTGGTCTGCGTTGGAACAGTTGAAGCTAGCTGCAGAGTTCCAGCAGAGAGAGGTCGATGGTAGGCTGCCTCGGTCTCGGCGCAAGGCATCAAGCGTGACATCATTCCTATCACATCTCTGCCCTTGACATCAATATTTCAATGCAAGCATCAAATATTCTATTTATGTTAGATTTGTCAACATGAGTTCAAGATTTAGCAACAGTGGTTCAAACACATAAATGAGCAGTAAAATTTCATCATTCTCGATTTAACAAGTCCCAAATCTCAAGTAAGATTTTCAAGATGTATATAATCAGAGCCAGTTAAAGAGGCACAATACCAAATTCAACAAAGGTTCAAGGCAAAATCACAAATCCATCAATATAATGAAGTTCTGAAGTGGGTTTTCACAAAAAGCTGCCTCCAAAGTTTTAAATATATATATATATATATATGCTTACCCGTAGATCTAAAGTGACAATGAGTAAAGTGTGAAGTTAAAAGAAGTAAGAAGCATCAAACGGCGTAGGCCGTAAGAGGCAGAGCAAGCAGCATTTCTGGTCCAGATTGTCTTCGCAGAGAAGGCCGGTGTCGAGGTCGGTCGTGTGTGGATTGATGCTATTTGCGTTGGGTTTGATTTCGTTGTTCACTGGCCATGTCGCTTCTGATCTTGAATGGTACTCTCAGAGGCTAATGATCCGAAGTTTATCTTATAAACTTGACGAAGGCAAATCGCTAGGCAGTCAAGGCCAGAAGCAAAATTGCAGCAGTGGTGATGCAAGCTGGGCAGTCGTGCATGCAAGGCAGGGTCGGAGCTGCTCTCGCAAAGGCCGTCGGAGTGTTGCACGACGCTAGGAGGATTGGACAGTGCTGCTCCGTCGCGTCTGAACCAGTGGTGGTGCTATTCGGCGGAGTAAAACCAAAATCAGACGCCCCCAAAGCTCTGAGGGGATGCGTCGTTGGGCTGAGTTGAAGTACCGACGATGGCGAGATCTGGAACTGCAGCAATGAACAATATGCAACCTAAAAAAAAAATCGGTAGTAAGGAATACCCACGGATCCAAAAATATAAGAAGAATTTGAAGTTGGGTTCATTATTTTTTTCCAATTCTTTAGAAGGAGAGTGCCTACAGAAATGGGTCTTTGAATTTTGATTTCCTGCAAATAAAAATTTCGTGGTCTCTGCTTTCTTGATTTGGAGAAGGCGGTGGTCTTCAAAATGGAGTGCAAAGCAGCTGGGTCACTCTTTGTTGAAGAAAGAGAGCACGGCAGTGGCGTCTAGCATTATAAAAGCGAAGATGAGGAAGAACGCTGGACAGTAGAGGAGCACTGATGTTGCAGAAAGGCTGACTGTGAGTTGGCGATGAAGCTGGGCAGTCGGCGTCGGTTCTGGCCGTTGGAGCTGGGACAAGACGATGGCTGGGCTGTGATGTCCGCGACAGTCGGAGCCGAGCTATACGGATGACATTGCAATGGCAGTCGGCGTTTGTAGTAGGTCGTAGTCGACGTTTGCAGTAGGTAGAGCTACGACAGGACGATTACACGAGGAGGCAGCAACCATGACGAGCTGGTGCCGGTGCTGGCCTACCGTGACAGCGGCTGGGTCTTCGACGACGTTGCTGGAAGCTGCAATGGAGGTGTGTGCAAACGGCAGCAGTGTTGGTTTGTTGAAGAAGAAAGCACGGCGGTGGCCTTGGCAGTGCAGAAATAAAGCCTTCTTGGAAGGGAAGAAACAAGGTCTCTCTCGTTGTACAGGGATATTTTTTCTCCAGTTGTCGTCAAATGTGCTAGCGGTCATCAGGACAAGCTCAACAATCTTATACTCCTCAATCCTCCACTAACAGCAAAACATGCCAACCTGCCATCAACATTATCTATATTCAGCAACTTTTTGTTGGGTGAAATATTTTCCCAGGATCCTCTGAGAGCCAGTGATAAAGCCTTGACAAGCTGTGGTCCTTACAAAATGAAAGAAGATGATGCAATGGTTTATAGAAGACCTTACCTCACATCTGGTTCCTCAGGGTTTGCATTGAATGCGATCAGTAGGGCAATGAAGAAGGAACTTAAGGTGAGATCAGAGGCTGTCCAGAAGCTCAAAATCAGTGTATATTTCGCAACTTGGTGGGCTTTGAATGTGGTTTTCAATATATACAACAAGAAAGTTCTCAATGCGTTTCCTTATCCTTGGCTCACATCGACACTCTCTCTTGCAATGGGTTCGTTGATTATGCTGACTTCGTGGGCTACAAGGATTGTTGAGGCTCCAAAGACTGATCCTGAGTTTTGGAAGAGTTTGTTCCCGGTTGCTGTGGCGCATACAATTGGGCATGTAGCTGCAACTGTGAGTATGTCAAAGGTTGCTGTTTCATTCACACACATCATCAAGAGTGGTGAGCCCGCTTTCAGTGTGTTGGTGTCGAGGTTTTTTGCTTGGCGAATCTTTTCCGGCAACGGTTTACTTGTCACTTGTGCCAATCAGTGGTGGTTGTACTCTTTCTGCTGCCACAGAGCTCAATTTCAACATGACTGGGTTTATGGGGCTATAATATCGAATTTGGCATTTGTGTTCCGTAATATAATCTCGAAGAGAGGAATGAAGGGGAAGGCTGTTAGTGGGATGAATCACTACGCATGTTTTGTCTCTATTGATCCTCACACCTTTTGCAATTGCTGTGGAGGGCCCACAAATGTGGGCAGCTGGCTGGCAGACTGCTTTTCCTCCAATTGGACCGAATTTCATTTGGTGGGTGGTGGCCCAGAGCATCTTCTACCACTTGTATAATCAGGTCTCATACATGTCTTTGGATCAGATCTCTCCCTTGACATTTAGCATAGGAAACACAATGAAGCGGATATCTGTCATAGTCTCTTCCATCATCATCTTCAGCACGCCGGTTCAACCGATCAATGCACTTGGAGCTGCGATCGCAATCCTTGGAACCTTCCTCTATTCGCAGGTAAATTGTTCTCTCTATAAAAAAAAAAAAAAAAAAGGGGGGCCTTGATTTATGGCCTCTCAGACTAACATACTCTCTCTCTACATATATATTATATTTATATATATAATGGGTCTTCCAATACGCTTCCTGGATGAATTTATGTATATTGATAAAGAAGCACGATAAACTAAAAAGAAAGCTGGTGTGTCGGCAGAATAAAAAATAGTCCGTAATGACTAAATTAAAAGGAGAGGGGTAATTGATTAGGCTTTTGTCCTCGTTCAAAAAAAAAATAATAATAATAATAATATAAAAAAAAACGGAGGTTGGTGCTTTCGGCGGCGTGCGAAGAAAAAGAAGGAGCTATTGATTAATTTAGGGCTGTCGTCCTTTCTTTAAATAAAAAAAAGGGGGTGGCACATGAAATATGCCCTCAGATAAGAGATATTCTATATATATACTTCTAAGACTCGTTTGTGTGCCAGCAATAAATTATTTCTTTAATGGGTTTATTTGGATTCAAAAGAAATTGGAATCAAATTGGTGAAGAAAAGCTGCGTGGGCCCAAGCAAGCTACAAAAAGATAAGGGTGATCCAGCTTTTGATTTTATTTGTTTCTGGAAGTGGAGAGAATTATTATCATTATTTTCTTTGAGTGGTCTAATTGGTGTTGTATTAATTACATGTCCAGATTCTTTCTGGGTGAAGCATTCAACGACTCAAGTTTCAATTTTCTTTCAAGAAGAAATTTACAAAAAAAAAAAAAAAAAAAAAAGCTTAATAAAAAAAAAAAGAGAGTTTAAATTTCAATCAATCTCAAATTTGATCAAACAAAAGTATTTTCAGAATCAAAGTAATATGCCAGTCACACTATTGAGATACAAAACTGAAACTTTTTATACAGTCAGGGGAGGACATCCCCGATTACAGAGACTCTAAATAAAAAAAACAGTAAATACAAAAAAAAAAAAAAAAAAAAAGAGGACCAAAAAAAAATAAATAAAAAAAAAAAAAAGGGTCTTGTTCTTCTTCTTCTTCGCAGATGCCGACCACATGCCGACTTTACTTACTCGACTCTCCCGCCGTGCCCTTCCTTTTTTTGTCGCTTCGGGAGACTTTTGAAGGCTCTGCCTCAGTACGTGCAGGACCGCCGGGGGATTTGACTCCCTGCTGGTTGACCTTTGAAGGCTCTGCCTCAGTATGTGCAGGACCGACGAGGGATATGACTCCCTGTTGGTTGTCAAAAGTGAAGTACGGAGGTGCTCCGAGTCGGGTCATGACGGTGGTCTTTCGCTTCAACTCTTTGTTCTCTGCCTTTAGGGCGCAAATCTCTGCTCGCGCATCTTTGTACATGCTCTGGAGCAGAGAAAGTTGGGAGTTTAGCTTTTGTACTTCAATGGTTCTATTCTGTAACCGGTGAGATAATTTGGTAACCGCAGTCACGGTTTCCATGCAAGAGCTTAGTGTGAAGTGGTTGGCCTCAATATCAGATTGAGCAGCCATGATTTGCTCAACCGATATCATAGGAAAGCTAGGAAGAATGGGAACAGGGGCACTCGGTCCAGGAAGGTTAGGAAGAATGGGAACAGGGGCACTCGGTCCAGGAAAGTTAGGAAGGGTAGGAGCAGGGACACTTGGCCCAGAGGAGCTCTGATCATTGAGGTCCGGAAAGAGAGTGAGGGGGTGAGTTGAGGCCATGTGTGGTGAGAGATGTAAAGAGCAGGAAAGGAGAGTCAGAAAAATACAGAGAGAACAGACTGAGTTTTGAGACAACTCTTCTCCTCCGTTCAGTCTCTCGTTTCTCTCGATGAGAAAGAGGAAACAGGAGAGAGTGATGAAGAGGGAGATGGAAGAGAGTGATGAAGAAGAGAATGGTTAAGAAGAGGAAGACGGATACTGAAGAGAAGAAGAAGACGAGAGAGAAAGACAAAGAGAGGGAGAGGGTCGAGGCAGGCTTGCAAACCGAGGGGGCTGCTTTTGTCGGCCAATCAATACAAAAGTAGAGCCCGCGTGCCAAACGCGGCAAGAGACGCGGGAGAATTGTGTATGCATATATGTATACATATTGTATAGGTATGTAATATATATATTTGTTTGAACATTTGAGTTACAGGTGTGGCTTGGGTTCAATGGATTGGCTAAGTGGTTAAGGACTCAGGGGCCGAGCTTGAGGTCAGGGGTTCGAAACCTCGCATTCCACATCCGTGCATTTATTTTTGCGTATGCTAACGTCAGCAAACGGAATATGCCTTCTCAGTAACGGCATATTCCCACTGACGGTTGCAAACGGCATATTCCCCACGAGTGTATATCTCCGTATATGTCTGTATATAGATCCGTATATGTCTGTGTCGTATATACCTCTATATAATGTGAAGCATGGCTGACGAGGTGAACTTATGCATGTCCGAGAAAATTACAATTTCTCATACACGCAAGGGGCAAATGTAAGAGGGGCTAATTTGAGCCCACTAAATTATTTAAGCCCAATAGCCCAAGATTAGTGGGCCTGAATTTATCGCAAGTCCAAGATTGGTGGGCCCGGATTTATCGCCATCAAACGGGCTAAATGACTCAGCCTCGAAAGGGTTCGGATCCACGAACCTAGAGACTTACTCGGGTCCGGACTCGAAAAGGGTATTAAGCAAGCCTAGAGATCCGAGACACTCGGACTCGAAAGGGTTCGGATCCACGAACCTAGAAATCCGAAGCACTTGGCTTCGAACGGATTCAAATGCAATCTAGAAGTCGCTCCGTTAATGAGTCCCAGAACACTTGCGGGCTCGGAGCTTCCGGGATCTACGTACCAGAACCATGGGCGTAATGGAGTTCGAACAAAGGACCCGATCCCGAGGACGGTGAGTGGAGATAAATTCACTCTTCGGTTAAACTAGCCTATTCCCGGGTCGAGGTGGCACGATCTAGGGGGTCCCTGAGACTCGGCAATATTTGCGGAACAGGGCGTTCTCTTGAACTACCCTGACCCTGATGCGGCAGGACGTCCTCTGGGACTACCCTGACCCTGTGGGATGATTGGGGATCATTGGTTAGGTGTGGCTAAGAAAAAGGGTTCGCCGAGGGATTGATCTCATCTTCGGGGTTTTCTCATCCTCGGAGAGGTCACCTCCTCGGAGAAATCACCTCCTCGGAGAGTTCACTTCCTCGGAGAGGTCACCTCCTTGGAGAAATCACCTCCTCGGAGAGTTCACCTCTCGGAGAGATCACCTCCTCGGAGAAGTCACCTCCTCGGAGAATCACCTCCTCGAGAGATCACCTCCTCGGAGAGTTCACCTCCTCGGAGAGATCACCTCCTCGGACAAAATGGTTAGAGAGAATACTTCCCATGTGCCTTGCACATGGGCTCCGTCCTATATCATGAGGTGCCTATAAATAGCACCCACCATAGCTTTACAGGGGATGATTTTTGGAGAGATGACTCTTGGGAAAGAACTAATTTCCCATCTCCATTATCAACCTTGAGAGTGAAAGTGGGAGATCCATGGGAGAGCCTTGCCATTATTCTCTCTCTAGCCATTTTGCCTTCTTCTTCACCCAATCTCTGATCTCCATCATCTCCTTTGTTTTTGTGTTCCTAAGTTGAGATATTGAAGAATCTAAGCCTCTCATCAAGGATCTTCGAAGATCTTCGAATATTCTAACTACTTTCTTGAACCCTTTCATACAAACTCTAAGGAAATTTTTTTATCATTAATTTATTTTTTTATTTTTTGGGTTGCCATAGAACTATGTTATGGTTACAACATAACCCATATGAATTGTAAGATAGAAAGACATGCAAATGCAAGTTTTCTTTCCATAGAAATGGAGGCAATATATATATATATATATATATATATTGATAGCTAAGTGTTCGGGTTAGTTTACGTGTACCTCAACTAATTTTGAGAGATCAATCCCACTGCTTACTTCAGAGAAAAAACATCCTATATGAATTGGCCCAAAGAATTTATTGAAATTAACAAATATTGAGTCTGAGATTTTAAAAAAAAAACATACTTCTAAAACTCAAATTATGCCCACTAATCCAAACCTTTGAGGTTGAAATGGAGGCACTGTGGGATGAGCAACTCATGGGGGCATTGGGATTCCACTTAAGAAATCAAATAAAAGAATATAAAGTGAAATTTGACAGGATGTGACTTTCATCACCACTAACTTAACTTCGGACCCAAGACTCTGCTATCACTCGGGCCTCAATTAAAACACCCCAAATTGTTCTTATAATCACCGTAAAGCCATCACAAAACCATAACCTAAAAAAAATAAAAAATAAAAAATACAGAGATAAAAAAGTTATATTTGGTTAATTTTCTAAAAATATTTTCAATTTAAAAAATATAAAAATTAGTTTACGAAAATAAGTATTAAAAAGATATTTTTTTAAAAATTTAAAAAATAGTTTTTGCCCTTCCAAAATATAAAACTATATAAAAAAAATTAGTGTTTTTTATTTTTTTACCAAATTAATTTTTAATTTTGTAGAAAATTTTCTAAAATCACATTCTGAAAATCAAAATTGTTTGTGTCTATCTCTTGCTTTTTTTTTTTTTTTTTTTTTTCTTTTCCCAAAAAATGTTGAATTTAGTATTTTTTGAAACCTATAGTTTCACAAAATCATAAACATAAACCATTCATAGAAATAAAAATACAACACAAGGACACTTGACCCCCAAGAAAAGAAGAAGTGATGACATACCCTTTAAACTATTGATGTTAGTTCATTTTATCTTACACTATAAACAAAGTTAATATTTTTGACAAAATATCACATCTCTAAGCACATAATTTTTTTTACAAGTTTTGCTTAATTTGGTTGTATTCAAATACAATAGTTTGCTACGATTGTTGTTAATTGTATTTTATTGAATATTTCTAAAACAATTGGTTGTCCTTTGTAATATTTAGATATTTATTTTATTATCTGTCTTCTTATTATGAGACAAAATGATTCAATATTCTCAATTAATCACGTGTGTTGACAAGTGTAATATTTCGTAAAAAATATTAAACTTGTTACTAATTTGCGATAAAGTAAACTAATGTTAATAGTTCAAGAAAATAATTCAGAGGATAAATCCATACAAATGTAATAATTTAAGGGGTTATTGTTGTTGTGAATATATTATGCATAGAATTGAGAAAGTAGGAAAAAGCCTTAAGATTGAAGAATGGCATTGAAGGAATTTCATTGAAAAGTAAGGATACTTTACACCACCCATGTGGTGCAAAGTAGAGCAAGAAAAGAATGAACCCATGCCCAAGCTTGCTTAATAAAAACCTTCCAAAACCAACATTTGCCTTTGCAAAGAAACTGCATATAGAAAATCTCACTACCACTCTCTTCCTCTTCCTCTCTATCTTTCCTACCAAGAAAGCCATTAGTACTCAAATACCAACAATTGATGTCAAATTTCAACTTAGTAAAGGAGCTCCTACCCGCTAAGAAAGCGTGGAAGCGTTTCACCCAAATATTCCAATCAAAATTACATAATGTCAAGATTTCAAAACCCGTCAAGAAACTAACCCATCACCTTAAATCTATCCGCTCCATCCGTGGCATTATTCCCCGGAAAGTACGTGCTCGCGCCTTATGTAAGTCTCACTATGATCATCACCGTCACTACTTACAATCACCACCACCTTCAAAAGAGCTTTGCAGCTATATACGTGGAGGACCTCTTTGAAGGGCCTAAGCAAACCAACCAACCTAAGGGAACAAGCAAGGCCAAAGAAATGGGTTCAACAAGTAGTGCCAAGATCAGTGATCATGAGAAGACTTTGAGAAGCGAGAGAAAGGCAAATGAGACTAGCACAAGTGGTGGTGTTGGTGATGCATGGAAGGGTATTGATGAGAGGGCTGAGGAATTCATCTCCAAGTTCAGGGAGGATATGAATCTTCAAAGGGAGCAATCTATCATTAATTTCCAGGAGATGTTGGCTCGAAGTGCCTAGATAAAACTTACAATCATTAGTTACATATTTTGATACGGTGGCACGGGATCTTTTGTGTTCAAAATCTCTGTTTCAGTCTTTAATGCACTTCCAATCACATGATTGTGTTTTGAGATTTCCATGTATTGAGAATCTCATCATGTTGTATGATTGAGAGTGCATTAGATAAAGGGAACGAGAATTTTGAATAGAGACGATCCTTGGTGCCCATATTCTCTTACATTTGCTCCAACACAAAACTTGAAACCAGGGTGTGAATATTTGAGATAGAGTGATTTTTGTTTCTATTTATTCTGGGGATTAACATCAAAAAAAAAAAAAATTATGGATGGATCCTGGGTGTGATGATATGTAAAAAAAAACTATAGGCTGTGTGGGATTATTTGTGAAATTTTTATTTTTTTTATTGTTTGGTGGTTTTTCTTGAAAGGGGATTATTTGTAAGTGTTGCATACACAAGGTGTACTTTAGACTGGCTTGGGTTTGTAATTATAAAGCTGAAGATTTAATAGTTTGAATTGAGTGTTGCAGATCTGTGTGAATTAGCAGAGGACTCTCAAAATAGTATTTGGCTCAGATCTGCCAAGAAAAAAAAATGGCGGAATTCAATCCTACCCACTCAACATCCCTTTTTTTTTTTTTTGGGTTCAGTTCAAATAATGTAATTTGGGTCTAATCTAAGTTTCATTTAGGGATTGGATTACGTTTAAGAGACCATTTGAGTTTGATGGGTTCATTTTAAAGATCGATTTCAGTGACTTAAATTGTTTATTTTTTAAGATTTATTGATAAGATATCGATAACTATATGTTTGAATTATATTTATTTTTTTACAAAATAGACGATAATTATAATTTCAAGAGTAGTTATTCATTTTTTTAATACAAATGTAATTCAAATATATAATCATTTTAATTTTTTTATGAATATTTACTTAACGAGTATTAAAAAATGAACATTTTGAATTATTAAGGTCCGCCCCAAAATGGGCCTAACAAGCCAAAACAGTCTCTCAATTTGAAATAGTCAACTTGAAAAAATCTAAACTCTTTAATTTATGAGTAAGGCTTTTCTTCCGGTCCTTATCTAGGCTAGAGAGAACTCTTTGGCCCCTGTTTCAATAATTTAAATCGTTCATTTTATCGAATCTTACGTATATATCATTTGTAAAAAAAATTAGGTTGATATGATATTCGTAACCCTTTTATTTTATCAAATTTGTACCCAAAAATGGATGGTATGTTTTTAAAACATATTGACGTCAATTTTTTTAGAGATAGATTTATAAAATAAAAGGGTTACAAATATCGGATCGACTTGATTTTTTTAATGGATGATATATACGTAAGTTTTGATAAAATAACAATTTTGATCATCAAAAAGACTCATAATGAATTCTGTAAGCCTGAACAATTTTCTCCAATCAAAATTAGGACTAGAGAGAAGCCAATCTTTTAATTTATTATGGCTAAGCTGAATTTTAGAAGACAAGTTTGAATTTCAAATCAAACTTTACGGGTTTGTTTGGAAAGTGACTTTTTCAATATTTTTCATAAAATATGAGAAAAAAAGAAAATTAAGTGTTTGAGAATGACATTTTTGATTTTTTTCATTTTAAAAAAAGTACAATAAAATAAAAATTATGAAGAGGAACTTTTGATTTATATATATATATTTTTTGCTTTCTAATTTTTTTAATGACTTTTTTTTATTAAAAGCTTACTTCCCAAACGCACCCTCAAAGCAACTTGCAAATGAGTTTGGATCACTTTCCGACCCGATCCAACTCGAGCCCCACCCCTGTGAGCAGGAGACCTGAGCCCTGCAAATTGCAATGCATTCCGTGCACCGGATCACACTTAAAAAAGAAAGAGTATGAATTCTACGCACCATGCGCACACTGTAGTACTGCTCTTCGAACACTTCTGCGATCAAATATCGTTTAATTTGTTAAAATCGTATTGATTTGTATTAATTCACATCATTCTATCTATCAATTACGGATTAAATTTTAAAATTTATAATCCGTCTCTTAAATTGTTCCGTTCCGTTATAATTAATACATATATATTTTTTAATCTCTAATAAAATATCAAAATAAAAATAAATGTAAGAAATATTTAAAATATGAAATTTATTTCAAATTAATAGTTATTGATGATGTTGCTCATCCAAGGGAGGTTGAGTCGGCCAACCCAAGCTTCCTACATCTTTCACCGGTCTCTGAGCTCGGTGGAGTGCCTACAAAATGTCCAACAGGAAATGGGAGTCTCCCAGCGAACCCTCCGACAATCAAGTTAGAAGAGAGGAGATTGATTGTGTAGGGAAAGAGAGAGAGAGAGAGAGAGAGAGAGAGAGAGAGAAGAAGAAGAAGAATGGAGAACTTGAACCTTTGATCTGTCTTGGAAACCTCCTTATATCTTTTGTCCATCATTTCCTTATCCACTTTGACCTGTTGTGTTGACCGAAAGTCTATACTCTAGCTTGCATTGTTTCCGGTGAGGTTGCCTGTTTCGACGTGAAAGGGTTGTCGCATTTAATACTGTAGGAGTCTCATTAATGGTTGATGTGTGGTGCAATAACTCTGCAGGATTTTTGTCTGCTTAGTGGCTGGTTCCTTACTTGACACGTATTTAGATGCCACTGGTTCCTGGTTCAACATTGGGTCCTCAAGGATGTTGGGCTTTAGTACTTGAATTTTCAATTGGGCTTTAAGTGGTGGGTCAAAACCTTCTGTGGGCCCACCAATATCAGTTATACATATGAAACATATTATGTAAAATTAATTTATATTATATATATATATATAATGGGCTCTTTTTTGATAAATCCTATTTGTAACTGTTTTATTCCATAAAATCCAAACTATTTTTTAATATTCCATTAGGTCCATTAATTGTAAAAGAATGAAATAACCCTCCTCCGCCTTTTCCGCGTGTAATCGATTCTGCAAAACCCATTCCCATTCCAACTATTCAATCCACAAAATTTCAAAAACAAAAACTGAACGTCGACTCCAGATTCACATCGCCTCACCATCGTCGTCGTCGTCCACCGTCCACCGTCGACCCCAGATTCCTGTTCATCTCACCGCTATGAAGGTTCACATCGAAAGGAGGGTGCTTCGCGTTCGAAAATTCCTGTCGTTGGATTGAGTTTATTTCATCCACTGAGTGTGGTCCATACCCACCCACCATGAGGAACAAAAATAAGCAATACTATTCCACTTTCTGCTTTTCAATCATAATGTGATCACCGATGTATACATTTACATTGCTCTATAACTGTTGTTGTTTTCGGAATTGAATTTGTAAACATAGATGTTTTCAAAATTGAATTTGTAGACATAGATGATGTGAACATTCACAATACTGTTCATTACTAGATAAACTTACATTAGTAGACACTAATGTGAACATTCGCATCAGTGTATAATGATGTGAATGTTCACATTACTGTCCCTGTTGATATTGTTGGTTGTTAATGCCCATAGAACCCCCAATCTTCACTCAACAATGTGATGGAATATGATGTAAATATTCACATTGTGACATCAATGTCAGACTTGTTTGTGTTGTTGGGTGTTGTTTGGTGCTGTTGGTTCCATCCTTTGATTTTTATCCAATTATAACATAATGTGATCACCCATGTAAACATTTACATTGCCCTATAACTGTTCTTGTTTTCGGAATTGATTTCGCAAACATAGATGATGTGAACATTCACATTACAATACTGGATAAACCTACATTAGTAGACACTGATGTGAACATTCACATCAGTGTATAATGATGTGAATGTTCACATTACTATCCTTGTTGATTGTTAATTGTTGATGTCCATAGAACCCCTATTCACATTACAATACTGGATAAACTTACATTAGTAGACACTGATGTGAACATTCACATCAGTGTATAATGATGTGAATGTTTACATTACTGTCCCTATTGATATTGTTGGTTGTTGATGTCCATAGAACCCCCAATCTTCACTCAACAATGTGATGGATTATGATGTAAATATTCACATTGTGACATCAATGTCAGACTTGTTTGTGTTGTTGGGTGTTGTTTGGTACTGTTGGTTCCACCTTTTGATTTTTAGCCAATTATAACATAATGTGATCACCCATGTAAACATTTACATTGCCCTATAACTGTTGTTGTTTTCGAAATTGATTTTGCAAACATAGATGATGTGAACATTCACATTACAATACTGGATAAACTGACATTAGTAGACACTGATGTGAACATTCACATCAGTGTATAATGATGTGAATGTTCACATTACTGTCACTGTTGATTGTTGAATGTTGTTTAGTGCTGTTGGTTCCATCCTCTGTTTTTCAGCCAATTATATGTTCTTATTTGAACAAACAAATCTTTCTCGTAGATTTGATGGCAAACGGAAGAGAAGGGAATCCCGTGCCAATGCCAAACCTGATCAAACAGCTGGTGCTCAAGAAGTGAACACGAAAAAGGTTAACTACTGGTCAAATATAACTAGATTGGTGAAACTGTTAAAAGATACAAAATTTACAAGTGGTCAATTGAAGTGCCTTAGAAAAACACCGTTTTGGCCCTTATTTGATTGCTTGATTAGTAATGAAGTCGACCTTAACCACTGCATGAAATATGATGATGTCATTGTATGTATAGTGCAGACATTCAAGCCATCTAGTGGGAGGTTTTATATCGGGGATAAGAGCATCTAGATTTTTAGAAGCGATGTATCACTGATTTTGCCAAAATACGAGAAATTCTGAGCGAAGCATTAAAGGGCACAAAGAAACAAGACAATGAGGAGGTCGCAAGTTTAGTTTGCATGTTCGCATGCGTCAAGCTGTTCTTCTCTACGTCCGGAGAAACAATAGGATGGGCTTTCTGCTCATACATGGACCCATTAGATAACATGATCGAGTATGACTGGGCTGAGAGCATCCGGGCAACCCTGATGGGTTCAGTGGGCCGAAACTGTGAAAAACCAGGACGAGTCACCGGATGTGTGATGTTGTTAATGGTAAATCTCATAAAACTTATTCTATGTTTAATATGAACATTTATGGGGTCTGCCCACTTTGATGTGAATGTTCACATTGCTGGGCAATGGTGTGGAAGTTGACATCAGTGATGTAAACATTCACATTACTGTTCAGTAATGTACAAATACACATTAGTAGACACTGGTGTAAACATTCACATCAGTGTAGATTGATGTGATGGTAGCACCAAAACAAATTTGGAACATTCACATTACTGATGTGAACATTTACATTACTAGGAAATGGTGTGGAAGTTGACATCAATAATGTGAACACTCACATTACTGTTCAGTAATGTATAAACACACATTATTAGCCACTGGTGTAAACATTCACATCAGTGTTAATTGATGTAAACATTCACATTACTGGCCACTAGTGTAAACATTCACATCGGTGTTAATTGATGTGAACATTCACATTAAACATCACTGATGTAAACATTCACATCAGTGTTATTTGATGTAAACATTCACATTACTGATATTTGTTATTTATTTCAGTACTGGTTGTGTAAGCATACAACAATCTTACAACCCCACAACCCCAATGCCATTCTGCGATGTGTGAAGTGGGACCCACAGCCTTACATACCAACATGAAGTCTATATCTTTGGCTAAGCTTGGTTTAAATGAGGTAGAAGTACAATAAAAAATATTGTGCCTATTCACATAGTGAGACAATGAACCATCTAACTAACATAATGTCTCCAACTGCAGGTATATGGCGGCGAGCTAATGGCATCCCCAATTGAAACAAAGATGTACCATCATACAAAATTGAATGTGGAGCCCAAACCTGAGGTTTTGTCGAGTGCACAAACAAAGCAAGATGAAAGCAATGATGATGAAAGCAAAGACAGTCAACGCAATGACGACAGCGATGGATTTTCTAGCGATGCAATGGACCTAAATGATGTTGGACATGACATCAACCCCAGCTTTAACACCCCCAATGCTAAGAGAGGTATCATCATAGCACAACCAAGTGAGTCGGACATTGTGGATGTACTTATAAAAGAAAACCAAAAAGCTTGGGGTCTCGTACGACAATAGGAAGCGAAATACAAACAGTTGGAAGAATCATGGGAGTTGAGGGCAAGGGTGATTGCTGCCCTTGAAGCCAAACTATTTGACCAATCGGGCCCATCCAATATGGACATAGACATCAAGAATTGCATGGAGTGGAAAGATACAGAAATTCAGCAGTTGACAAAGTTGGTCATCAACTTGGAATGTGAAAAAATAATTTTTCAAGACCTTTTTGATGATTAGTCCGTCCACATTATCACTCAAGTTGAAGCACAAAAGGCTCATGACAGCCTTAAGAAGCATCTCACTGCAGCATTGGAACACATTATCAGCCCACCATCGAGGGTAAAGCGCATCAAGCAGAAGGTAAGGAAAAAACATCGGTTGGATGAGTTTGAATACCCCAACTTGCCTGGTCAAAAGAAAGGGAAAGAAGGAGCTGAAGAGCAATCCCTTGCAGTCCAAATTGCACAAGATTTAGACAAGCATCCATAAAAAAAGCACCCAACAAAGTACAAGAAGTTAACTTTGAACAACAAACTGAAGGTTTGGGCCAACATGAGCAAACTCAACAAGCAGAAGGTCCAAAATTTGCACAAGAACGGCGGTGATGAGTAAGTGATATTACATATCCCCAACTGATTTTTTTTTTTTTTTTGCTCATGTTAAGTTCACATACATGCTTAATAGATTAGATCATTTCATAAATGTGCAATGTTGACATTAACAATTTCTGTAATCACAATGCACAGGTTGCTAGTGTGGCGAAGGGACTCAAAGACTAAAGATGTGTATTTTAATGACATCATACACATCATCAAGGAAGAATCAATAACCAATAACGTATGACAATCGTAAATGTGTACAAACACACACACACACACACACACACACACACACACACACACACACTGTAAAGACACTGCAAATAATGTACTGCCACCCCTCTCTTTCTGCAGGTGATAGATGCATATGGTGAAATTCTACTTGAACTACAAGGGCTAGTCAACCCAAGTTTGGAGGATTCAGCATTCATCTTTACAAGCACATGTTTGGTAACTACTAGCCTCTTGGTTTGTTTATATTTCATGTTGATGAGAATGTTCATATGAACAGTATTTGATTTGCATGTTCAATAGATGTCAATGTTCATCTCAGCATTATATGCTTATATTGTTAACTTAAATGATAGGCAGATGTGAATGTTAACAACAACATAAAATGACAGGTCTGAATATTGACATTGACAGATGTGAACATTAACATCATTCGCAGTGAACATTATATGCTTATTATGTTGTTAAATGATACACAGATGTGAATGTTAATAACAACATAATATGACAAGTGTGAACATTCACATTTGTAATACATTGCATGACTGTTTCACAAATTAATAGATGTAAACATTCACATCATTCACATCACTCACCATTAGTAGATATGAACATTCACATCATTCACATCACTAGTCATTAATATATGTGAACATTCACATCATTCACATCACTCACCATTAGCAGATGTGAACATTCACATCATTCACATCACTAATCATTAACATATGTGAACATTCACATCATTCACATCACTCACATTAACGGATGTGAACATTCACATCATTCACATCACTCACCATTAGCAGATGTGAACATTCATATCATTCACATCAAAACATTGATATAAATACTTGGTACATCATTGTATGCCCTTTGTGTGCAGAAAATCATGCAAGAGTACCCCCCCACAAGAGAAATAAACTGATTGATGTACATATCAAGGAGTATCAAGGCCAGAGATTCTTAATCTTCTCAATACACGACAACTTCCACTGGACGATTGTTGTGTACGACGTGAAAGACAATGTATGGAGGCATTATAACTCGCTACGCCCAAGACCCAGCATACATGACCCATTTATTGACAAAGCACAAATAGTGGTAAGTAGCTGACACATATAATACTTGTCATGATGTGTAATATTTGAACTTGGACCTATGCACTATATTGGTTGGTGTCTAATATGAAATTTCATTGTTGGCAGAGAGACTGCATCAAGGCTTTGGTGCGCAACATCGGACCATCATCACCATTATGGACCAAATTATCAAGCCAAAATACTTCGTAACCAATCACATCAGTAGATATCTGTCATCAGCAAGCATCAGATTCGTAAGCCTAAAATCGATTTGTACACATGTTCCACAACCATTACACACCTAAATTTCAAAATCTAACAAGAAGTTTGCATTTTCAAGGTGGATTGCGGGCCTGCAGTTTGTTACATCATGAGGGCGCATGTATACCGGGAAGAAATTGTTGCCAGCCTAGATCGCTTTGAATGGTGTCAAATAAGAGACTCATTAGTACACCTTTCTCTGAATCACAAAAAGACAGTGCAATGTGAAAACCTATAGGTGGGGGGTGTCCACCTATCACTGTTACCCAAATCTGTTATCCACATTTAAGACAATTTAGTGTCAATAGATTTTACATATTGGAGCAGACTAGCTTAATTGTAAATCAAGTCTATATCACTGCTTGTACAGATATTTTCAGTCAATATATGTATATGCATTTTGAGGCCTATTTTGTGTTGGTCATGCACATTGAGATTTTTTTTTTTTTTTTTGACACATGACATGATGTGAATTTTCACATCACAGAATGATCATATACTTTCTTATGTTTTAAAGCTATACTACATGAATGTGAATATTGCTTAAAGTGTTAATGTAACACAATATGACAGGTGTGAATATGATATTTCTTAACACAAGTCAATATTCACATCTAATAATTTGATGATGTGAATATTCACATCATAACTTCTGATTATTTGAATGGCAGCAACGATGTCATAAATATTCACATCTTATGAGTTGATGTTGTGAATGGTTACATTGATGTAAACGTTCATGTCATCTACTTTGATGCTGTTAACGGTAACAAGAATGTAAATATTCACACCACAGAAATGTTTAAAAGTTCAACCCATGTGCAATTATTCATATAATGTGATTATATTACACAAGTGTGAATGTTAATATCATGTATTCATCCAAAACACAACAGCATAAATGTCAGATTGGTACCTTAAAAAATTAAAAATAAAACACAAATCAAATACTAATGCATTATTATGCTTGCCAACGCAATGTAATCTTATTGCAACATAATGTTTGCCAACACAACACAATCTTATTTCAAAAAATGAATATAAGAATTTAATGTAAAACACAATGTTGAACAATGAAAAATGTACATCTTATATCGGCTCCTTGCATGATTTCCGATTATGGCTCTGTAACATGCCCAGGGGGTACCCGGGCGCGTTAAACAGTTCGGACTCTCGAGATCTCTTTGATCTAGTCTCACGAGTGCAATGTGAAACGTAGATGAGAGTCCAGATTTGGCAACTTTTATTGAAAATCCATTTTTATTGCAATTTTACCAAAAATGGACTGCGTCATCAGATCTCAGAGTCGCCACCTAATATTTATTTTGGGAAAATTAGGAAACCCATGACTCGTGCCAAGGCCACTGTTCGTCGTAACCAAGGATGCTTGGCTCGGAACCTTAGGTATGAAGGGGGAAGGTCATTATTTAAGCACCCCCATTCACCCGATCAAAAGATCGGCCTCTACTAAACCATAATATGACTTTTATTTTCTTTATATGTTCATGTTCTGATTATTTAATAAATCCTAAAATTTACTATGTGAAACATACAAGTATAGACTATGTCACCCATTTTGGAATAACTTGATTTCATGTAGTTTTAAAAGAGTTTTGAAAATGTATAACCCAAATAAATTGAGTTTACAAACACGAAAATCAATATCATTCCAAATTAAGCGACACAACCTCCATCCACTAGCATTCATACAGTTATATCACATAAGCAAATAGCCACATGGTAGGATGCTTAAACATAGTAAGAAAAACACACACAAACGGGATGCTAAAGCATAAAAACTTACATGTTTGACGACCCGCGAACAAGCTACAAAACAAAGTTAGTAAAACATGCATGATCTTATATACAAAATCCTAATGCAATTCACTCATGAGATGCAACTAAAGATTCGGCTTCTAAGATATGACATGTGAATCATCTCAAGAACATGAGGTAGCGCACATAATCACATAGGAATTGATTAAATCCACAAATGCAAACTTCGCCGAATCAAGATGCATGAAACATGGATGCAAAGCATGAATATGATGAAGAATAAATATGATGTTTATGTACAAATAAGGAAAGCAAGTAAAAGAATGGGATAGAAAGAAGCGGGGCGGGGAATTATTACAACATTTTAAAGAATAATTATAAACCAAATTAGAGAGGGATGAGGAGAATATTACAACAAAATAAAAACCTCACAATACACTCAAAATTAAAAATAAAATAAAATAAAATAAAAACTTCATGTTCTTTGGAACCGCCACCGGAAATTGGTCAACATTGGGAGATTACGCTATCTTGTCTGGAAGAAGCTAACGACCGGCCAAATAGGCCGGCCGGCCAACTAGGCCAAGCAAAACCTGTCTTGTTGCGAAACCAAGAAAAGGCACAAACAAAAAATATGTAGGTGGCTCAACTAACCACTACCGGTTAGATTAAAAACACGAAAACAAATATAAAATAAAATAAAAAGTGTAAACTTACAACATAAACCTAAAACAATAAAACAAATATAAAATAGAACATGCAAGATTACAACAAAACTAATGTGAGACTAATACAAGAAAAAGAATAAATATGAGGTAGAACGTGCAAGATTACAACAAAACTAATTTGAGACTAATACAAGAAATAAAAATAAATATGAGGTAGAACATGCAAGATTACAACAAAACTAATATGAAATTAAAACATGCGAATAAAAATAAATAAATAAATAATTATAAGCTAAAAAAACACTAGGATTATAACAACACACTATGAAATATAAAGTAAGAAAATAAATATGAGATAAACAAACTACTTGGATTATAACAAAACACTATGAAATAAGAAGTAAGAAAATAAATATGAGATATAAAATATAAGAAAATGAAAGACCAAAAATTCACCTTCCAAAGAAAGATTGAACTTATTGATTTCCAAACTTCCTCTTGATCACCCTCAAGTGTAGAAAGTGTGTTCTCAAATCCTCAATTCGAAATTATGGAGTTTATGGAGTTTATGATATGAAAAGTGGCTAACTCTCTAGTTTTTCTCACTTTCAATCACTAAACACTCTTCCTTATGATCAAGGCAATTGATCTTTGGCTATATCAGAATTTTTAGAGTGGTTTTGCTGTATGGAAATGAGGAATTTCAGTAGCTATGGAAGGTATGGGGTGTATATGGAAGATAGGAATATTTTTGGCTCAAAAACTCAATTTTTCTCTCTTTTTTCACTCTTTTCTCACTCATTTCTCTTCAATTTCGTGGTCCTCTTCTCTCTTACAATATGATCATTCTATATAGGCAATGAGGGAGAGTAAAGGTCAAAAAGAAGGTAGGAGACAAGGTGGGAGACAAGAATGTGATAGGAGGGCAAATTTTCAAGGTGGTTACATGAGATACTCCTTTATGAATGCAAACAAAACCTCTTTTTGACAATGGGAGATGATTAGGTATAATGGAGGATGAGTGGATGCACTTGAATGGCTCAGAAAATAGGTAAATGGGTTGTCCCAACCGAACCAAAACCAAGAAAAAATGGGCTATTGTTGTTTTGGGCCGAGTCAACAAAATCTGCTTTTAAGTCCAACTTCAAATGTGCATATCTCCCCCAAATGGACTTGGTTTTAGGAGGTTCTTTGGTCCAAATTGAAGCCCCAGAAGTCTACTTTCCAATGGTGGTGGCCTCACATTTAAATTCTAAGTGTACAAAGAGATATGCCTAATTTAGTAAAAGCTGTCTCGGGCTGGGTCAACAAAATCTGCTCTTAAGCCCAACTTCAAATGGACATATCTCCCTTATTTGGACTTGGTCTGAGGTGGTTCTTGGGTCTAAATTGAAGCCCCAGAAGTCTACTTTCCAATGGTGGTGGCATCACATTTAAATTCCAAGTGTACAAAGAGATATGCCTAATTTAGTAAAGGCTACTCATTTCCTTCTTAATGATTTGATACTCATCCTTTTCCTAAACCAGTTTTCTTTCATCCCCTCCTATTTCCTTCAACTCCAAACCTATAAGAAGATGTTTTTTTTAAATATTTTTCAAAAAGTTTCACCTCCCTTCCATTTATTTCTACTTTGTCCTTACTCGGTTTACTGAAAAGTGCAATACTTTAATCAAATGGGAGCCTCGGGACATTGTAGAAACATTTTAAAAACATATTTTGAAAAGAGGGTTTTAAGGTCTAAAATAGTTTGGCCAAAAAATGGTGAAGGTTGGGATTAAAACTCAAATTCCATCTTTCTTACTGAGAATTTTGTGAGAAACACATTCTAATTGTCATCATCGGTAATCAAAAGAAAGCGCCCAAGTCTTAGGGCTGGTCAAAATGGGGTGTCTACAGTTGCCCCTCTTTGACAGAGCTCGAAGTCATTTCATGACGTGAGTGAATGTCAAAGCCCGAAGACGACCCTTTTGACAAGGCCGTAAGACTTGGGCAAACAAACAAGATGTAATGCAAGTGGTTGAACCCGAAGGTTGCCTACGTATCCCTTTGCAAGAATCAAACCAGCGTAGTTCAGGGGCAGAATGCAAGTGATATACTCAAATGCAATTTGAAAGTTGGACTTACACGCTTCGCGAAGCCGGTTGTTTGAAAATTCATGATTTATACAATGTAATGCAATGTCATGGAGTGATGATAAAGATATGAAGATGACAACATGAGAGGCAAGCTTCATGCAAATGATATGAAACATAACAGGGGGTGCATTGCATATAAATGTCTCACAAGATCACATACAAATGTGCCATAACATAATTTTAACCAAGTGGAACAACAATCTAACGCATCTCACGTGAAAGGAGGAAGGGTGGTATAAACATCAGGCGCACCTGATGTTTTTAACCGAGTAAAACAACAACCTAACGTGTTTCACACGAAAGGGAGAAGGATGGTGTAAACATCAGGCGCACCTGATGTTTTTAACCGAGCAGAACAACAACCTAACGCGTTTCACGTGAAAGGAGGAAGGATGGTGTAAACATCAGGCGCACCTGATGTTTTTAACCGATTTGCGATCCTAATGCGTCTCACGCGAGGAGAAGGGGTGGTGTAAACAGACAAGCGCACCTGCTGGTTTTAACCGATTGGGTAGTGTGAACAGATAGGCGCACCTGCTGTTAACCGATTTTGATAATTGGACTTATACGCTACGCGAAACCAGTTTGAAGATTGGACTTATACGCTACGCGAAGCCAGTTTGAAGATTGGACTTATACGCTACGCGAAGCCGGTTTGAAGATTGGACTTATACGCTACGCGAAGCCGATTTGATGATTGGACTTACACGCTACGCGAAGCCGGTTTGATGATTGGACTTACACGCTACGCGAAGCCGGTTTGATGATTGGACTTACACGCTACGCGAAGCCGGTTTGAAGATTGGACTTATACGCTACGCGAAGCCGGTTTGATGATTGGACTTACACCTACGCGAAGCCGGTTTGATTGGACTTACACGCTACGCGAAGCCGGTTTGAAATTGGACTTATACGCTTACGCGAAGCCGGTTTGATGATTGGACTTACACGCTACGCGAAGCCGGTTTGAAGATTGGACTTATACGCTACGCGAAGCCGGTTTGAAGATTGGACTTATACGCTTACGCGAAGCCGGTTTGATGATTGGACTTACACGCTACGCGAAGCCGGTTTGAAGATTGGACTTATACGCTTACGCGAAGCCGGTTTGAAATTGGACTTATACGCTACGTGAAGCCGGTTTGATGATTGGACTTACACGCTACGCGAAGCCGGTTTGAATTGGACTTATACGCTACGCGAAGCCGGTTTGAAGATTGGACTTATACGCTTACGCGAAGCCGGTTTGATGATTGGACTTACACGCTACGCGAAGCCGGTTGAAGATTGGACTTATACGCTTACGCGAAGCCGGTTTGATGATTGGACTTACACGCTACGCGAAGCAGGTTTGAAGATTGGACTTACACGCTACGCGAAGCCAGTTTGATGATTGGATTTATGCAATGCAATGTAATGTCATGGAATGCTGGCTATGTTTGCAACTTTCCCTATTCTCCAACAGGGTGACAGACTAGGTTGGTTCAGTTTCCAGAGTTGAGGCGCATACAAGCTATCTCAACCTACGGGGCTGCCATACAGATTTCAAGCCGGGGATACACCCTTGGGTATTTAAACCAGACTTTAGTCTCGGAAATCCCAAACCTTTTGCGTTCTAGGCATCGCCATTCGAACTCTAGTTTCCACCGTCTCAATTGATCTCCTAGGAACTCATTACAAACACAGTCAAGATAATACACAAATATTTACATATAAATACAACACATATATGTATATATGGTATACACATATGCATATACAGACAACATACAGACAGATATATACAGATATATACACAGACATATACAGTGTATATACAGGTATATACGACACAGACATATACGGGCCTATACACAAAGATATACGGATATCACAGATGGAGAATATTCCGTTTGCAACCGTCAGCGGGAAGATGCCGTTACTGAGAAGGCATATTCTGTTTGCTGACGTCAGCACACGTACGCAAAACACGCAAAAAGAAAGGAAAAACACAAAATGCATGGATGTGGGGATACAGGGTTTCGAACCCCTGACCTTCGGCCTGGTCTTCAAGTCCTCGACCACTGAACCACGCCACTCTTGCGACAATATATGCAAACAAATATATATACATATACGAGACATATATACACAAAATTAAAACAAACCAAAAGAAACACTCGATGTGGGGTTCGAACCCCTGACCTCAGGCTTAGGCTTTCCGAATCCTCAGCCCACTGGGCCAAACCACTGAACCCAAGCCATACCTGTGACCCAAATGTTCAAACAAATATATATAATACATAGATATACAACACATATACATATATTATATATACAATTCTCCCGCCTCTCTATTTTTGTCTTACTCTCTCTTTCCTTCTCACTCTCTCTTCCTTCATCTTCTTCGAGCGTTGTGTCTGTCGCGCGATTTCAACAATCGCGGCGCCTGACCGACAGGCTATCCAATCCTGCCCGATTGTCAATGATCGTCTCGAGCCTTCCTCCCTCTTTGTCTTCTTCTTTGGCTTCATCCTCTTCTTAAATTGAGGCCTGCGAAAGAGAGAGGTAGAGCAAAATCCTGCAAACTTTCTCCGCCATCACTCCTGCAACCTCTTTCTTTTGCATTACTCTCCTCTGCCATGGCTTCTTCACACAGGTCTCTCAATCTTTTTCCAGACCTGAATGAGTCCACGATAGAGATGACCAATTCTGATTCCCCTGAACCTCAACCACGGGCTCCTCCTCCTTCCCCTGTTTTCAACTTTCCAGCGATGTCCGTTGAACAAATCATGGCGGCACAATCTGACATCGAAGCAAACTCGTATACGCTGAGGTCTTGTGTGGAGACCGTGACTGCGGTTTCCAACTTGTCCCGTCGACTGCAAAACAGGATGTGTGAGGTACATCAGTTAAATGCAACACTCTCCCTCCTCCAACGTATGTACAAAGACGCTCAGGTAGAAATTAATGCGCTGAAAAAGCAGAACAAAGAGCTGAAATGACTGACGACCTCCGTGACTCGATTCGGAGTTCCTTCACACAACCAACTTGATGGCCGGCGAAGAATAATCTCCTTTGGAAACTCTGCCAAGGCCGAGGCAGAGTCTTCAAAAGCTTCGAAGGAGTAAAGATGAAGCGAGGCAGCTCATGGTAAAGTCAGGCAATGAAGCTGTGTGCAAATGAAGCCGGTTGTAATCTTCGCCACCAGCCTGCTGCCGGAGAAGAAAGAAAAAGATCCATCTCTCTCTCTCTCTTTGTTTTTGTTTTTTTTTTGTTTTTTTTTTTTTTTTTTGTTTTTTGTTTTTTTTTTTTTTTTGTCTCTGTAATCGGGGATGTCCTCCCCTGACTGCAATAAAATCAGTTTAGTTTTTTGCACATCAATGGCATGACTAACATATCCTTTGAATTTGAAAACATTTTGTTTGATTGAATTTTGAACTCTGAATTAAACATTGATTCTATACTGACCTGAATCAAGAATGACTTTAACGAAACAAGAACGAAGCAAAACGATCCAAACACACTTATATACACTGACTAGTATAAATACACCAACTGGTATAATATACTGACTGGTATAAAATGAACACACTTATATACACTGACTGGTATGAATATTCTGATTGGTATGAATACACGATTGGCATGAATACACACTTGTATACACTTACTGTATGAACACACTTATATATACACTGACTGGTATGAATACACACTTATATACACTGAATAGTTGTCTCGAGCGGTAGAGAAGACAGAATCTCTAACTCGACTATGCCCCTAGTTCATTGCCTTGACCCCTTTTTTGTCTCTTGATTTTTTTGTAAACATGTTTTGATCAACATGAGAGTTAGATTAACATACTTATTCCATTTTCTGTTTCAAATCATGTAAGCTAACCTGTGAGCACTGAAAATTTTCCCTTTTCAAATCCAAAGAATGGTCCAAGTTTTGCAAAAATAGAACAATTTTCGAGAAAAATTAGTCAACTTCATTAAAAGTCCTCAAAATCTATTTTTGCAAATGACCACTACTCGATCAACATTGAAATCAACCCTTGAGATGTACACTTGAATTCGTTTTGCAACTGAACTCGTCACGAAAGAGAAAAAGGACAACAGAAGCAAATGGGGACGAGCCAATCAATATGGATAGCCGAGTCGAATAAAGATACACCAATCAAACATGGACGAAATGAGTGAGTTGAAAAATAATTAAGGCCGAACTTCAAGATGAAGCTGCTACGTATCCCAAAGATAGGAATCAGGCCATACGTAGTTCCGGTTAAGGTTCACTCGAGTATTGACGCTCTCCTTTTGTGCTCTAACTTTTGCCAAAGCCGCCCTTTCGGTTTTCAACCATGCGAGCTTTTCATTTTTTTTTTTTTTTTTTTTTTTTTTTTTTTTTTTTTTACTCTAACTTTGCCTAGGTTGCCCTTTCAGGTTTTCAACCCAGCGAGCTTTTCATTTTTTTTTTTTTTTTTTTACTCTAACTTTTGCCTAGGTCGCCCTTTCAGGTTTTCAACCCAGCGAGCCTCTCAAGGGTAGTACTTCTTCAACTTATCCATATTGATTGGTTGTGAAAACTCCAAACCATCCAAATCCATGAGAATGACTGCTCCTCCTGACCAATTGATTTAATGATGTAGGGCCCCGTCCAATTGGGTCTAAACTTGCCCCTAGGGTCGTGAATAGGAGCTCGGCTGTCTTTCAACACTAAGTCCCCTTCCCTCAAATTCCTGGATCTAACCTTTTTGTTGAATGCTCTGGCAATCCTGCGTTGATACCCCTGAATATGGTATAACGCCTTCAATCGCTCATCGAATAGCATTAGTTCCTCAAATCGATTCTGTTGCAATCAGCTTCTGTTATCTGACATTCAGCCATAATCCTTAATGAAGGCACTTCCAACTCAATCGGCAAAACAGCCTCCATTCCGTATACCAAAGAGTAAGGGGTTGCCCCTATAGACGTTCGGATTGATGTCCTGTATCCCCAGAGTGCAAAAGGTAACTTATCTGGCCAATCTCTATAAGTTTCTACTGTCTTACACAGGATGTTCTTGATGTTCTTATTTGCAGCTTCAACGGCCCATTAGTTTGTGGCCTGTAGGTTGATGACTTGTGAAACGCCACGTTATACTTCTCAAGTAGAACTGCCACTTCTCCTCTGAAATGTGAGCCATTGTCTGAAATTAATTCATTTGGCACCCCGTATTGGCAGATAATGTTGTTCCTGATAAATTTGGCCACATGTGATGCTTTCAACACTGAATACGACTGTGCTTCAACCCATTTGGTAAAATAGTCAATGGCAACTAAGATGAACTGATGCCTATTTGAACCTTTCGGTGTGACTGCCCCAATGACATCTATGCCCCAGACTGAAAAAGGCCAAGGCGAAGTCATGTTGTAGAGTTTTGATGGCGGGATGTTCATGCGATTGGCGTGGATTTGACATTTATGGCATCGCCTAACAAAGTTGATACAATCACTCTCCATGGTTAACTAGTAGTATCCTTGTCTAAGGATTTTTCTGGCTAACATTACACCATTCATATGGGCTTCACACTCCCCTCCATGGATGGCTTCCATGATACGCTTTGCCTCTTCTTCCTCTACACACAGCTTGTGCATTCCCAGATACCTTCTCTTGTATAACTTATCTCCACAAATGACGAACTGAGTGGCCAGACGCTGTATCCCCCTTTTGTCTTTGGTGTTTGCCCCTTGTGGATATGCACCTCTTCTAGAAAATTCCAAAATATCAAAGTACCAAGGGTTTTCATCTTGAACTTCTTCCGTTGTGGCTATCATTTCATACGCGGGGTGTACCTTTGTTCTATAAGGATCGGCGCATCTTGACCCCGACCGGTATATCTATCATTGATGCCAGGGTTGCCAATGCATCAGCAAATCGGTTGTTCTCTCTGACCAGGTGTGTAAAAGTTAGTTTTTCGAACCTCGGGATCAACATGTCCAAGGTCTGATGGTAGACTTTCATTTTTCCTCTTTAACTTTCCAATCTCCGTTGGCTTGAGAGACAACCAAGTTTGAGTCCCCGATCACATCCAACCTTATTGCCCCTAGTTCCAAGGCTGCTTCCAATCCGGCAATACATGCTTCATACTCTGCTTGGTTGTTGGATACCCTGAATCGAAGTTTAAAAGCTAAGGGATATGGGAATCATCTGACGCTATGAGCAGCACGCCTATCCCATAGCCAAATTGATTGGACGCTCCATCAAAGTACAACTTCCAAGTGTCTTCTTCCATCTGCATGACCTCTTCATCTGGAAATGAGTACTCCATATCTTTTCCTCCTTCAATTGGGTGATCAGCCAAAAATTCTGCTACGGTCCTTCCTTTGACAGATTTGCGAGTGACATACTTAAGGTCAAATTCAGAAAGCAACAGCAACCAACGAGCTAGCCTACCGGTAAGTGCTGGTTTCTCAAAAAGATATTTGATTGGGTCTAATCTTGAAACCAGAATTACCGAGTGAGCTAACAGGTAGTGTCTCAACTTCCTGGTGGCCCATACCAGAGCTAAGCAAGCTTTTTCCAAAGGGGTATAGCGGGTCTCATATTCAAGCATCTTTTTACTTAAGTAGTAGATGGCCTTCTCTACTTTCTCATCCGACTCTTGGGCAAGCACACATCCCATGGTTGATTCAGTCACTGATAAATACAAAATCAGCGGTTTCCCTGGCTCGGGTGGCGATAACACGGGTGGATTCTGCAAATATTGCTTAACTTGCTCGAAAGCGAACTGACACTGATCATCCCATTGAAACTTCTTCCCTTTCTTCAACAGACCAAATAGTGGTTCACAAGTTAGAGTTAATTTTGAAATAAACCTCCTTATGAATTGCAACTTTCCCAGAAAGCTCCGTACCTCCTTTTCAGTCATTGGTGGCGGCATTTCTAAGATGGCCTTAATTTTAGATGGATCAACTTCGATTCCCCGCTGTGTGATCAGAAATCCCAACATCTTGCCTGCAGTTACCCCGAAGGTGCATTTCTGTGGATTCAGCCTTAGCCTGTATTCCCTAATTCTTTCAAAGAATTTCTTCAGTGCAGTGTAATGGCTTTCCCGATCTTTGGACTTGACAATCATGTCATCTACATACACCTCGACTTCCTTATGGATCATATCATGCAAAAGAGTAGTAGCAGCTCTCTGATAAGTGGCCCCTGCATTCTTCAAACCGAATGGCATAACCCTGTAGCAGTATGTCCCCCATGGTGTGGTAAATGCTGTCTTTTCTCTGTCTTCTGGAGCCATAAGGATCTGGTTATACCCTGAAAAACCATCCATGAATGACAGTAAGGCATGCCCTGCAGTGAAGTCTACCAATTCGTCAATATGTGGCAATGGGAAATCATCCTTCGGACTAGCCTTATTCAAATCCCGGAAGTCAACACAAACTCGGATTCTGCCATCTTTCTTCGGAACTGGCACAATATTGGCTAACCAAGTAGGATATTCTGACACGAGCAAAAACCCAGCATTGATTTGCTTGGTAACCTCTTCTTTAATTTTCAAGGCCCAATCTGGACGAATTCTGCGAAGCTTCTGTTTGACAGGTCGGGCCTCAGGGTCGAGAGGGATCCTATGTTGTACAATCTCAGGGTCAATTCCCGGCATGTCTTCGTAGGACCATGCAAAGACATCTTTGAATTCTGTTAATAAAGCAACTAATTGTTCACGTTCCTCTGAAGACAATGTAGAACCAATTTGGATCAAACGAGGATCTTTTTCAGTACCCACATTTACAGAAACAATTTCATCCACTAATGGCTTAGCACGCCTTTCTTCCTCCCAGTCGATTAAATTTTTCAAAGCCCGAGGGATTTCTTCCTCTTCGTTTTTATCAAGATCTTGAAAATTTTGGTCAATGTTATGAACTATGGGCACAGAAAAGTAAGCGGAAATCACATCTTCATTCAAAGCCTCGGGCTCACAAGTTGCAACAGACTCAAAAGAGAAAGAAAAAGAAGACTCAGACATCTTAGACAAACTTAAATCTGACTCCAACTCCACAGACCCACCGGACTCGGACTCAATAGCCAATTCAAAATTCTCAATGCAACTCTTTTCAAAATGCCAATTCATTTGTGAGCCATTCATTGCATCCATGATGAAGCTTGAACAGTCAGCAGGTACCTCTTCCCCGATCACGGCAATGGTCATATCCCCCAAATTCATTGGTTCAGCGCTAGTATGTGATTCTGTCAGTAAATCAGCCAATGTTAGACCCAGGTCTTCCTCTGTGCTGCTTTCCGAGCTGACTTCTCTGTCTTGTCCAATGTCGATGCTAGGATCTACCCACTCCTCGCCACTGTCGGAGAGCTGATGATCGAAGAAGATCTCAAACCCAGGGTATCTCTTCTTCTCCACTTGATCAAACCAGGGCTCAGGAAAACCACAGAAAGGGAAGTCTTCTCCTTGGCGGACAAAGCGTCCGTTCAAAGTCCCATGAATTGGTTTATGAACCAACTCAAACTGCTGCCCGGTTCTCTTGGCCTTGATTTTCTCCCTGAGTTCTTCAGTTTTCCTTTTCCAGTCATCAGCCGTGGGTGCATACCCTAGTCCGAATGTATATGGGTTATGAGGTACTTCACTGGCTATAGTAATACCTTTCCTGCCACTTCGTCCCAATCCCATCCCTGGAATGTGACCTAGTTTACTCATGAAATAGATTGATTGGGCACTGACGTATACACCTTCATCTTCTGCCATGAGCGTTTGAACCAGCTGGGCCTCTGCTAATGTAAAACCTGACAGGAACACATCCTCTTCCCCATGTTGTATTTCTAGCAGTGGTGTTGTAACTTCTGGAGGAGGATGAATGGATGAATTGCCGAAGACAGTGGCAATTCCTCCGCCGTATGGGTACTTTACCATTGATGCAATGTGGATGATACAGCTTTCATCTGATGAAGCCAGGGCCTTCCCAATAGCAAGTTGAATGTTGCAGGAACATCCATGACATGAAATTCAGCTTCGTGCTCAGATGGACCTACTGCTATTTGTACTTTGATTGTCCCCATCACTTCCCGACTAGTATTATCATAGGCCCGGATCAATTGAGTAGTGGGCGTGAAATCTGCCGGCTTTAGCCCGATTGCATAAGCAGTGCGTGTAGGGCAAACATTGATGGCTGATCCGGTGTCAATCAGAACAATTGGGATCCATTTCTTTCTGCATTCCAGTGATACGTACAGAGGCTTATTATGTCCTGATCCTTCTTGTGGCAACTCTTTGTCAGCAAAAGTTATTGCTGGGATTGTTTCTTTCGGGGTGATTAATGACACTAATTGCTCGGGAGTGGTGTCAATTGACAGCTTAGCCTTGCTTAACATCGACAACATTGCCTGTCGATGTTCTCGGGAAGCCATGAGAAGACCCCAAATGGAAATGTTTGCTTGGATCTTTTTCAGTTGTTTTAGAACCAGGTCTTCTTCTACCTCTTTCTCTTTTCCTTTCTCCTCTCTCTCTCTACCTCTTTATCTTTGCCAGAGGGTTCCCCTTCGTCTAGATGTGGAGGCTTGAAGTAGCGCCCACTCCTGGTCAAATGATCGATTTCCTCTGCATACCAAGTCTCATCTGGCATATGATTTACCCATTCATCATCAGTATGGGCCAGCTGTAGGTCATTATCATCCCACCATTCGCCTTCGTTGACTGAAAGGCAATTATCTAGCGCTGCTTGAATCATTCCAATAGTATGCTCTGACTGGCTTTTTGGTTCTTCTTCTCTTCCTCTGGAACTCTTTCCTTTACCACATTCAACAGGTTTTCCGAAATCAAGTCTTAGTTTATCCCCTTTTCTTTCAGTTTTCTCATCAGAAGCTTCGTCACCACTTGACCAACCGTGACTGTAATTCTTCGATTCCCACCATTCCATCTGCACATTCCCAAGATCTAATTCTTCAAAGAAATGAAGATTAGCCAAGTCCTCCTCTAGGTCGGCCAAATCATCCAACCCTTGTTCAGTACATCATCTCTGACAACATTGATAGAAAATGAGTCAGGCAGATCAACCTCAAGCTTTAGTTGACCACTGGGAATAATATACCGGCTAGGATCATACTTTGTCTCTGATAGTTTGCCAGCCTCAAGCATAGGTACTACCACCATAGGGTTTTTGGGTTTTGGCTGGGTTGAGGTGCATCCATCATGCATAACTCAGTGCCTTCAGGAATATATACCTCAGGTTTTGGTAAATGGGTAGGTGTGATATAGATACTGGGGTTAAAGGTGGATGAAAGTGTATGGATGAGGTTAAGATGAGGAGGTGATGGAACTCTGTCATGGGGTGGCAATGGGTTGGTAGTGACGTTGGGTTTTCGGTTGTGGGGGAGCTATGACTTTATTGTCTATGAGATCTTGGATCTCATGACGGAGACGAGCGCAACGGTCTGTGTCATGTCCTGGTTGTTGGTGGAAAGCACAGTGTTTGGTAGGGTCATGTTTGGCTGGGAGAGGTTCGGGAAGAGGTCGGGGGTCCAAAGGCTTCAAATACCCTCTTTTTGTCAAGATGTTCATTGCTTTAGAGAGTGTCATATAGAGAGGGGTGAATATTCTGCTTGGGGCTCGGGTTGTGTTTTGCGGGCCAGCATGAGCAAAGGGGTCAGCTATTTTAGTGGTGGTGGCAACCATGTTGATTTCAGAGGGCTTCATAGCTGTGCTACCACTGGCGGTAGCATTGGAACTACGACCAAAAGGCTTCCGAACAGGTTCCTTATCTTCCACAATGATTCCCTGTTTGATGGCATCCTCTATCTGGACCCCTATCTCATGTAAGTCATTAAAAGTGAAGAGCGGGAGGACTATCATTTTTTGTAACATCTTTCCATGCAGATTTCTGACTATCATACGGATTTGGTCTTTTTCAAGTGGTCTGTTGGTCATCATTGCTGCTTTTGCCCTCCATCTGGTGATAAAGGCCACGAAACTTTCATTGGGCTCTTGACGGGTGGCCTCTAATTCCCGAGTAGTCACTTCAATCTGGGTGTTATAAGCATACTGGGTGATAAAGGCCCCGGCCAACTCTTCCCAACTTTGTTTTACCGAGTCCTCTAACTTGGCATACCAAATGGCAGCCACTCCTGACAAAGTTCGTCCGAATAAAGAGAGCTTTTGCGGACGAGTCAAACCCATAGGCTTTAAGACATCAGAGAACAGGCGAATGTGCACCATTGGGTCGCCGGAGCCATCAAACCTATCAATGTGTGGCATTTTAAACCGTTCTGGCAACTTCACAGCTGTCTCAGTGTACCCGTCTTCGATGTCTGGGATTGAATTCACTCCTTGTGCCTTTTTGAAAAGTTTTTCCAACTTGGCCAGCTTCAACATAGTTGAGTTAGACTCAGGTGCTTCAGAGGGATGGAGCCCTCCCACTGGTTGTGGAAGAGGAAATGATCCTCCTGAAGTTTGTGCAGGAACCCTCAGATCTTCTGGTGAATTAAGTTCAGGAAACTCGTCAGCTGGTGGAGGTGGAGGTGGAACCAGATGATTCACCGGAGGTGGTTGAGTAACGGACGCCCCAGATGAACGTTGCAGTTCAGCAAGAGTATTGCCTTGAGCAGCAAGAGTAGTGCCTTGGGCAGCAACCGTAGTGGCAACGGTATCCATGCTCCGTTGGAGGCCCAGTAGTATGTCCGCTATATTTTCTGGAATCTGAGCCATCACTGATTCTGATGAGTTGAGTGGTGATGATCTAGCAGGTGAAGAAGGGGTATTCTGGACAGTTGATGAAGCTTTTGCTTTTCTTAGTGTAACCGGTGGCAAAGAAACTAACACTGGCTGACCCTGAACCAAATCTGCACTTTTGCAAAGTCTACCAACGCGAGTCCATAGAACTTGGGGGATATCAGACCTTTCGGAAGCTATAGTGCCCAACTACCTTGCTGAAACAAAACGGGACCCCCGATCAGAATTTCATTTGCATCCTAGCTCAACTGATTACTGCTAACTCATGAAAAACTGAACTCAACCCCACAAATTGAAATGACTGAACCACTCTCTGAATCTGAGAATTCCCATACATTGCACATAACACATAGCAGGAAAGAGAACAAACACCCCTATGGGGGCTAGGGTTACCCTGTCCTATCTTTGAAATGATCTAGGGTTTCACTATTCAAACAAGTGGCATCATACATCCTAGAAATGGGAGAGCATCCTGTCCTAATTTTGGAAGGTACTATAGCTCATTATATGCACAAGGTTAGCTCTACTCTAAGGGTTGAAGTCAAGGTGACGTTACCAAAGAGTCCTTTGGGTCATAACCAATAAAGATTCCAGGAAATCAGAAGAGTCAAATAGCCTCTCTTCGAAGTCTGAGAACCTTAAATAGCAAAGCTACCCTTTTGACAAATCTCAAAAGGTTACAACACAAGGCCTCTAAAGTATCGTAAAGATAGGTATAGTGTCACAAAAAGCTTGCCTGTGCTCCCACCAGTATCTGGGCAACACAGGGACTTGAAGTGCACCAATGAATGCAATGCAATAAACATATAATTGAAAATAAAAGTCATATCATGGAGTTCGAGTCAAGGTTTCATAAAATCCCCAGCAGAGTCGCCAGAAACTGTAACATGCCCGGGGGTACCCGCGCATTAAACAGTTCGGACTCCCGAGATCTCTTTGATCTAGTCTCACGAGTGCAATGTGAAACGTAGATGAGAGTCCAGATTTGGCAACTTTTATTGAAAATCCATTTTTATTGCAATTTTACCAAAAATGGACTGCGTCATCAGATCTCAGAGTCGCCACCTAATATTTATTTTGGGAAAATTAGGAAACCCATGACTCGTGCCAAGGCCACTGTTCGTCGTAACCAAGGATGCTTGGCTCGGAACCTTAGGTATGAAGGGGGAAGGTCATTATTTGAGCACCCCCGTTCACCCGATCAAAAGATCGGCCTCTACTAAACCATAATATGACTTTTATTTTCTTTATATGTTCATGTTCTGATTATTTAATAAATCCTAAAATTTACTATGTGAAACATACAAGTATAGACTATGTCACCCATTTTGGAATAACTTTGATTTCATATAGTTTTGAAAGAGTTTTGAAAATGTATAACCCAAATAAATTGAGTTTACAAACACGAAAATCAATATCATTCCAAATTAAGCGACACAACCTCCATCCACTGGCATTCATACAGTTATATCACATAAGCAAATAGCCACATGGTAGGATGCTTAAACATAGTAAGAAAAACACACACAAACGGGATGCTAAAGCATAAAAACTTACATGTTTGACGACCCGCGAACAAGCTACAAAACAAAGTTAGTAAAACATGCATGATCTTATATACAAAATCCTAATGCAATTCACTCATGAGATGCAACTAAAGATTCGGCTTCTAAGATATGACATGTGAATCATCTCAAGAACATGAGGTAGCGCACATAATCACATAGGAATTGATTAAATCCACAAATGCAAACTTCGCCGAATCAAGATGCATGAAACATGGATGCAAAGCATGAATATGATGAAAAATAAATATGATGTTTATGTACAAATAAGGAAAGCAAGTAAAAGAATGGGATAGAAAGAAGTGGGCGGGGAATTATTACAACGCTTTTAAAAATTTACAAACCAATAAGAGAGGAGAGGAGAATATTACAACAAAAAATAAAAACCTCACAATACACTCAAAATTAAAAAAATAAAATAAAAACTTCATGTTCTTTGGAACCGCCACCGGAAATTGGTCAACATTGGGAGATTACGCCATCTTGTCTGGAAGAAGCTAACCGACCGGCCAAATAGGCCGGCCGGCCAACTAGGCCAAGCAAAACCTGTCTTGTTGCGAAACCAAGAAAAGGCACAAACAAAAAATATGTAGGTGGCTCAACTAACCACTACCGGTTAGATTAAAAACAAAAAAAAAATATAAATAAAATAAAAAGTGTAAACTTACAACATAAACCTAAAACAATAAAACAAATATAAGATAGAACATACAAGATTACAACAAAACTAATGTGAGACTAATACAAGAAAAAGAATAAATATGAGGTAGAACATGCAAGATTACAACAAAACTAATTTGAGACTAATACAAGAAATAAAAATAAATATGAGGTAGGACATGCAAGATTACAACAAAACTAATATGAAATTAAAACATGCGAATAAAAATAAATAAATAAATAATTATAAGCTAAACAAACCACTAGGATTATAACAACACACTATGAAATATAAAGTAAGAAAATAAATATGAGATAAACAAACTACTTGGATTATAACAAAACACTATGAAATAAGAAGTAAGAAAATAAATATGAGATATAAAATATAAGAAAATGAAAGACCAAAAATTCACCTTCCAAAGAAAGATTGAACTTCTTGATTTCCAAACTTCCTCTTGATCACCCTCAAGTGAAGTGTGTTCTCAAATCCTCAATTCGAAATTATGGAGTTTATGGAGTTTATGGTATGAAAAGTGGCTAACTCTCTAGTTTTTCTCACTTTCAATCACTAAACACTCTTCCTTATGATCAAGGCAATTGATCTTTGGCTATATCAGAATTTTTAGAGTGGTTTTGGTGTATGGAAATGAGGAATTTCAGTAGCTATGGAAGGTATGGGGTGTATATGGAAGATAGAAATATTTTTGGCTCAAAAACTCATTTTTTCTCTCTTTTTTCACTCTTTTCTCACTCTTTCTCTTCAATTTCGTGGTCCTCTCTCTCTTACAATATGATCATTCTATATAGGCAATGAGGGAGAGTAAAGGTCAAAAAGAGGGTGGGAGACAAGGTGGGAGACAAGAATGTGATAGGAGGGCAAATTTTCAAGGTGGTTGCATGGGATACTCCTTTATGAATGCAAACAAAACCTCTTTTTGACAATGGGAGATGATTAGGTATAATGGAGGATGAGTGGATGCACTTGAATGGCTCAGAAAATGGGTAAATGGGTTGTCCCAACCGAACCAAAACCAAAAAAAAATGGGCTATTGTTGTTTTGGGCCGAGTCAACAAAATCTGCTTTTAAGTCCAACTTCAAATGGGCATATCTCCCCCAAATGGACTTGGTTTTAGGCGGTTCTTGGGTCCAAATTGAAGCCCCAGAAGTCTACTTTCCAATGGTGGTGGCCTCACATTTAAATTCCAAGTGTACAAAGAGATATGCCTAATTTAGTAAAGGCTGTCTCGGGCTGGGTCAACAAAATCTGCTCTTAAGCCCAACTTCAAATGGGCATATCTCCCTTATTTGGACTTGGTCTGAGGTGGTTCTTGGGTCTAAATTGAAGCCCCAGAAGTCTACTTTCCAATGGTGGTGGCCTCACATTTAAATTCCAAGTGTACAAAGAGATATGCCTAATTTAGTAAAGGCTGCTCATTTCCTTCTTAATGATTTGATACTCATCCTTTTCCTAAACTAGTTTTCTTTCATCCCCTCCTATTTCCTTCAACTCCAAACCTATAGGAAGATGTTTTTTTAAATATTTTTCAAAAAGTTTCACCTCCCTTCCATTTATTTCCACTTTGTCCTTACTCGGTTTACTGAAAAGTGCAATATTTTAATCGAAATGGGAGCCTCGGGACATTGTAGAAACATTTTAAAACATATTTTGAAAATAGGGTTTTAAGGTCTAAAATAGTTTGGCCAAAAAATGGGTGAAGGTTGGGATTAAAACTCAAGTTCCATCTTTCTTACTGAGAATTTTGTGAGAAACACATTCTAATTGTCATCATCGGGTAATCAAAAGAAAGCGCCCAAGTCTTAGGGCTGGTCAAAATGGGGTGTCTACAGGCTCCCCAACTTATCACATCTTCCGCACCTTATTTGCTTTAGTTTCTCACCCCTTGATGGGATCCTATTCTTTTTCGCCTTCCGGGTGGTCTTTTTACAGTTGGCGGGTATATAGTGAAGTCCGTGGTATTAAAAAACGGCTTCTCCACCGATGGTATAGGGAATATGGCACCCGAATAGGCTGCACGATATGTCTCTACATGAAAGTAATGTTCCACACAATCATTGAGATTGTAGCGGCTCTTCTAAATACCAATAACAGCATGGTCACATGAGAATCCATTGATTTGCCATTTGAAGCAAGAACATGTATGCCTCGCAACATTAATTGTAACAGATGGTATCGAATGAACTTCAAACACATCCTCATTAGCTTTGCTAACTTGCTAAGACCTGCTGTCATTGAATGAATCCATAAGTCTTGTTTCGAATGTAGGACAAATAAGCTCATTCCATTTGTTTGCTTGGTCACACCGTGCAGACATTTGCCGCATCAACTGAGTACGAATTGTGTCCACTATTTGAGTGATAGGAAGATTTCGTGTTTCTTTAATCCGGTTATTAAATGACTCCGCCGCATTGGATGTCATCTCCCCATAACGCATGCCCCTGCACAATATCACAAACATTGTACAATAAGGAATTTAACAGGAGTTAACATTCACGTTGACAGATGTGAACATTTACATCATTCGCAGTGAACATTATATGCTTATTATGTTGTCAACTTAAATGATAGACAGATGTGAATATTAATAACAACAAAATATGACAGGTGTCAACATTCAAATTTGTAATACATTGCATGACTGTTTGACAAATTAACAGATGTGAACATTCACATCATTCACATCAGTCATCATTAGCAGATGTGAACATTCACATAATTTACATTGAACATGAAACACAATTGGAAGATTGTTACCATTCTAAACTGAAAATTCACATCGCTACCATTCTAAACTTGACAAATGGAACACTTTAGGAAACTATTATTACCTGAAGTATGAATTTGCCCAGTGCTCAGGTGCCAAGTCCTTGAAAAAAATATGTGCTCGTTGTTTACTCTCCTCTTTTAATTTTGCAAGCTTTTCATGGAACCCTACCACAGTTGGCTCATAAGCATAGTCACCCAAACTACTTACTAGGTGATCCTGAATCCATTATCAATTCCTTTCATCCGGTCTCTTAAATTGCTCTTCAAGTGTTGTAAGCAATAACCGTGATGAGCCGATGGGAACACCTTTGGCATAGCTTCTAACAGACCAAGATTACGATCCGAAATAAAAGTAATCTGGCGCTTACCATCAACAACCTTTCCAAGTTCATGCAAGAACCACGACCAATTGGCCGTGGTCTCTGAATCAACAATCGCAAATGCAATAGAAAATAGACCTACAACACAACACCAATACACAACTGTTCACAATATTACAAAGTGAATAGAAAACAATATAAACGAAACAGGTCATGTGAATATTTATATCTACATTGTCCTATTACTATTGTTATTTTTGGATTTGGGTTCGTAAACATCAATGATGTGAACATTCACATTAACGACCATTAATAATTCAATGTTGATTGTTGAGTCATTGATAATGTGAACATTCACAGTACTGTTCATTAATGGATCAACTGATATTAGTATACACTGATGTGAACATTCACATCAGTATATAATAATGTGAATGTTCACATTACTGTCATTAGCAGACACAGATGTGAACATTCACATCAGTGCATACTATTGTCAATGTTCACATTACTTATAATTTCTCAATCACTCATTTGTCCAGACTATGCTGCTCAATGTGAATATTGATATAAATAGACAACTAAAAAAAATACTAACCATTGTTTCTGTCTTTCGCCGTTGCCACAAGTAGCTGACCTTTGTACTTTTCTTTGAGGAATGTTCCATCCAGGAATAATAAAGGCCGACAAGAATTGAACCCAGAAATATACGCAGCGAATGACACAAAGAAACGACAAAACTGTTGACTACTCGCATCGTAGTCAATATTGACATAACTCCCCGGATTGTACCGCATTACAGCATCCGAATACCACTGCAGCTGGTCAAACGATAATGAGTGATCTCCATGAATACTAGCCTTTGCTTTCTCCACACCCAACCATACGACATGGTAACTCACATCTAGCCCATAATCCCTCTTCAAAATAGTCACCACCTCACATGGCCAAGTCAACGGCTTGTCCCTTACAATTTCAGATATGGTACTCGACACCAAATCCGAACTAACTTGCGGATTCCTTGATGTTCGGACATCCGTACCACAACTATGCACATCACTAAACCTCTTGATGTAGAAAAAACCATTTGCTCGTTGTGCTCTACAATGTATAGCCCACAAGCAGCCTCTCTCCTCACGCATAGTACACACAACAGTAACTCTTGTTTTCTCTCGTTCTTGACGTACGTAAACTAAAACCCACATTGGATGGCATACTTACATAAAACATCACGAAATTCTTGTGCACCTCCAAGAAACCGTTGTCTCACATGCGTAATACCATTTGCCTAAGGGGCTGACAACAACACCTTCTCCTTATGGTGGTAAAATCTCCGTAGTGCATCAATTTCTTCTTCAACCCCCACACGCAGCGATCCCGAGCTACTTAACTGACCAATATCACTTTTCAACTCAACAACAACTTCTACATGTTGTACCCCAATTGATTTAGCAAGCAGTAACATGTTCTGAAATTCTTCCTCATTGTCTAAATCACACCTATTAATCCCAGGTAACCGACAAAACAATGAAATAGAACCAGCAGATAACTCCCTCTATTTTTCACACAAACAGTCCACCAAACGCGAATAACACAATGCGCGGGCAACATTTATTACAGTTGTACTGCAACCATATGTACACACCAATATCATAAAGGTATTCATCTCCTGTAAAAACACAACAATACAACAATCAACACTAATCCAAACCGATATGCAAATTCACATTGTGCAAAAAATAGATGACTACTGTACAGTTCAAGTGTTAAATCCATAATTCACATTAACAAGATGTGAATATTCACATTGATACATATACTCTGAATTATACACCCACACAGAGCCTCATTAAGCAAACATCAAAGTAAGTGAGAACATCCACATTCTTCACATAATATTAACACGATGAAACATTTACATTAACACATATACTCTGAATTATATCACCTACACAAAGCCTCATTAAGCAAAAGTCAAAGTAAAATGTAAACATCCACATTCTTTACATAATATAAACACAATGTAAACATTCATATTGTTCCATATACTCTGAATTGTAGAAGATCCACATTCACCACTAATCTGATGACCTCCCCTCCACAAGACCACGATGTAAACATTCACATTGATCCATATACTCTGAATTATATCACTTACACAGAGCCTCATTAAGCAAATATCAAAGTAAAATGAGAACATTCACATTCTTCATATAATATTAACATGATGTAAACATTTATATTGATACATATACTCTGAATTATATCACCCACACAGAGCCTCATTATGGATACATCAAAGTAAAATGAGAACTACACATTCTTCACATAATCTGAATGACCTCCCCTCCACAAGACCACGTATGATGCATATAATTGAAAAAACAGAGCATCCGATCCATATCAATCAAAAAACAGAGCATCTGATCCATCATACAAATCAAAACATAAAGTGAGCATGTATTCACAACCAAAATGATACTAACCTTAATCATGTAATCCTACAATCGTCCAGAAACTCAAAAACAACTGCTTTAAAGTAGTTATACTCCAGAAAATGTGAGAACCGAAGACTTTCAAATTCGTCATCTTCACTTGAAAATCACCGAACCAGACTACAACAGTGTAGACGTCCCCGAACGCCTCGGGAGGGATGAGTCCCGTTCCGTTCATCTTGGGCTCACTACAGTTCAGGACTCAAATTGTCACGGTTCTTAATCTGAACCAAAGAGTCCAAATCCGGCAAATCGTTTTGAGAAAACAGATTTTTTTTTGAAAGAAGTGCCAAACATGGACTGCTTTGCCAGATATAGAGTCGCCACCTAAATATTTTATTTTTTGGAAAATTTAGGAAACCCTGACTCGTTTGCCTAAGGCCACGTGTCCGTCATCACCAAAGTTGCCTCGGCTCGGGAACTTGAGTACGATTGGGGAAGGTCACTTCGTGAGCACCCCCGTTCGCCCGATCAAAGATCGGCCTCTACTAACCATGATATCGAGTTTTGAAAACCTTATGCATTCTTATTCCAGTTATTAGCCTAGGTTACTATGTGATGCGCACAGCATACAAGTATAGACCGGGTCGCTTGAATTGGAAAAACATTTCATGTTTGTTTTTGAAAGATGGTTTGCTACTCGCAAATAGGCTTAAAATGCAGATTTTGCCACTCTCAAGTGGGCTTAGAAAAGATGGTTTTGCCACTATCTAGTGGGCTTAAAACTCACAGTCAATGCATTGTTCCAATTCAAATAACCCAACCTTCACCCACAAGCATTCAGGTAGTTATATCATATAAGCACATAGCCTCATGGTAAGCATGCTATCATGGCAATCACTCACACACATGCAAGGATGCTAAAGCATAAAAACTTACCGAGTACTCCAAGCCAAAACAGAAGCTAATTAGAAATCCATGCATAATCCTAACTATACAGAAATGCCTAATGCAACACATGCAAAAATGCAACTATGGCAGGCTCGGCTATTCTAAACATGGCATATGGAATGTTACAGCTAACATGTATTCAACCCGGAATTGAAATTCAAATGCAGTTAGTATGATGCGCCGAGCCTGGTGCATGCAAAACAGATGAATGAAATGCAAACATGCTATCATACTGTATGCTAATTGAAACATGCCCTAATCTAACCATCATAAGTTGGTAAATAAAAGGGAGAAAGACGTGGGGTTGGAAGACATACATCACACGCACGCACACTTATTACAACATTGCCCTCGCTCGGAGGGTCCGAATAAATATACAGTCCCGATAAATAGTTACAGTCCGAATGAACAAAATCCTAATTAATTAACAATTAATCTAGGAACAGTAAATTGGCATGCCAGCTAGGACTGCCTCGACTCTGCTCCGGATGATGAATGATGCGTGTTTGAGTTGCTTGGCGCGGAAATCCGTCGCGATGCCCCGATTAGCCTCTGTTTACAACTGAGCCCGGAATATTGCGCGAAGTCCCAAGAGATTGCTGGTTTCTGATTTGCTGCAATAGAGAGCAGGAAAGGGGCATAGCAATGTATTTTCACATATGTATGCTTAACTACTCTACAGTGAGCGTAGTCCTCGATCCTCGTGCCACCAATCACGCATATCGATGCATGATGGCCGAGGAGTCGATTTGCACGACTTAATATGGAATGAATGCACATATAAACACATCAAGACCTAGACTCCTCATGGATAATCCGGAGTGTCGGCGACTGGGAATTGAGACACGTTCCGTCACTCGAAGTCGAAACGTCCTTCGTTCTCGTCTCGGGCTAACTCCTATCCCAAACACAATGCAATATGTATGGCATGCGTGAATGCAACTAATATAATACAACCTATCACATACACAATGCTATGAAACGGCATACACAATGCACGATGTAACACGGCATACACATGCTCTAACATCAACCTAGCATACGTAATGCTATGAATTGAAATGGCATACACAATGCATGATGGACTTACACCAACATGAGTGGACCTCAGTCACACTCACATCAGTGGCCATAAATGAAAATAAGACACTCGAGATGCGTGCACACTGCACGCGAACCGAGGACCGACCCTAAGGCACGAATGCCACTCTACCAAAGCAAGGTAAGGCATGGAAATAGGCATACAAACATGCGAATTTCAGCACTAAAATATGATGCTAAACAGCCTCAAAACATGGCAATATGGCACTCGATGCATGAGATGAACCCCAAAACTCAAAACTAGGCATACGCAATGACCTAAGCTATACAAAGCATGCATTATTTGATCATGAAGCATGAAGACAGAACAAGGAAGTCCCAAAATAAATATTTCTAGTTCAAAGCATGGCCAAAGATGCTAGCAAGATGGCCTAACATAGCATGCAATTTTGACTATCAAACATGGATTACATGGCAATACATGAAGAAAGTGAGCACTCACCAACCAGCAAAAACAGTGAACTAAACATACTAAAATATTGCCCAAATACACAATAGAAAGCAGCCAACACATGCACAAATGAGGGGCTCTTTGGAGGCATACAAAGGTTTTATTAAGCACATGCAAGATAGACATGAAGCATGACCAAAAAAACTCTGGAAATCAAAATATGGTAGTCCCAAACTCACCAAATTGACCCTGAAATGTGACTTCAAAGCATGCAAAGAGGGGTCCCTTTGGAAGGCCAAAATGACATCAAACAAGTCAAGGTGAGAGGGGTCACCCCCCTCTGATTTGGAGCTCAAAATAGCGTCAAAGCCCTAGAATCCACTGGATTCTAGTGCGCTAGAAGGTCAAACAAGGCATGCAACAAAGGCTAGGGTGTAAGGCTCAAAATAAGAGGGAATCAAGCATACAAGGAAGCATGTGACCTCAAATAAGAAAATACCCTTAATCAAAACTGAAGATGTATCAAAACAAGACTTTTTCTAGTTTACAACAAGTCTCAAAAATGAACACAAATAGGGTAATCTATCTGCAAAAATGGCCTAAAAGAGAGAATAGAGACAAGGGACAGAATCTGCCCCAACTGGCAAAGAGCCTTTCAACAAAATTGAAGAGGGCTCAAAACAAGACACTTTACAGTTACCTCAAGTCTCGAAAATGAACAAAAGTGAGGCTAAATCAACATGCAAGAAAAAGCCTAAAAGAGGGATAAAGAGACAAGTGGTAGCAGCTGACCTCAAACAGAGGAGATCCTTCAACAAGTTGAAGAGGGCTCAAAACAAGACATTTCAACAGTTTATGACCAAGTCCAAACAGCTCACAAATAAGCCTAAAATATCATGCATTTGGGCGAGCCCAAAAAAGTAAGCAAAAGGAGCTAAATATAAGCAAAATAAGGCAAGAAAGAGGGAAAATGGGACTCACCCTTGTAGAGCCAACCTTCAACAGCTCTTGGACCAAGTTTGGGGCTCTCACCTCTGGAAATCAGCTTCAAAGGCTGGAATGGAGTGTGGAGGTGTGTGCTATGGGTTGTAGTGTAAAGGGTGCAAGAACCTTAGGGTTGAAGGGTTTAGAAGAGAGGGAGAGGGAGAGTTGTATGCAAGGCTCAACACAATTTTTGTAACCCTTCAAAGATGAGCTGGGGGGCTGCTTTATAGAGGGAGGAGTGGAGAAAAAGGGGGGGGGAAAATCAAATTCCAAATTTCCCCCCAAAAGACCCCCCTCGGATACAGGATTTGGGGGAAAGAGGTGCAGCTGTAAGGAACCAGGTGAGAGGGTCATGGCCGGCCAGGTTCAGAGGGTTCAGTGCCATCCGGCCACCTCCCTGGCCGCCGGCCAAGGTCACAAGGGTCAATCACAATTAGTGGCCGCCACCTCAAAAAGGTGGCCTCCTGTTGTGCACAACATAGCTATTGGTCCAAAACCCTGAAAATGTGAACCAGGAGAGAGAAAAACCAACTTTTTAGAGGGGTTCAAAAGGGTCAGGAACAATGCTGGCCGACCATGTCATATTGGTGGCCTCCCAGTGTGTACAACACAAATATGTGGTTGATGGCCAAAGAAAGTGGCCTGGGAAGGTCAACACTAGTTCTAGCGAGGAAAACGGCGACGGAGAGCGATAAAGGAATAAACCTGGTCTTCAGAACAATTGCTGGCCTCCCACCCTTCTACGACCTTCCTAACAATGAAAATAAGGTCCCCTTAAAAAATGAACTCAAACCGATGCAAAACGAAGGTTCGGGGGCCGAAACACGCGGCGCCGGGGCCCCGAAAACTGACTATAAGGCACCTGAGGTGGCGTTTGACCACGAAGTTGGTCTCCCGAGCCACAGTGTCCCTCAAAAGGGAGGAAATAAGGTATGCGCCAAAAACCGGAGCAAACGGAGGTAGTTAAGCGGTCCCGAACCGAAGCACACGGCTGACGGCTCCGAAAACCGAAAACCGGGCTCCAAACGGGAAAAATGGCCTACGACCACGAAACGTAGCCTACGGCTACTGAGAGATGGTCTACGAGACCTCTCCCTCCCTTCAGGAAGAGAAAACAGAGCCTGGTTCGCAAACCGAGGCAAAGCACAGAAAAGCCCGGAAGTTCGGAGGCAAGGCTCGCAGCCGAGACTCTGAAGCCTCTGAACGAGCACGGTATGCAACATCACCAAGCGCTCAATCGGTGACGTCTGAGTCTTAAGGTCGGTCAAAAATGGAGTGTCTACAAACAGCAACAATGAAATCCTAGCACATCAAAACCTTACACCGAGCATGCAAGATAGAAACGTATCCATTTGAATTAGAATGATGATGAAAAGCGTAAAGATAGAAACTGCCAAAACTGAATCCACGAAATCACAGGAACGTGTAATGTATTAACACAGTATATATATATATATATATAAGGCATAATAGTCCAGGTAAAAATATAAAATTAAAAAATGAACTTTATGAAATAAAAAGAAAAGTATATGAGACTAATCAGGTTTATAATATTCCTTTGAGGATTTAATGAGTTATAACAACTCTAAGATAGATTTATCAATAAAAATTCCATATAAAATATTATGCAAATTAATTCTATATATTATATAAATATTTAATAATTAATTAAAATATTTTTAAATCCACCAATCAATTCAAAATCATTTAAGCCACAATTTATTAATATATTAATCCGCCAACCCACCACTCAATTTATAATTTTATTATAAACCATCCAAACCGCACTGCTAACCCTAACTTCTACCATCTAAAAACGACGACGTTGGGTTACAAACGCAGTCACTTCACCAATAAAACATCTAAAAAATCCACTTTACTCTTCCTTCCCCATTTGATCAAATCCGAGTCTCTTTCTTCTCTCTCTGTCTCTCTCTCTCTACAATGGCGAAAGAACCAGTTCGCGTCCTCGTCACTGGTGCTGCAGGTACGGTTTTCACTACTCCAACCTTGCTAAATCACTCTCATATATGTTCTTTTTTTCTCACTTTTAATCGTTGTTTGTCATTGCTAATCACTCATTGTCATCGATCTCTACCATTCAATTCCAGATCTACTAATTTAGGGTTTCAACTCAAGTGAGATATGCAAACCAATTGATAAAACTCACAGTGAATGACTGTTTGTGATTTGTTAATATTAGTGGCTGCCCTTGATTCTTTATTTTTTTGGGGGGGATTATGCTGGAAATAGGGTTTTGTATGATTGGATAGATCGACGTGTTGTTGATGATGGATTGAATAATACTTGTCTGACTAGTTTGTTGAATTATTTCAAGTAAAGTAATGCTTTTTAATTTTTCAAGTAAAGTAATGCTTTTTAATTGACGAGTATAGTAGATCCAATTGTGCATGGTTTTTCACGGGTGGGTACTTTGGTAAATTTTGTTACTCTTTTTCTGTGGGTACCATCGTTCTCACATCGTGAATCGAATCGAATCTTGAATCATAAGATTCTGTCATAATTTCTAATTTGCATAATAAAAATTATATTAAACATTGTTATATATATATACATATGTAAATTTAAACTTATACCAATAAAAATGTGGTTTTGCAGGATGATCATGTGGTTGATTATGCTATTATCTATGACAATCCATGTCATACTTGTACATATATGAATTAGAAAGAAATAATAATTCAATATTCATCGTAAGAAAATAAAAATAAGAAGTACACTGTTGTATGTAGATCACCGCCTTACATCTTTCCTTTTAAATTTTCTTATCAACCATTCTTAATAAAGAAAGTTAACATAAACCCTCAATCTCCAAGTAACAATAACCCAATTTTTTTTTCTTCTAACTTTTACAAAAATTTCACTTGATGCTTGAAAAGACTCCTTCTGTAAGTGCAAACACTTTGATAAAGTTGAATATGTAGGCCTAAAATACTGTAGAGGGACAGAACTTTGTTTTTCTTTGCAATTGAGCCTTTGAAAGTAAATAAGGATAGAGAAAGACAAAGGATTAATAATAACCCTAAGATCTTAACAAGGTTGTTTGAACTATTTTTCAATAATAAAAAAAAAAGGTCAAAAATTGAATTCAATTAATCAGAAGTGAATTGATATTGATCTATTCACGATTCACCAATTCATCCATGATTTATAGCTATTTGCGATTCATGCAACTTGTTCTTATCAACTACCTATTTAATCGTATTGAATTTTACGATTCCAATCACAAATTGTGCGATTCTAATAACAGAGGTTGGTACCAATTAATAAGACATGAATGGTTTTACTGGTTTGGTGTCAAAATATGCAGGTGCAGGTAATTATGTGATGTGCTAAGCAGCAGCTTTGTGGATATTACAACATGTCCTGAAAGTTTTAGAATATTATTCTATTTCTTCAATTAAAATCATCTTAGAAACCCAAAAAATTATAAAATAGTGGAATAAGTTATTTTATGATTAAATTTTTTTTATTGATTTTTCACTTGTAATCTGGTATTATTAATGGGTGCCCATTATTAACCTATGTCATGCACTTTACCCTGAATGTTTACCAATTTAGATTTTGCTTCATAAGAGTCTGGAAAACTTTTTAACTCATCCCAACAACAAAAAGAGTTACGTTTTTTCAACCTGGAGATTCTGCTATACTTGATTTGTGAAGCAATGTATTGAGGGAAAAGTTGTTGGTTGTTGCAGGGCAAATTGGATATGCTCTTGTTCCCATGATTGCCAGAGGAGTTATGTTGGGTCTGGACCAGCCTGTGATTCTTCACATGCTTGATATTCCACCTGCTGCTGAGGCACTGCATGGAGTGAAAATGGAGTTGGTGGATGCTGCATTTCCTCTCCTTAAAGGTAGGCTACTCCTGAATCCTGATCATTCTTTATGAAATACTGCATGAAGCCAATGATACATAATATTTAGTTGTTTTAATTTATTATTATTTTTTGTGTTTGGAATTTTTGAGGTACACTGACCTATGGTAAAGTGAATCTAACATGATATTTGCATCAGGTGTTGTTGCTACAACTGATGTCGTTGAGGCATGCACTGGAGTCAATATTGCAGTCATGGTTGGTGGGTTCCCTAGGAAAGAAGGCATGGAAAGAAAAGATGTGATGTCAAAAAATGTTGCCATTTACAAATCTCAAGCTTCCGCTCTGGAGAAGTATGCTGCTGCAAACTGCAAGGTGATTCAAATTTTTTGAGCAGATTGAATTAATAATAATCACGAGACATTTATTGTAAACAATTGCAGAAATTTTGATGGACATGTAAAACACTTTTTGTCAGTATGAAAACACTGGGAATTTTTCAAATGTTTTTTCATGAATAAAAGAGGAAAAATAATTTCAACAGTTCAACTGTATAGTTATATTCTCTTTTTAAGAGTTGAATAGTTTGTCCGCAATTTTGAAACTTCCTACTTTGTGGTTAAGTATAAATTAATAACCAAGTCATCAGTAACGTAGAGAAGAATATACATATATGGTACCTTATTCTTCTTTATTTTTTCCTTTCTTTGTTATAAATGTGTGTTCATGTAAAAAATTGTTCAGGTTTAACTCTTGTCTATTGTTTCTACTAGGTTTTGGTTGTTGCTAACCCTGCCAACACCAATGCATTGATCCTGAAGGAATTTGCACCATCAATATCTGAGAAAAACATTACTTGTTTGACAAGGTTGGACCATAACAGGGCCCTTGGTCAAGTCTCAGAGAGATTGAGCGTTCCAGTATCTGATGTGAAAAATGTTATTATTTGGGGAAATCATTCATCAACCCAGTATCCTGATGTTAACCATGCTACTGTTAAGACACCAGCTGGAGAGAAGCCTGTGCGTGTGCTTGTTGCTAATGATGAATGGTATGAACAATCAGTACATGTTAGTGTTTGACTGTTATGTATTTATGTTGTCGTAAATCAGCTGAAGGTATTACTCAACATTTTATAGTTTTCACTGAAAGAATCATTATGCACTTCTTTGATTAGGTTGAATGGAGAATTCATAACAACTGTACAACAACGTGGTGCTGCTATTATCAAGGCTAGAAAGCTCTCTAGTGCGTTATCTGCTGCTAGCTCTGCTTGTGATCACATACGTGATTGGGTCCTTGGAACTCCGGAGGTTGCTCTTGTTCTTCTCTCCATTGTCATTTCTAGTGAAAATTATGCTACACGGTCCTTTTTATTCAACTACACATTCACTGATGTATTGTGTGCAAACTTTCCTTCGCTTATCTTTTCTTTTGTCTGAACATTGTAGGGCACTTGGGTTTCTATGGGTGTATACTCTGATGGCTCATACAATGTGCCAGCTGGGCTTATTTACTCTTTCCCTGTTACTTGCTGCAATGGAGAATGGACAATTGTTCAAGGTAAGGATAATTAATTTAATGCATACTAGTCTTAGTTTTTTTCTTAGCATACAAGGACAAGTAACAACATTGGATATCATATCATGGTCTAATTATGTGTAGCTGTGTTTTAAATTTTAGGGAAAATAACCAATAAATAAGAATAGCCATTAAGTACTATCAACTTTCTATTAGGACACTTCAGACTACTTGAAAAAAATTGGGTTAATTACATTTTTCACCGTTATAATTTGATTTAAATTTTATTTTAATCATTATAGTCTCAATTTGAATATTTTGGTCCCTGCACTCGAGTCCAATTCATTAGTTAGTCTTTCAATTTATGCAAAACAAAGTGATGAAAAATTGAGTTTTATCCTTAAAATTATTTATCAATTTTTTAAATCCTTAAACAGTGTTTGGTTGAGTTTTCAAAATATATTTTCTGATTTTTTTTTGGAAAAACTAGAAACTTACTTTGACAAAAATAAACTCCAAAAAGTTATTTTTAAATTTTTAAAAATTATTTCCACCCCCGAAAAAGAGAACTATATGAAAATAATAAGTGTTTAAATCTATAGTTTTTTTTTTTAGTAGTTTCTGAATTTTTTTCAGAAAACAGTTTCTGAAGGGTCAAAACTTTTCTGAGCTTTTATCCTTAGTTGGTCATTTGTATATTTTGGGAATCATCAATTTCTGATTTTCTTGATAGTTTGTCAACTAGTTTTCTGCTTTCCTTTCCATGTCCAGGTCTTCCAATTGACGAGTTATCGAGGAAGAAGTTGGACTCGACAGCTGAAGAACTCTCTGAGGAAAAGGCTTTGGCATACTCGTGCCTTTCTTGAATTATTCTCTTCAACCCTTCGTATTGGCGAAGTAAGTCGGTCTTGTGGCTTGTGTTTGGAAATAACTACAGTTTTGAATAATGCCATTGTTGGATTTTCTTGAGTGGACAAGTAACGATGGAGATTCTGCTTTTACAGTTCTTGTGCATTCCTCATTTATACGAGGATACTTGAAATTTGAACACCTACTTGTGTGGATAGAGTAACCCTGTGCTGGGTCAATGAATGAGATTTATAAGAGCAGAGTTTTTAATACAAAATCGGTTATCTTCATTTTGTTATGCTTCTGTCACTCAAAAATTCTATGCATGCGGGATTGCTTTGAATACGGTAGAGATTGATATATTGATATTTTGGTTGAGGCATGAATGATTGAAGCCTTTTCTGATCAATGCTTCTATTTTCATTGTATCATATACTTGCCCTTAAAGGTGGCCTTGTGTTTATTAATTGAGATAAGCTGTGCATTTAATTTTACCGTTTGCTGTTAGAAGGGCGGTTGTGCAAATGAGAAATTTCACATTCCTGAGACTAGTGATTGTATGTTATTAAAAGGGTTGGTATCTTTTTTTTTATAGATAGCATGGACGAGTTGCAGTTTTATTTAATCTAAAATTATGTGCTAAAGGTCTGTGAGAGTGAATTAGCTATTTTTAAACTGCAAGGTTAATGTTCTTCACATGGGTAAAATTATGTTTTTAATTTTTAATTTTTTTTTAAAATTTTAAAATTTTATTTTACAGAATATAAGCTAGAATGATGTAGTAATGTTTTTATTTTTTAAATTTTTTTGGGAGGAATTGAAAATTTATTTCAATTAAATAGGGAAGAGTAGAACTCCACCTAGGTGCAACTTTTACCCAAAATTTGAGCATTTGGGACACCCCGTATTACATACCTCGATCTTCTAATATAACAACTGAAGTACTATATGTTAATTCTGAAGAATGATAGGGTTAAGCGAATGTGCAAGGTGTATGCAAATTTGCGTAAGTTCTCATAAAAATATATAAGTTTTCAAAAAAATAGGTAAGTTATATTATAAGATCGCATAACTTAAACACATGTGCACAAGTTTATTCATAAAAATTTAAAAAATCAGACCGTGGCTTAAGTTTTTACAAATATACGTAAATTACCTCATAAAATTGTGTAACTTAAATATAAATTCACGTAAGTTAACTCATAAAAATTAAAAAAAATTATAATTTTGCGTAAGTTTTCACGAACATATATAAGTCACTTTACAAAATTGTGTAATTTAACGCAAATTTGCATAAGATAACTCATAAAATGTGTCGTAAGTTTTCACAACAGTGTGTAACTTAAGTCACAAAAATACGGAAGTAAATAGCATGTCATATGTCTTGTACACTCCAGAATTATCCTAGGGTCAAGGGATTGTACTAGGAATCCCTATATTATTAGTGAATATCACTTTACCTTTCTTATTTATGAATCCGTTTATATTAACCCTCTCAAACATAAAAATTGTATACACTTCATTTCTCGACGTCCTCTAAGGGGGGCTAAAGTTGAAGGGTTTTGAGTAAATACATGCCACAATATAGGTTCTCATTTCACTCTCATCCCATAATATATTTGGCCAACTAGTTTAGAACATCTCAAATGGGATGATTTTATGTAATAAAGTGTGTTAATCGATAAAAAGTGGTAAAAATATGGCTCAATTTTACATGTTAGTGTTTGTTAATTTAGGAAGCGACTAGGTATTTCAGTAATATAATTAACAACCGTGCTACATACCCCCACTGGGGGTTGACCCCCAGTGAGGTGGCAGCCCCTTATTTGCTGAAATTCAAAAAAAAAAAAAAAAAAAAAAAAACAGTTTTTTTTTGGTCCACTCTCGGAGTGACACCTCACTGGGTCGACCCAATGGGGGTAGGAAGCATTTCTGTATAATTAAAATGTGTGTTAAATATATATAATTTAAAAAAGAAAAAAACTGTTAAACTTCTTCTCTCCTGTCACAGTCAAGCGCCCTCTCTTTCGTTCACTGTCACTCTCTATAGTTAACGCGCAAGTTAAAATACTTATGAGAGAAAAAAAAAAGGGATAATTATTGATAAATCTCATTTGGAAGTGTTTTAACTCAAGAAGTTTATAAAGAAATTTTTTAACCCATTTAGTCCCATGTATGTATAGTTTATTCCATAAAGTCTTTTTTCTTGATTTACACTATTTTCTTGGACACTTATGCCCTTATATTTAATTTTGATACCCTTATAAATATTTTTTTGAACGGTTAGCAATTTTATGATGTGAACATTCATATTTTAAAATTCACATTGGTAGGAATGTAAAATTGGCCGTAGGCGGCCCGAAACCCGCCCGCGAGCCGGGGCGGGCCCGGCCTGTTAACAATGTGAATATTCACATTGACATGTTAACATTCACATTAATAGGAGTGTAAAATTGGCCCGCGTCTCTTGGCGCGCGAAACCCGCCCGCGGCCCATGGGTGGCCCAAGGCGGGCCCGGTCCGGTCCGTTGACAATGTGAATATTCACATTGACATGTTAACATTCACATTGATAAGAGTATAAAATTGGCTCGCGGCCTATGGGAGGCCAAAAGCCCGCCCGCGGCCCGGGACGGGCCCGCCGGTCTGTTGACAATGTGAATATTCACATTGACATGTTAACATTCACATTGATAGAAGTGTAAAATTAGCCCGCGCCTCGTGGCTGCCCGAACCGCCCACGGCCCGTGGGCGACCGGGGCGGGCCCGGCCCGGCCTGTTGACAATGTGAATATTTACATTGATAAGAGTATAAAATTGGCCAGCGGCCCATGGGCGGCCAAAAGCCTGCTCGCGGCCCGGGGCGGGCCCGACCCGGCTCGTTGACAATGTGAATATTCACATTGACATGTTAACATTCACATTAATAGGAGTGTAAAATTGGCTCGCGTCCTGTGGTGGCGCGAAACCCGCCCGCAGCCCATGGGCTGCCCGGAGCGGGCCCGGTCCGGCTCGTTGACAATGTGAATATTCCATTGACATGTTAACATTCACATTGATAAGAGTATAAAATTGGCTCGCGGCACATAGGCGGCCAAAAGCCCGCCCGCGGCCCGGGGCGGGCCCGACCCGTTGACAATGTGAATATTCACATTGACATGTTAACATTCACGTTGATAGGAGTATAAAAGCCCGCGATCTGGCTGCCCGAAACCCGCCCACGGCTCGTAGCGGCCCGGGGCGAGCTCGGCCCGGCCTGTTGACAATGTAAATATTCACATTGACAGTTAACATTCACATTGATAAGAGTATAAAATTGGCCCGCGGCCCATGGGCGGCCAAAAGCCTGCCCGTGGCCCGGGGCGGGCCCGGCCCGACCCATTGACAATGTGAATATTCACATTGACATGTTAACATTAATATTGATAGGAGTGTAAAATTTGCCCACTGCCCGCAGCTTGCCCGCAGCCCGGGGTAGGCCCGACTCGGTCCATTGACAATGTGAATATTCACATTGACATGTTAAAATGCACATTGATAGGAATGTAGAATTGGCCCGCGGCCCGTGAGCTGCCCGAAGCCCGCCCACGGCCCGGGGCAGGCTCGTTTGGGTCTGAGCCCGAGCATGTTCGAGACCCTAGGTTAGGGCCTAGGTCATCACTTTGAAGCCCCGCCCGGCCCATCGGCTCGATTAAGGCCCATTCAAGGCTCGGTCCGAGGCCTAGCCCGCGCCGAGGCGCAATGTATTTTTTTGTGAAAAATAATAAAATTTTGGTAGAAAAAATTAAAAAGAATTAAAAAAAAATGGCCAGGCCCGCCCAAGCCCGACCTAAGCTCGAGGCTAGGCCCAGGCCCACCGGCCTGACCCGAGGCTCGATCCATCGGCCCGTCCAAAGCCCGAATACCCTTGTGCCAGGGCTAGGGCCTGGGCCTAATTTTTTGGCCCTTGGGCTGGCCCGAGAAAGGCTCGTTTAGGCCTAGGCTCAAGCCTAGTCCGAGACCCTAGGCTAGGGCCTGGGCCATCACTTTGAAGCTCGGCCCGGCCCATCGGCTTGGTTAAGGCCCATTTAAGGCTCGGTCCGAGGCCCGGCCTGCGCCGAGGCCTAGTGTCTTTTTTTGTGGAAAATAATAAAATTTTGATAGAAAAAATTTAAAAGAATTAAAAAAAAATGGCCAGGCCCGCCCCGGGCCGCCCACAGGTCGTGGGCGGGTTTCGGGCAGCCACGAGGCATGGGTTAATTTTACACTCTTATCAATGTGAATGTTAACATGTCAATGTGAATATTCACATTGTCAACGGGCCGGGCGGGGCCTACCCCGGGTTGCCTACGGACTGTGGGCGGGTTTCGGGTAGCCACGAGGCGCGGACTAATTTTACACTCCTATCAATGTGAATGTTAACATGTCAATGTGAATATTCACATTGTCAACGGGCCGGGCCGGGCTCGCCCCGGGCCACGGGCGGGCTTTTGGCCGCCCATGGGCCGCGGGCTAATTTTATACTCTTATCAATGTGAATGTTAACATGTTAATGTGAATATTCACATTGTCAACAGGCCGGGCCGAGTCCGCCCCGAGTCGCCCACGGGCCGTGGGCGGGTTTCGGGCAGCCACGAGGCGCGGGCTAATTTTACACTCTTATCAATGTGAATGTTAACATGTCAATGTGAATATTCACATTGTCAATGGGCCGGGCCGCGGGCTTTGGCCGCCCATGGGCCGCGGGCAATTTTACTCTTATCAATGTGAATATTCACATTGTCAACGGGCCGGACCGGGCCCCCCATGGGCCGGGCGGGTTTCGCGCCGCCAAGGGGCGGGCCAATTTTACACTCCTATTAATGTGAATGTTAACATGTCAATGTTATTCACATTGTCAATGGGCCGGGCCCCGGCCTGACTCGAATTTTTTCGGGCACCCACGAGGATTGACATGGGCCGGGCCCCTACACATTGACGGTGTGAACATTCACATTAGGGTATTTTGGTAATTATGTCACCCATAGGACTTATTGAAACATTAGAAAATAATGTGAACTAAATGAACAAATAGTGGATGAAAAGGGTATTTTGGTCTTCTTACTCAAATAGGACCTAATGGAATAGTAAAAAAGAATATGGGTTAGATGAAATAAAATTTTTAGAAAGTAGATTTATCAAAAAAACTCCAAAATAAAAAACACAAAAAATTACTAATTAATTAACATAATAGTGCAATAAGTTTAACAAATGAGTGCAAAAGATGCTTTTACAAGCACCTTTTGCGGGTTCTTCACTCTGATTGCTTTTAGGAAGATAAATGTAGAATGACTTCATTCAACCACTGATGGGAGTGTATTGTTCACCCTAACTGAATAAGAAAATTGATCCTTCCGATCACTTTTTTTGTCCAACAATTATTTAAGATTATTTGGAAAGATGGTTATAATTAATTTTTTGGTTAAAAATTATTTATAAGCATTTTTTTGTGAGAGAGGAAGTGGGTTATAATCTGGGAAGTGAATTATAACCCACAAGAGGCCTAAGTAATTATTAAAAGACGATAATGACCAACTATAAATTGTGATATTTAAGATCAATTATTAAATAATGACTAAATAAACAAGAATAATGATACACAACTCTAATTTGAGAGCTCTAAGGATTAGTTTGGGATGTTTTAAAAAAGTGCACTTTTTGACTTATTGGCTTATATGGGTGGGTTTGGGTTGGGTTTGATGTGATGTGTTAGAGAGGATGTGATTTAAATAAGATAATGTGACTTAAATAGGATAGTGACTTTTTGACTTTTTGTATTATTTAGGGTTGGTTTGGGATGTTCTAAAAAAGTGTACTTTTTGACTTATTGGCTTATATGGGTTGGGTTTGATGTGATGTGTTAGAGAGGTGATGTGATTTAAATAAGATGATGTGACTTAAATAGGATAGTGACTTTTTGTATTATTTAGGTTATGCCAAATTTGGCCTTAGTTTATGCTAAACCAACCCTAAATGAAGCTCCAGTGAGGTGGAAGAGAGAGAACAGTAGAGAGAGATAGAGAGAGGAGTGTGGGTCTCACCTTCACACATTGTTAAAGTTGTATTAAAACGCTTAAATTAGAATTCTCAAATATTATTGATAAAAAATATATATTTAGGAAAGAGATTCGAATCCGATGAACAAATCTACACTCGTACCTAAAAAGCATTATAGCTTTGGGAAGTTGGTTAGCTTTTTGACTTTTTAGCTATTTTAGCCTGGGGCTAAAAAGTTTGGTTTGGGAAGAGCTTTTGACTTTTTGTGAGAAAAAGAATGTAATGATTATAGGTTAGATGTGATATTTATCTTATTAAGTTAAAAATCTTATTTTATTTTTTGTAACTATTTTAACCAAAAACCACATAACCTACTTTCCAAACATAGGCTATATTGCTTTGGTGGATATCTTTGGCATCTTTTTGCCTTGTGGGTTACGTTGAGAGGAAAGACCCCTTTGTTTTTTGACCACCTAGATTTTGGGTCCATGAAGCATGGTGTGAGGCAAGACCCCTTGTTCAGTGTAATTTATTTTTTAAGTTATTTATATATTTTTATTTAAAAATATGTATCAAGTATTTAGTATAATTTATGGAGTGATTTGAGAAATTAGTTAAAAGTTAATTTTTTGATTTTTTATCTTTTTATGTGTAAAAAATGTAAGAGGTGATGTGACCTAAAATGAGTTAAAAGCTAAAAGTTAACTTTTAGCTAATTTCTCAAATTGCCCCTATGTTCATAGCATACTAGGTTGAAATAATTCGAACAAGTTGGGGTAGGGGGGGAAATTGATTATCAAGTGTGGTTATAAATTATCGACTTTAAACTTACACAATATATCCATTATCAAGTGAGATCATAAATTAAATTGTTGCGTACATACTACTCTATATTGTGTTTGAAAAGATATAATGAGAGACGAACATTAAAAATTAATGTATGGAATGGTCACATGTTGTATATTGTGTTTGAAAAGACATAAGGAGCGAAGAACATTAAAATTAGTGTGTGGAATGGTCACATGATGTCGACAATTGAATATATTTTATTTTTTGATAAATCTTATTCGGGCACTACAACTTCAGAGTTATTGGGTGTTCATTAGACATTACTCCGTGACGTTCTAATGTCAATATGGTTGTTGCAAATAATGGAATTTAATATTTTATGTTGGTGTCTAACCAAATAATAATAGTGTGGTAGGAGGGCGATGTTTGATGTGTTAATAATAATAATAATAATAATAGAAAAAGGGTGTGACATAAAAGTGACCAAAAATTTATCTCTAAGAAGGCACTACTACCAATAGGTGTTTGGGCCAATTTTTTATTTTTAGGATTTGACTCTCATTTCCCATAAAAGTAGAGAAATAAGATTGTCCAGTGATTTTTACGAGGCTGAAAATTATTGAATGTAGTTTGAGCAAATTGAGTTTGATGAAATAAATGTTTTTTTTTTTTTTTTTAAAGGATTTAGAACTTTTGGATTCTATGTTTGAAATAGAGATTTTATTTCAATGTATAAAATTACAATATATCATTAAAAATTTTAAATCAACAGTGTATAATTATTGCGTCAATTTAAAATTTAAAAATTTTCTTTAATTTCAAAGGTAGTAGGTTGAAGTGTGCCCATTTCATGCAGCTAAAAATTCAAAATTAACGGTCTATAATTATTACATTAATTTAAATTTTACAATCTCTCATAATTTCAAAGGTCGAAGGTTGAAATTGCTCCATTTGGTGTAGCTTATGGGGGTGATTATGATTTTTTTTTTTTTTTTGGGGGGAGCATTTATTTATGAGTTGTAATTTATGTTTATAACTTATCAGATTAATAACTTTAAAAAATTTAAAATTTGATTATTGAAAAATCGAGAGAATGTTGCTATTAATTTTTGCATTTAAATTGCTAGCTGAAATTTTTATTATTTTCTTGGTTTCCTTCAAAAAAGCTTGTTTATTGCCAAACAAGTCGTACACTTAAATAAAATTAAATTGTCTTAAATCAAGAAAAGAAGGAGAAAAAATATTTTAAAAAAAGGGTTCAAAACTTATTGAGTCCTTAACGTTGATGCATTCATTTGACTAATATTGATAGAGATCTTGATTATTACAACTTTATTGTCCTATAGATTTTGTTAACACTTTTGTTTGTTTTCTTAATTTTCTTTGTCATGAAACTCATGAATTGAGTTTTTCTTTTGTTTTTTAATTTTTTTATTTATTGCATGACAGAACCTTGACTTGACTATAATGCAACCAAAGTTGGAAAAGTAAACATGCACACAAAAATCCATATAGAAAGAGACCCCCAAAAAAATTTGAAAAAAAGAAATCTCCAAGCACTAGAAGAAGATAGATAAGATTACTATTAAGAAAACAAAAACAAAAATATTCAGAGTTGTGGGCCCGAATTGAGAGGATTAATGTTAAGAATATAAAAATCGATCCAAGAACTGTAAAAGAAACACTAATGAACTATGTCTGATTCAAACTAGATTTTTTTGGCACTGTTTGCCATTGGTAATCCTTTGAGATTAAGGGTTGATTTGGCATCCAGTTAAAACATTGAAAACTATTAATAAATTTTAATAGTTGGATTTAATTTTTATCGAGTCTTATTAAAAATAAGTTCTATTAAAATCGTTGCTAAAAATAATTTTTTGTAACGATTTTTTGCATATGTTATTAAAAATTAATAATTAGTGATTTTTTTTTGTCACAATTTTTATAAATTGTAGCTAAAATTTACACTTAGTGACTTTTTTGTGGCAATTTTTTTTAACTGTCACTGAAAATTGAAAATTAGTAATATTTTTTGGTGATGATTTTTTTAAACTGTTTCTAAAACTTACAATTAGTAACATTTTTTGTGACAAAATTTTCAAACTGTCGCTAAAAATAACAATTAGTGATGTTTTTTAATAGTATTTGATGAAAAACGCCATTAATTATCAAGATCTATTAGAAAATAAATTCACCTATTAAGACCTACATATAAAATCGTATATTTTATGTTTTAGCTAAAACAATCTAAAACGTTAAAAAAAAAAAAAAAAACAAAAAAATCTAACAAAAAATCACTAAAGAGAAAAAAAAAAAATTTATTTGATTTTTTTTTACTTTTCTGATTCGTCTAGTCATGTCATTTTTTTGGTTAAAAAATTATAAAAAAAAGAATACGATTTGTCTTCAATCCAGTTTCGAAATGGACTTTACTATTGGCCCATTACAGAGTCCACATTGATAATTCGAATCATTCAATGTGTAAGACTCGTCGAGTATTTCATCATTATAAAAAATTATGCTGATCAGATATCGAGTGCTATTTGATCCAATCACATTTTTGTTAACTATTTTTTTAAAAATCATATTGAACGTTGAAAAAAATGTGATTTGATAAAGTGACTATCAATATCTGATCAATATGATTTTTTACAAGAATGAAGTAATTGATGAGACCTACACATGGTTTGAATTATCGATACGGGTCATGTGGTGAGCCCAAGGAGCTCAATAATACAATCCAATCCGATTACAGACCGGACACAAGCCTTACTAAAAATAATAATAATAATAATAATAAAAAATGGACATTATGTTAACCGTCCCTATAATTTAAGGTTTGTGTCACTTTGGTCCCTGATTTTTTAATTGTGACATATTTGATCATGAATTTTGAATATTGTTTCAAATAAGGACAATTGAAGATATTATTGCTCAATTTTAAGGGTAAAGTTGTCAAATTTATAAAATATAAACTAATTAACAAAAATAAATGTCAACTTTTTTTTTTTTGAATTTTTAAAAATAATTTCTACTCACCAAAGATAAAATTATGTAAAATTAATAAATCTTTTAGATATATATATATTTTTTTGTTACCAAATTAATTTTTAGTATGTGTTTTGATTATGATAATGTAATGGGTGGTTGTTAGTCTTTTAATGTGTAATCGATATATTCAATATATGAAATATTTTTAGTTTTGAATTTTTTGATTTAATGAATTGATTTAATAATGATATCGAAATTGTCACCATATTTAAATTTTGAAAAAAATTAAAATAAAAACAACCATTCATTACATGATTATTATCCAAACACATAATAAAATTTAATTTGGTAAAAAATTAATAAATGTTTAAAAGATTTATCAATTTTACACAATTTTATCTTTAGTGGGTAGAAATAATTTTTAAAAATTCAAAAATATTTTTTGATATTTATTTTTATTAAATTAATTTATATTTTATCAAATTAATGACTTTATTCTTGAAATTAAGTAATGATATTTTTGATTATTCGTATTTGGAATAAGATAATTCGTCCATAAAAAATTGACTGAAAAATTCAATTCCACACCGCCATTAAGACTAGGATCAGACGTATGATAAGGAATAAATGTACTACGTTTGATTAGGAAATATGTGTTTGGTTTGAGTTTTTTGAATTAGCCTGTGTTTGGCAAGTGGGTTTGTAGGTTTTTTTGGTTATTTTAGCCACAAAAAATAAAATAAGCTATTTTAGCCATAACAAACAAAACATCACATCCAACCCATAATCATTACATTCTTCTCTCACAAAAAAACTCAAAAAAGCCAAAAAGTCAAAAAGTCCTTCCCAAACTAAGCTTTTAAGCCCAGGCTAAAATAGCCAAAAAATCCAAAAAGCCAACCCACTTCCCAAACCAAGCCTTAAGTTTTTTGAAAATTAAGTTTTTTGGTTTTTGTGTTTTTTTGTTTTTAGTGAATGTTTTTTAAATTTTAAATATTTTTTTTTACTTTTTAGATTCATTTTACATAAATGTATCTAAAAAGTAAAAATTTGTGAAAAAATATTTTAAAAAATTAATAAATATATAAAAATACAAAAATATATTGAATTCTCGTATTTTTTTTTATATTTTGGGTATTTAGTGAATTTTTAAAAGGTTTTCTTCACAAATTTTTTACTTTTTAGATACATCGAATTTAGGTATGTCTAAAAATTTAAAAAATTGCTTAAAATATTAAAAAAATCAGTAAAAACAAAAAAACAAAGAAAATAAGAAAGTAGAATTTTCTGAAAAATATTTTTTGAAAAGTGAAACCAAGCATATTCCCCCCCCCCCAAAAAAAAAATGTATTTGGGAATTGTTTCAAATAATTTAAATAATTATATATTTTTTATTTTTTATGAAAAATATATAATATGATTGAGAGATAATCAAATAAAAAGTAATATATATGACCTAAATAAAAAAAATACTAAAATAACTCAACCCAAGCAAGATCTTAGTATGGGATGAGAATTTATCCTTGAATAGTGACAACATGACCAATCAACACGGTCATAGGATTACTGTCAATCTCACAAATTTTTTTGTTGAAAAATGTTTGGTGATTTGAATTTGTGTGGTCAAAATAGTTTAAATATATCAAAATGACGTCGTTTTGAGTGTTTCGAGCTATTCAAATCAAGAAAATTCAAACCACCTAATATTATTGTTTTTTGTCTTAATCAAACGAGTTATTAAGAAGATAACAAAAAAGTATGTAAGATCTGTAGGGACTCCATGGTTTTATCAATCCTAATCTGCTCAGTTTCTCAGTCTCCTCTCCAAACAACATTATTAGAAGGGAGACAAAGGGTAAATTATCAATACGTTTTAATAATTAGACTTAATTTCTATCAAATTTTTTTGAAAATAAATTCTAATAAAATCGTCGATAAAAATTAACTAGTAGTGACTTTTTTTGTCAGATTTTTATAAATTGTCATTAAAACGTACAATTAGTGATATTTTTCTGTGATGAAATTTTTAAATTTTGTTGAAAGTTAAAAATTAGCGACGTTTTTTTTTTGTGACGATTTTTTTAAACTATCGCTAAACTTATAATTAGTGATATTTTTTTATGAAAATTTTCAAATTGTAACTAAGAATTAACAATTAGTAATTTATTTTAATAACGTTTGATGAAAAATTTCATTAATTATTATAACATTTATTAGATAATAAATTCACTTATTAAGACCTACACGTAGCTCTGTTTAAAAAATATGTGAGATCTATAAAGATTCCATAATATTAGCAATCCTAATCTGCTCGGTCTCTCAGTCTCCTCTTTAAACCGCGTATTCAACATGATCATAGAGATGTGGGTTTCATGTGAAGTCTACTTGCAATCTGTGTTAGATGATTTTCATGTATCACTACCAATAGTTTATGAAAAATTATTTAAAATATTATGTGACATTGATTATGTAATTTTTTATTTTTTATTTTTAAGAGAACTTTAACTTAGAGATGAAGCTACCTAAGGAATAAGGGGGAAAAAATGTAAAGCAACGACCAAGAAAATTCAGTGAGGACAGAAGAAAGGGGAAAAGATAGTTTACAAGGACCACATTCATTGTTTGATCAAAACAAAAAAAGACCACATTCATTGAATTCCCACTAACTTTCCTGGGAATTAAATTGTGTCCATAGACTCCGTGCAACAAGGTCACTTTAAGAAGTAAAAAAAAAAAAGGAAAAAAAAGAGAGACTAGGCTTGCCTTCGGTCAAAATTTTTATTGGAGAGTGTTATTCGGGTTAGTAGAGTTTATAATGAGTTTTTTTTTTTTGATAATTTAAATTATTTATTTATAAGATCTTTTATATATATAATTCACATATAAAATTGGATCAATTCAATGGTTATAATATGTTTAATTTTGTCACTAAAAAAATAGATAGTCTATTTTTAAAAATTTATTTATCGTCTTTTTTAAAAAAATAAATAAATGCGATAAATTAAACATGTTACGATTATTGAATTGATTTAATAATCGCAATATATTCAATTTATACAAATACACACTTTTTAGAGGGGGTCTAAAAGAGGTGAAAGGGATATTTTTATAATTGATGGAATCGAAATATACGAGTTTATAGATGAGGAGAATAAAGTGATATTTACTAATAGTTGGAGGAGTTTTGATGTAATAAATCCCAAAAGAAACAATCAACTCAAAAAAAGAAATAATTAAATCCCTTGACCCCTTAACCTCTCAGTCAGTAGTGTACATGATCACCAATTGCACTAGCTCCAGTTAGTTAATGGCTATTTTTATGTTACACGTCTTAAAAGTTGTACATTATATACTTATTTATGATTTAAAAAACGAGATGGTGTATGATTATAAGGTAAAATAGAAATGATAATTTTGTGAACCATAGGCTTTCCATGTTTCCACTTGTAAATTCACTCAATTTCAAGGTCCATCACTTAGCAATACATACTCCCCCCCCCCCCCCCTCCTTCATAAATGGACTATTCCAAATAAAACCTACATAGTAGTGTTTTGGGAAGTTGATAAAAACTGATTTTTTGACTTTTTGACAAAAAATTGAATTATTTTGGATAAAAAAACTGAATTTTGTGATTAAAAAAGTTAAAAAATTAAAAAATTGACTTTTTTGGTGTGTTCTCAAAAACCCCATAAATGGACTAAAGATAAAACATCAATAGTGGATGGAGCAGCCATCCACTTGAAGCGGATTGACCAACCAGACAGTGGGGATAGCGAAATGACCCAACTTTGGTACCTTCATTAATATTTCCTCAACTTTAATATCAAAATACAATCAACTTTTCTAGTATTAATTCATAGCAAAGATTGTTAACACATATGAAAAAGACATGTAATTTTGGCTTTTTCATCAGCATATCATCATAATGAGGGTCGAATTTATGAAGGACAGGGGGCTTTCAATTTTTTTTTTTTTTTTGTATATAAGGAAAATAATTAGCAAATAAATAATTTATATAGAAATAACATTGAGAATGATTTTTTAATGGCATTTTTCAAATCACGAAAATAACGGTAGCCGTTTTAATTGAAAATGAAAAAACTATAACAAGTCACATTATTATGTATGAAAATTTTGTAAAAAAAAATTCAATGCAACACTGATACCATATCATCATTTACATGTAAACATAGTTAATCCTATTACGAAAATGTGAAATTATGGAATTGTTAATTTTATTTGACAAGTGAGATTAATTTTCAATGTGTTATTATTTAAAATATTACTTTCTAATTATGATCTTTCACAAGGTTAATTGTAAAAAAATAATTTTTTTATATTAAAAATTTAAGATTTTTTACTTAATATTAATTTAAAAAATTATTATCTATTGTTATTGATTATGAGAAATTTTTTTTTGAAATTCTAATTAATAAATGCTCCCTTTGAACATTTTTTCTGATTCTGTCACTCATCATAATTAATATACAACCCAAAGGGGAGAGGGAACTAGGGTTTTAACCTACCGATTTTTTTTTTTTTTAGGTAAATTATCAATAGGTTCTAATAGTTGGACTTAATTCCCATCAAGTCCTATTGAAAATAAGTTGTAGTAAAATTGTCGTTAAAAATAATTTTTGTGATGATTTTTTACACATGCTACTAAAAATTGATAATTAGCAACTTTTTTAATTACATTTTTTTTATAAATTGTCGTTAAAACTTATAATTAGTAATATTTTTCTGTGACGCATTTTTCAAATTGTCCTTGAAAGTTGAAAATTAGTCACATTTTTTTGTGACAATTTTTGTAATTGTCGCTAAAACTTATAATTAGTGACATTTTTTTGTAATAAAATTTTTAAACAGTCATTGCAAATTAACAATTAGTGACGTTTTTAATAAAGTTTGATAAAAATTACCATGAATTAAAGGACCTATTAGACAATAAATTCACCTATTAAGACTTACACGTAAGTCCCTTTCTTTTTTTTTTTTTTCTCCCCATACATATTTACTCCACTAAACTAGCAAAATCTATTTATACAATGGAATCAAGTTCCATTATCTCACTTAAAATCAATTAAAATTTAAACAGTTTCTACATTGCACACAAAAACTTATTTTTACAACAATCTCAGAGAAAGAAATACTGTACACTAACATATACAAAATATTTGTCTAGTCAATACTTATGTCCTTTTGGCACTTCAAATCACTAGTACGTACCCACATACATTAGCTTCAGAAAACAATCCTCACCACTACCAGAGACTTGCTTTTTTTTTTTTTCTTAGTCAATGACTAAATGATTCTTGCTTTTGGACTTTGGAAACTTTGTCATACTTTGGAATTTTCTATCCCCTCCTTGCATATTAACGACGAAATCTACCAATAAATTCAATATTTTACCAAAAAATTGCTCAAAATTCTGGTAATTCTGGTAAATGACCACCTGTCCTGATGAGAAGATTATACCAAAAATCCATGTCATCGTCAATGTTGAAACTACACTTGTTATTGCCATGTTCCATAGTGCTATTAGTAGTGGTTGCAGCTGGAATCGATGAAACTAAAAATTGTAACTCATCACCAATGCTTGAAAAATCTGATTTCATGTTTGATTTCTCGGCTGATAATTTTTTAGACCAAAAACTTTCATCGACTTGGGGAAATGTTTCGGATTCCTTCTTAATGACCATGTTGTTTGGTAACCCGGCTAGGTTTGTGACCGATGAGAGTTCACTAGATGATTGTTGTGGAGAACTAGGTACATACCCTGGACTCTCATTCCGCGGGTGAGTAGGGATGTGAAATGTCATTGATTTGGATTCAATTGAAGCATTGGAATCAAATTTGGGCACGGTGATTGATTGTTCTTTGTTGTTTGAAGTAGTGTGATAATTTTTTGACCTTTTCTTCAGGTAGGTGTGCCACACATTTTTTATCTCGTTGTCAGTCCGGCCCGGTAATCTTGCTGCAATCGCAGACCATCTGAAAATCAACAAAAATATTCAAATAAACTAATTAAATGAGTTTGAACGAACTTGACAGTGATTTTTATTTTTTATTTTTTTTAAAATTGTAGTGGGAATATTATAAATTATGCTAATCTCTTATTTTATATAATTTTAATTATTAAAAATGCACAAAAACCTAAGGAGAATGGGGAATCTACTTATTTATTTATTTGATAATTATTGACACAATGGGGAATCTTTTCAGAGCTACTTGTGTGATTCTTTTACAAAACCAACATGGAGAGGAGAGAAGATGTTTCTTTTTGTTTCTTGTTTCTATTGAATTTTTTCATTTTCCTCCGAATGCAACACAAAACTTGATGAAAAAAAAAAAATAGCATGCATTGGCGTTGTTTGTTACAACTCAAATGAATTATTTATAATATATATTTTTATTTTGAGATTTTATGTCAGATCTTCTACCGTTACTTTTGTGTTTACATTTCATTCCATAATCTTTTTCCTTTTGGAGAAAAAAATTAAAAAAAAAGATTTATTCCGAAATTGAAGAAAATATATTTTTAAATTAACAAGTTTAATTTAAAATAAGATGAAACAAACAAGAAATTGATGATTAGACATTGGATTAAGAAAGCAGGGGCATCCTATTTATCATCACATTCAACTATGGCGGCTGTGGCCATCTTTCTCATTTTCCCTATGCTTTTTTTGCATAATCAAAGTAATTACTTACTACTAGTCTATGTTGGTCCAAATTTTAGTGTGATGCTTACTCTGTGTTTTCATTATGAACTTAGGAAAGGATTTAAAGGAAAAAAAAAAAAAAAAAAAAGTGAACAAAATGTGAATGAAATATAATTTTTTTTTTTCATTTTTTTTCTTTTCAAATTTCTATTCAAACATAGCATTAGTGACCCTGTAATTCTTTTTAGGATAAATTACATTGACACCCCATCAAGTTGGTCCAATTACATCCTACCCTTGACGTTCTAGAAATTACATTTTTACCCCTGTGGTTAATAATATCATTTCACATATCCCTACTTACATAAAAGGCAATAACTTCTAGTAAAAAACAGAGAAAATTACGTTGAAAAAAAAAGTAAACGAAAGATAAAAAAAAAAAGAAAAAAAAAATGAATCAGAAGTAAAGTAAAGTAAAAAAAAAGAAAGTGTATGAGTTCAATGTCATTCAATGTCTTTATTCCGTCTAAATAATTACAATGACAGGGAATTTAATATAATTTTCCAAACGTCAAGAATGATATGTATTAAATCTAAATTTCAGAGGTGCTAGTGTAATTTACACTTCTTTTTATTCATGGGAAAAAAATTTGATAACATGTTATTATCAACACATGGTACCATGTGTCAATAATAGATTGGTATCTCGCCTAAACTTTCTAAATAATGTGGTCATGAACTCTTAAAGTAATGCTTAGCACTTTTTTTTTTAAAATTTTATTTTAGCCTATTCACATTTAATTTTGATAATAAATTCCTTATATTTTAAATCAAGTTATAATGGTCAAATTTTCATCTACCTAATATTAATAAGACTGACAAAAATTGGCATGTGAGTTGCATCTGACATTTTCTAAAATATATGCATACCTCGAAAAAATCAATTATCTTCCCATCTCATTATAACAGCTCTCCCGTGCACTTTAATGATATTTTTTGTGGACATATACGTAAAATCAATTATCTTCTCACCTCGTTACAGCAGTTTTGCAATATCATCAAAATCGCTCTTGTGCATAGACTTGCAATCGTGCAACAAAAAAGTTTCACTTATAACTCACATGCTAATTTTTGTCAATCTTACATTGCAACTTGATTTAAAATACAATGAGTTGACTGACATTAAAAATTGATGAGTTAAACTTGGGTTTTAATAAATGTGCAAGGATACTAAATATAAGTAATCCTGTTTTATTTCTATCAATATACTATGCTGTTTGATTAATTCATTGCATCTAATTTACATACTTGCACAAAATTGAATCAATGAACTTTGCTTAAGTTTGAGAATTGTACATGGACACACACCTATTCCCAAGCATTTCATGCCAGTTGATGATAGTCTCTTCCTCTTCTTTACTGAAATTTCCTCTCTTAATATCTGGTCTTAAGTAGTTTGTCCACCTCAGCCTGCAACTTTTTCCACATCTCAATAAACCTAAATAAAAACAGAATTAATTCACAAAAGGAGAAAAAAAAAACTAATTCCATTTCTTCATGAAATAATCAACTTTATTTTATCAACAATGACAGAGAACTCTAATTTTGGAGCTCTAAAAAGAGCTATAATGATGTGGCAAGAGAAAAAAAAAAATAAAAACATAGGCATGCACATTACATCACATGTGAGCCCCACTCCTTATCACATCACCAGAGCTCTCTATAGAGCTCCAAAATTAGAGCTCTCAAATTAGAACTCACAATGTTTATTCTTATTCAGTAATGGTACAAAACTATAATACTAGAGCTCTAAATGAAACTCTAGTGATGTGGAAGAGAGAGAGAGTAGAGAGAGATAGAGAGAGAAGTGTGAGTCTTACCTTCACATGGGCACTCTCCATATTATTAGAGTTACATTAGAGCTCTCAAATTAGAACTCCTAAACATTATTCAAGTACAAATTTATGTATTTCTTCCTCCTTTCATCTACGTTTTTTTATGAAGATTAAGAATAAATGTGATGTCTGAATTTGAGTCTTACCAGCTTGCTTCGGAAGAGCTCGCCAATTGCCATGGCCATGTTGTTGAATGTAAGAGGTCAAAATTTGATCTTCTTGAGGTGTCCACGGCCCTTTCTTCAGTCCCGTCTTCTCACAACACGGAGCTCTCACCATCCCTGTTCTCTCTCTCTCTCTCTCTCTCCTTTCTTTTTCAAATGAGATCCCAAAGCTCTAGTGTTTGTAGAGGGGCAATAGGTGGCTATTTATCTACAAGATATTCCACAAATCAGAAGGGTTATAGAATAGTCCAAGTACAGCATCTCAATTCATTAATAGCTTACAATTTCCAGGAAAGAGGATCTCTCTCTCTCTCTCTCTCTCTCTCTTATTTGTGCACGGTAAAAAGATACAAGATTAATTTAAAAGTGATGTTTATCAGCATAAACTTGGAACTTCGAAATTTTTATCACTTTGTCACTTATTATTATTAGGAATAAATATTGAGTGAAACATTTAGTTAATAAAAATTTACAAATGATTTATCAAATGATAAATTACACTAACAGTCTTTATAATTTGAGATTCGTGTCATTTTAATTCTTGACTTTTCAATTGTGAAACATTTAATTCTGAATTTTAAATCTTATTCCAAATAAGGATAATTGAAGATTTCATTGCTCAATTTCAAAGGCAAAGTCGTTAATTTGATAAAATATAAACTAATTTGACAAAAATAAATGTCAAAAAAATATTTTTGAATTTTTAAAAATTATTTCTACCCACCAAAATAAATTATGTAAATTAATAAATCTTTTACGCATTTATTTATTTTACAAATTAATTTTTATTATATGTTTGATGATGATCATGTAATGGGTGGTTGTTAGGTTTTTAATGATATCGATATGTTTAAATATGAAATGTTTTTAGTTTTGAATTTTTTGATTTAATGAATTGGTTTAATATTGATATTAAAGTGTCGCCATATTTAACTTTTGAAAAAATATACACTAATTTAATGAAAATAAAAACAACCACTCATTACATGATCATCATTCCAAACATATTGGTAAAATAAATAAATAAATAAATGTGTAAAGGATTTATTAATTTTACATTTTATCTTTGGTGATTAGAAATAATTTTTAAAAATTCAAAAATATTTTTTTGACATTTATTTTTGTCAAATTAATTTATATTTTATCAAATTGACGATTTTGTTCTTGAAATGGAGCAATATTATTTTCAATTGTTTTTGTTTTGAACAAGATTCAAAATTTAGGATTAAACATGTCATAATTGAAAAGTTAAGGACCAAAGTGACACAAACTCCAAACTATAGGGACCGTTAGTGTAATTTGTTTTTTATTAAGTGATATCTCTCGTCTTCACCAACTTAATTATGTAATTTTTACTATTTTAATGTAAGATTTTTTTACTAATTGATAATACCATAACGTTAAGTCATCATTAAAATGATATATGAGTCCACAATTTAGATTAATTTTCTAGACTCATCAATTAATTATCTTTTTAACATATCATTAAATTTAAAAGATAGATCTAATTTTTTAACCTAAATAGCAATGTTCTATGTCACTTAAACATATAGGTAGAAAGAGGACTAGAGGGGTTGGGGAACTTTCCTCTCCACCCCTTATAAGACCTGTTAAGAATATAATATATAATATAATATATATATAAAATAAAGTTATCTCTCTATTTTAGTTTAAGTTTTTAAATAAATTGACAGTCAACAATTCAATATAATATCGGAGCTGGCAATAAATTTTGTGTTCAAACCTTACCATCTACTTGTTGGATCTAGGAGGTGCAGGCTCAGGTGCGAGGGTGGGCGAGTGCAGTCGCCCCCCTCCCCTCAAAATTTTTAAAAACTATGTATATTATATGAATAATTAGTAAGATAATTTTAAAATGGAGTATTTCGCATCCCCAAACTTTTAGTAGTTCGTACCTTCTAAATTATTTACATTATAAAAATTTTAAAATAGTTTCTAAATTGAGTTTTATCAAATATTGATCTATTGTATTTGTTATCTGTATTATTTATTATATTTCTATATTGTTTAGAGTTACTTATATTCTTTTATTTATTTTTATTTGTTATTATTCTTATATTGTCTACTTCAACATAACATTCTTAAAATAAGTTCATAAAATTTAATACCGCTTATTTAAACGGATTATCATTCAAATATTTTCAATTATAACTTTTTTTTTTCAAAACTAAATTGCGTAATAAGATGAAATGATTTTATAACAAGTTACTTGATTATATTTATTGAGAAAGATATTACTTAAGGTTTTGATGTCGAGCTTATCATAAATATTTATATATATATATATATATATATTATAAAAAGTGGCGTTTCAGATAGTTAACTGTAGTAGATGGAGACATAGTAATAGTTAATATTTTGTTAAATTAATGCAGACAAAAGAAATATGTTCAATTATATTTTTATTCCCAATTAGGTTGACAAAAATGTCCGACTAATAGTGATATTTTTCAATTTTGTTTTGTTTTGTTTTTTTTTTTTTATTGATATAAATCAAAATTTTAAATTTATAATAATTTTTTTTGATAAAAAGTTACTTGCGTTTTTACCCTCCAAACCTCAAATTCTAGATATGTCTTTGTTTTCTTGATAATTAAAATATTTGTATGTGTTTGACCTGTTACACATGTGAATGTGTGTTGAGAATATAATATAAATAATAAAGTCATTACCCCTCTCTTTTAATAGTTTAATCTCTTAGATAAGTCGATAGTCAACAATTAGATAGAAGAAATGTTTTATTTTATTTTTCAAAAATGGACAAGGTTTATTATTTTAAAAATTATCTGTCTACTTTTTATGATAAAAATGATGAAAATATTTGTTAAAATTATCGAATTTAAAATAATTTTTTTATTAATAATATACACACAAAAGCATGCAACATAACGATTCAAATCAATGGAGCGAAACTCATGGTATGCTCTACAGGTCGGACTAAACGATCAAATCTCTCTTGTGGTATTGGTAAGATAGAATAAGATTACCTACATCATAATATTACATCCAATGATAAAAAATAATTTTTTAACTTCATCTCATATTATATCGTAACTTAATACAAAACAATACAAGTATTTGGTTTTTTTTTTTTTGATACATCGAAAAAAAAAATAATAATAATAATAATACAAGTACTCACATAGTATTATATAATCATAGTATTAAGGGGTTCACGCATACGCGCTCCCCCCTTCTTTAACTTATATTCTTCTAACAGTCAAAATTCACAAAAATCAACAATCAAATAAGGTGTTAGTAATAAAAAATTATTAAATATTCTTAAATTCTGTGATGTATTGTCTATGTAAGATTCCCAATCGAAAAAAATTTGTATGTTAAGAGGGTTTCCTATGGCACAGTGTGAAGTAATACTTTTCATCAATTATAAATGTATATATCTTATACTTTTTTCTGAAACACCCAGCATAAATGTAATAGATTCTACTGTTAAATCTTATCACAATAGAGAAATGTATCACATGACATATATCCTATTTGTCTTAAACAACGCGACAAGGATAGATCAATATGTTACGCTTGTAAATTTTTCCACTAAGTGATTAAAATTAAAGCACTAAATAAATATTAAAATTGTTTGGCAAAACTTATTTGAACTGTTTATATACATATATATATTGAGAGTATGCGTCAAACTGTTTAGTATAATTACGTGTCAAACTGTTTAGTGTAATTTTTACTTGTAGAAAATTAATTATCTAAAAATTAACAAAATAATAATTTTAACTTTTACTTTCTTATTATTAAATTTTAATTTTTAATAAATGGAATCAAATAGACCCAATATCATATAATTTTTTGAAATTACTCAATAATTACCTGAGGGAGGGACCCAGGCATGAGCAAAAACAACATGCATCTTGTGTACGTAAGCCAATGACGCTACGAGAAAATGCAAATGATTTTTCCTTGTAGCTTCCAATATGTTCTGTCTTTGTTTCTAGGAAAAGCGTGGAGAAAATTATTAGGGGAAATTAAAAAAATCAAATTTCACTCTTATAAAATACTATAAATTTTGAATTTTTAGTTTTGTCAATTTAATTTGTAATTTTTAATTTAAATTATTTATCTATTTTTGGTTAAGTAAAACCAATGAGAAAATTATGTTTTAGTCATTAAATTTAATGTAGATATATATTAAATGTGTAAAATATTTTTTTATTGAATTTAATGATTAAAATATTATTTTTTATCAATTTAACTCAATAAAAATAGGCTGGCAGTTTAGATTGAAAATAAATCAAAAATTATGATTTAAATTAACAAAATTAAAATTAAATTTTTTACAAGGATTAAACACTTTTTTATTTATTATGAATTTACATTAATAATATGTATTTATGTTTATTGTTATGAAAGTCTTGAGTGAAGCTTGATCCTTATTTTCAAATTCTAAATAGAGTTATTTTTTATTTTTTAAGGTACATAGCATGCGCGTTTGCAAACAATAATGAGAAAAAGTTCTAAATTTTGAGTTTCATATAGAGTTTTAATAATGTGATAAGGGTAAAAAAAAGAGTCAAAACATCATATTAATAGAGTAGAGCTCAAAAAATTTTTGGTTCGTGAATCCATTAATAGCTTTGCTTTTGTCTTGACTTTTGACTTTTATGGTCCAAGACCCAACTGTCAAGTAATCACATGCTTTCTTTTTGAATAAGTGGGATTTTGTTTTTTAGTTAAAAAATTAAAAAATCATTATAAGTTATTATATTAATTTTTTTATATATTTTTTTTATAAAAAATTAAAATTATTAAAATAATTTATTCCTAAACAGCGCCTTAATCTATCCAGAACAATTATGTGTAGTTAAAATTAAATTTATATAGTGTAAATTCACATATAGAATAAATCTAAATACTAAATAATAAATTTTTATAACTTCTGAATAGTTACTTCTTTTTTTTTTTTAACAATCACATGCTTTGAAGACCACCTTTATTTGGCTACCTCCTCGAATTCATCAGGTTCGATCCTAACAGCTCTTCAACAATGATTCCCCCTTTTTTTTTTTTTCCTTAAACCAAATTTTAAATTTAAAATAAGAAATAAAAATTTAAAATTTAGCTTTTCTTAAGTTATTCATCTTAAATTGAGAGAGTATTTAGATTTGGTAGGCCCATTTTGGAATTGATTTCACTGATCAAAACTATTCACCTTTTAAGACTTGTTAAGTAGAATATTCATACAAAAATAAGATAATCAGACATCAGTAGCTATATAATGGATTGCTATTCTTCAAATTATATTTATCATCTATTTTTTTATTAAAACAAATATGATTTAAACATGTAGTTATCGATGTTTAATCATTTTAATTTTTTGCATGAATATTTTACTTAACGAGCCCTAAAAAGTGAACGACTCGAACCATCGAAATCGATCTAAAAATGGGCCTACCAACCTCAAATGTTCAAATCCAAATTTTTATCTTAGAAATTATTATTTAAATTAGCTTCTTTGATAATGTTCCATATTCTTTCTCTATTTTATTTAAATATTATTTTTTTAAATTTTTTTTAAAAAAATCTCTATTTCTCAAAGATAGGAGATGATAAAGATAAGAAAAAAATAATGATTTAAGAATTTAACACGCCATTTTTTAACACAAACATAAATATGACACAATTTACAAACATGAATATTAAATGGATTATGTTATGGTTGAACATGTATAATCCAAATACAACTCATTTCACCCATGTAAAAATTTGTATCGACACATAGATACGAACCCACTATTAACGTGCAAGTAACTCAAATCTAATAGATATATAATTTTAAATGTTTTATTCTCATCCATTGGATTAAATTTTGGTATTAAAAAAAAAACTTGTTTGTTTTTTGAACTTTTGTTGAATGTTTGAATATTGATAAGTGCAAGTAAGTTAGACTTGAATATAATTTTTGTGGGTATTAATGTTTAAATAAGTTATCATTATGCATGTGAGTTGAAATAAATTTGCTTGAAATAAGTTATAAAACTTGCTTATTATTATGCTAATCGTGTTATGCGTGTTGTGTTCAGATTGACATAGTTATAAATTGGTTAGGTTAGTGTCAAGCTATTTAATATCTATATTATGGAGAAATTTACGAAGTGCATCCTTTCAAATGGTGCACATTGTAAAAAAGTTAAATTTTTTTATGATAAACGTTATGATTGTTTGTAATGTGTGTTATGGCATTTTGTAGTAAAGTTATGAATAACAAATTTATGATATGCATCCTAAAGTTAAGAATGATAATGTTATAACATTTTGTGATATTTGTTATGACACTTTGAGATTTTGTTATGACATTTTTCCAGTGAAAAGAAGTTATGACTTTTGTAGTGAAAAATTTATGAAATTTTGGGTTTAAGTTATGAAAGATATATCATATGCACCTTTTTTAGGGTGCACATTGTAACATCTATCCTATACTATTATTAAGTGAAGGTCTAAATTGCTTTAGTAAAACCTTATTCTCCTTATGTCACGTGACGACTTTATATATACTAAAATAAAAAATTATTATACACAACTTAAGCAAGTTTTGAACCCAAAACTTTGGTTTCATTAAGAAAATACTTATCATTTAAGCAACATATATATTATGATATTAAATTCTTTATTCTTTATTTTTATTATTAGTTATTTGAATTGTACACGTATCGCATGTGCCACCCACTAGTGTTTAGTTCAATAGATCATTTTTTTTTTTTTAGAACATGGGAAACATTTATATTAATAAACAACAATATACATAAATAAGACCCCAAAAGGCCATCCCAACCAAATAATAAAACAAAAACAAAAAAATAAATTCGCCAAAAAAGTCAGCTACTACGATTCAAGAAAAACCATCGATTTTCCCAAAGATGTGATTTGGAAAGCAAGATCTACATCAAACCAAGCAAGATCTGCTTGAAAGTTTGCCGTCCGCCCAATTTTGCCGTCCGCCCAAGGTCTAAATTGGTTTAGTAAAACCGTCTTCTCCTTATGTCACGTGACAACTTTATATATACTAAAATAAAAAATTATTATACACAACTTAAGCAAGTTTTGAACCCAAAACTTAGGTTTCATTAAGAAAATACTTATCATTTAAGCAACATATATATTATGATATTAAATTCTTTATTCTTTATTTTTATTATTAGTTATTTGAATTGCACACGTATCGCATGTGCCACCCACTAGTGTTTAGTTCAATAGATCATTTTTTTTTAGAACATGGGAAACATTTATATTAATAAACAACAATATACATAAATAAGACCCAAAAGGCCATCCCAACCAAATAATAAAACAAAAACAAAAAAATAAATTCGCCAAAAAAGTCAGCTACTACGATTCAAGAAAAACCATCGATTTTTCCAAAGATGTGATTTGGAAAGCAAGATCTACATCAAACCAAGCAAGATCTGCTTGAAAGTTTGCCGTCCGCCCAATTTTGCCACCGCCATCGCCATCGCCATCGCCAGACTTTGGACACCGCCAGAAGCTAGAGTTGAGAACGAAGCACACCCACAATGGTATGGGAGACGCTTGAGGGAGGAAGGAACCTTGTGGGTGTCGAAAAACTAAAAATCTATTCCAAAATCAGAGGAAAAAGCTCTAAAAGCCCTTATTTCAAATATAAAAAAGTCCAGATCTACACTTTAAGACTGTAGATCTATACTCTAAAAGTGTAGATATACACTTTAAAAGTATAAAGGGGATCGCCGGAGTGTCGTTGGAACACTACCGAGCACCCTAAATCTCTTAGAGAGAAAAGCTCTGCTTGTTCTGTCTCTCTCTCTCTCAACTAAATAGATCATATTAGTGTTAAAATATTTTGAACATGAGCTCACAATGACAGGATACAATACAACACCGCTCTTCCTCCAAGTCATTGTTAATTTACTCACTTCAAAGTGTAACTTTACCTTATATTTAACTATTTGATCAATAAAATTAGAGCTTGTTTAGGAATTGACTATTTTAATTAATTTTTTGACTTTTTATGAAAAATATACAGAAAAATAGAGAGGGTGATGTGATTGGGTGTTTTGACTTTTTACTATTTTAGTCAAAAAGCTTCACCCCAAATGGGTGTTATATAAACAAAAAAAATTATACAAAATTATGTGACTTAGAGCATCTCTAATCGTTCATCAAATTTGAATAAAAATTTGATGAAAAATTTGATCTGATATGATACACTTCAATGGTGAGCTAAGATTTTCATCAAATCTAGCTAGTTGTTCGACTGGTCATTTGGTCAGTCATCCGGCCTAGAGTGAATTTTATATTCATAAAGCCAAAATTTTATAGGAATTCGCACTTTTGCTGACTAAAAATTTAGTCGGCAAAAGTCTATTTTTAGTCTGCAAAAGTTATCCGCGACTAATTTTTTTGGTCGCCAATTGAGGGTCGCGAAAAGTAATTAGCGACTAAAAAGTTTTATACTCAAGAAAAAGTTCTATTTGCCAACTAAATTTTTGGTTGCTAAATATATATTACTGCGATTAATCCAATTAGTAGCTAAAACATTTTAGTTGCAAAAAGTCATATTTTCCCGACCAACATGTTAGTCGCCAATTATCACATTCTACGACCTAACATGTTAGTCGCCAATTGTCATATTCAACGACAAATAGTTTGATTGGCAATTCGCACATTCAATGACCAAAAGTTTGGTCAGCAATTGTCAGATTTCACGACCAAAAATTTGCTCGGCGATACATTCCATGGCTAACAAGTTTGGTCGGCAAATGACACATTCCACAATCAAAAAGTTTGGTCGGCAATTGTTACATTCCACAACCAACATGTTGGTCGTGAAAAAGAATGTTTGCACAACTAAAACTGTAGTCGACAATTAACCTATTAGCAACGAAATCTTTTGGTTGCCAAAATTAATGATTTTAACGACTAAATATTTAGTCGCCAAATGTACCCTCTCGCCTACCTTATTTAGTTGGCAAAAATATTACTTATCTTTTCAGACTAATCAATTGGTCGCCAAAATAGGAAAAACAAAATCAAAATTTGGTCGCCAACATCCAACAAAATAAACTTTTAATTCATAATAATTCATCAAATCCATTCAATATAATATATAATTTGCAAGCATCATTCAAATCAACTAAATCATTAACATTCGATAAAATACATAAATCATCCAATCCTGAACCCGTTTAATGAAAGTCAATAGCTATTATAACTTTTATCCACAAAGTAATTTCAAACTACATATTCCCAATTAAAAATCCACTTGTAATCTATATAATCATCAAAGTCACATCTATCTACCATAACAATTTAAAACATAACAAGTACTTGTTATTATGTTTTAAATTGTTATCTATGCGCATCTATCAAAAATATAACTAGTAGTCTATCCAAATATTTTCCATACACATCCATCCAAAATATAACTACTAGTCTATCCAAAAATATAACTGCTAGTCTACCCAAACCTTTTCCATACATATCTATCCATCCAAAAATATAACTGCTAGTCTACCCAAACCTTTTCCATACATATCTATCCAAAAATATATAATCCTTTCAAAAATGCTTATAGTGCCAATTAGTCCTATACAATTTAGCTTCGTGCACGAGATCATCCATCTGTACCAAAGAAAATGAGAAATAATGTCGGTAATTTTTTTATGAAAATATTTGCACATCACTTTATTGTAAAATTGGACAAAAAATGAAATATGTACATGAAAAATAAGGAAACATGAACAAATTAAACTATTAATAATTTTGTAAATAAAAACAATAGCATTCATATGTATATATCAATTCTAACTATTGTTCCACAATTTGCCAATATTGACCTATGCTTCAACAGTGGAAACTAAGTTAAAATAGTATTTTTAATTCTGAATTCAAAATGCTTTGGTTGAACTTTTACTTGGAGGAGGGTAAGTGTGAGAGGGGAGTGGGAAGATACGAGGTTAGATTATCACATTTTTGGATCTAAATTTGTAACTGTGTGTCCTATCGAAGCGTCGCTTGCTCTCACAAGTTTGTTTATTAGGCTGATGTTATATCAATTCTAACTATTGTTCCACAATTTGCCAATATTGACCTATGCTTCAACAGTGGAAACTAAATAGTCTTTTTAATTCTGAATTCAAAATGCTTTGGTTGAACTTTTACTTGGAGGAGGGTAAGTGTGAGAGGGGAGTGGAAGATATGAGGTTAGGATTATCACATTTTTGGATCTAAATTTGTAACTGTGCGTCCTATCGAAGCGTCGCTTGCTCTCACAAGTTTGTTTAATCTAGGCTGAGGTGACCATTGTGATATGAGGGCTGATTCGAGGCTGTTTCCAATTGTTACCTCAAACGGCCGTTTTTTGCTTTCTTTATCACATCTTTTGGTCTATATATCTAACCGTGTGTCCTACCAACACGTTGCTTGCTATCACAAGTTTGTTTAATCTAGGCCGAGGTGACCATTATGATATCGGGGCTGTTTCGAGGCTCTTCCTCAATTGTTGCTCCCAAACGGCTTGTTTTTCGCCTTTTTCATCACATTTGTTTGTTTTAAATATCTAACTGTGCATCCCATCAAAGTGCCGCTTGCTCTCACAGGTTTCTTTAATCTAGGTCAAGGTCACCGTTATATTCTCAGGGTTGTTTTGAGTCCTTTTTCCAAATTTTTTCCCCAAAACGGCCTTTTTTCCCCCCCCATTTTTTATCACATTTTTTTATCTAAATATCCAACCGTGCGTCCTATTGATGCACCGCTTGCTCGTACAAATTTGTTTAATCTAGCCTGAGCTGACCGTTATAATATGGGGGCTGATTCGAGGCTCTTTTCAATTGTTGTCCCCAAACAGCCCATTTTTGTCTTTTTAGACACTTTTTTTTTTTTTTATCATTATTTTTTATTTTTTATATATTATGATATGGGGCCTGTTTTGAGGTTGTTTCAAACTTGATAGGTAAAGAAAATGGTTTGCTAAAAAAGGCAAATACAGAAACTAAAAGAAATGAAGAATTCCACAAATTAACTTCACCCGAGAAAAAGACAGGAACATAATTTTTGGCCCATAACTTACTTAGAGGCCCAAAGATGACCCAAAATAAAAGCAATCAACTGCAAGATCATATATAAAAGAAGTTAAGTAATTAAATTAAGGATACAGGAAATCTTGATATAATGTAACCAATAAAACAAAGAAATAAATAGCAATCAAAGTGAACAAGATCAATTGGAGATAACTTCTCAGAAGAAGGCATCCTTGGATTGTTTCGACACATTGTTTCCACTAAGATAGATTAATGTGAGGTACTTCTCAAAAAAAAAAAAAGTCAGATTACTAAGGTCTGACCTCAAATGATTTCTTATAAAAAATTTGGGGTCAGACAACTTTGTAATTTGAAAAGCTCTCAAATAGTGCTTGACAAACTGCACACAAGTAACTCGTACATCCTTCACCACAGACCATTTTCTTTAGCTATCAAGTTTGAAATTTATAGGCAGAGGATTAGAAACTTGAAAAAAACCAAAATTAATACAGACTTTGTATCAAAACAGTTGGATTTGGGTGAGGAAATGAAGTCGACCAGACCCTAGAATAAGGTAATTTTGAGAAACTTCTTATGAGATGTGATGGTAAAAAGGAACCTCAGGTAAAAGTAACCAAGTTCACTAATGGGATGAGAGGAAAACACCTTGGAAGAAGCTTACTATAAGACTTTAGAGATAGAAGACCAATTGGTCCAACTGCTTTGGTTTCCTGCAGGGGTGGTATTGCCCTCAAACGGCTTATTCTTGCCTTTTTCAATCACATTTTTTGGTCTAAATATCAAATCGTGCGTCTTACTGACGCGCCGTTTGCTCGCACAAGTTTGTTTAATCTAGGCCAAGGTGATCGTTCTGATATGGGGGCTGCTTCGAGGCTGTTTCAAATTGTTGCCCCCAAACGACCCGTTTTCACCTTTTCTATTATATTTTTTGGTCTACATTTCTAACTGTGTGTCCTATCGACACACCGCTTGCTCTCACAAGTTTCTTTAATCTAGTCGGAGGTAATCGTGATGATCTCTGGATGTTTGGGGGTTTTTTTTGTTTATGTTGTCCCAAAATGGCCCATTTTCACCTTTTTCCTCACATTTTTTTTTGTCTAACTCTTTAACCAGCATCTGATCGATGCACTGTTTCCTCTCACACATTTTTTTAATGTGGCCGAGGTGACCATTACAATATCGAGGCTGTTTTGGTGTTGTTTCCAATTTTTTCTCCCAAATGGGCTGCTTTCCCCTTTTTGCCTTACAATTTGTTCTTTTAATATTCTCATAACACATTTATTTGCCTTATTTTGAACATAAATATAATGCAATCTGGTTTAACACACTTACCCATTACCATGAGTCGCTATGGTGGGGGACTTTGGTGGATTGAGCGTTTCCAAAACTTGTGCCAAATGCTCTAAAGTCCAAAAATCTACCTCTGCATCTTCTCACGTTGTCTTACATTCTCTGCCTTTTTTATTTGTTGCTCCTCATGGTCACTCTACTACTCTGCACGCAGTATCTCCAACTCGGATGTAAGCCTTTTCAAGTGCTCCTCGCGTGCTTGTGATGCCTCATTCAATCTAGTCATAGGACGAGGGCTTTGGTCCGACCCCCAAACCTCTCAAGTATCCCTTCTTCTTCCCAAGAACTACTCTCAGCTCAGTATATCCTCTTGTGTCATTGGTTCCAGACTCGATAGACTCATCCCGCAACATCGTCATTTGCTCTTGTAATTGTGACATATAAATTTGTTAATATAAATCAGACACAGTAACTACTATAAGTGTCCAAATGATTGGAATACTTGCATGTAAATCATAACATATAGGATCAATCTATTCTTTTGTCTTTTTTGTTCTGATGAGTGTCCTTGTAGAAATCGCAAATATCTGGCAACAAGCCACTGTTTTCCTTCACCTGTGATATGCTAAACACCGAGATCAACACTCCTTTATTAATATGATAACATATTAAATAAGTGTGGATAAAATTAATAAAATCAATGATACACATCTCACTGCAATGCTCATCGCCGCTGGAAAAAATCGAGACCCACTAGTGTGATTGTAACGTAGCTTGCTCCTATTAAGTTTGTCGGTGTCGTAGCGACGCTACATAATCCAGATTGTAAGGGTTTGTTATAAATAGTTAAACAATGATAAGAGTACTAATTAAGTAATAACTAAATCATAACATACCTTGGTTTTAGGATCTAACCATACTTGGTCAATTAAATACTTTCAATCATCGGATTGTACTTCTTTGTATAGATGAGCATAGGGATCAGTTCCTGCATCCACAAGCTTCTCCCATTTCTTGGCATTCTGGCACTTCCAATCTTTATGTCACATAACACTTCTTTTCCACAACTTGCACTTGTTTCTCAATTAAGTAGGGCAAGTAATTGTTTTCGTTATGGAAATGTTAACGAGTGTGAATTAATGCTTTGTTTAATATTGAGAAGTGTGTATAAAGTATACTGACAATATATAAAATTATTAAAAAGTATATTTGTTTCAGTAAAAGTACATTAAATTTAGTAAAAAGTGATTGTATTTTCCAAATTTTTATTTTTTGCTTGTGCCATAGGAACACTTGTTTGCAAGATTCTTTCATTATTTAAGGCATTTGTCAAAAGTAAAAGCTAAAAAACAATAGGAGTTTTTTCATTTTTTTAAGGGAGAGAGAGGAGATATATTTTTCACCTTGTGAGAGAGAGACCAAGTTGGAATTTGAGAAATAGAGAATTTAACTTATATACAAGATGACGCGTTTGTAACGAATAGGTCTGGTTATTCATTTTAATTTTATTTTGATTTATAGGAGTATGATTATTCGGTCTTAATAGAAAATACTGGTTCATAATTTTTTAAAATTAAGGTTAGATTTATCTTAAATATAAATTTGAACTTGAGAGAATTTGATGGGTACATGGGGTCTACCAAAGATTTCATTTTATGATTTGAATATTTTATTTTGTAGGACTTTCAGTGTTAATCATTTATAAAAAAAATTAGATGATTTGATAATCATATATTTTTATTTATTGTATCTATCTCCAAAAAAATAGACGACAAAACATATTTTTGAAAGTAGACGATCCATTTTCCTTGAGAACATAAAATGAAAGGTTATGATTATACAGATCGACCTAATTTTTTTTTCTCCTTAAAAGATGTATACTATAAATGAACTGTTTTTATCATCAAAACGGAAATTGTGGTGGGCTCAAGAGTTCGTCAAATCCTCTCAAGTTTAGATTTGGACTTGAAAGAAATTCAACCTTAAAATTAGGTATTATTATATAAGAAATGCTAGAGATCCAAAATTTTCAAAAGCACTGATGTTTACTCCTATTTTTTTTTCTTAAGACCCCCCACATCTTTTATTATTTTTAATTCCAATTTTGTCTAAACATAAATTTTTATTTTTATCCCCATCCCTAACTTTCTAATCCTAATTTTCTAAATCCTAATCCTAATCTCACCAACCATTCTCATCGCTAGTGAATTTTTTTTTTTTTAAAAAAAAAATTGAGTTTTTAAAAATTCTTGAGTATTTAAAAATTTCAAAATTTTTTCTTATAATATATATAAATATAAATATATGAAGCTGTTTAGACGGTTGAATACCGTAAAGTGTTCAACCAATCTGGTCATGTTTGTTTGACAGATTATATTGGAGGAGATTATGAATATGGTAAGATTGAGTGACAAGATTAGTAATGTGATAGTATTAAGTTAGATATGTAAGATAAGTTTGTTTGTTTGTTTGTTTGAAGAGTAATGCGGTGGTATTAGTTAGTTATGATTAAATCTTTGAAATTACTTAAAAGCCCTTATTGCATAAAAAATAGATTTTATTGTGTTTGATAAATAAATGACAAAATAGACATTTTATTTCAATATAAGGAGATTGGATTAGCAATACTACCCCCATCCAAAAGAATGCTAATCCTACCTCCAAATAGGATTGGTGGTCTCGTAGGACTCATAAACCCTTCACATATAGCACAACCAAACATAGGTTTGGTGAGATCTGCGGGATTATTAATCCAATCACACCACCTAAGAGGCCAACCAAACATATATGTGTTAGGGACTATTGCTAAATATGGTGCCTTTTCAAGGCAACGTGGCCAATATATTTTAAGAAACGTATTTTGGGGACCAAAAAAAGGTGGAAAGTAAATGAGCATTCTCACTTTTTTTAAAGTAGAGTAGAGTAGAGTAGAGTAGATAGATAGATAGATAGATAGGTTTTGAGAAAAATTGAGATGAACTTTTGGAGCATGTATGACATTTGGAAATAAAATTGAAGTTGGGCAAACTAAAAAATATTAATTAAATACAATCAACATTCTGGATTTATTTTATATTGCAATATTGCAAATAGTCCTCTGAAAACATATATAGATTCGGGAAAAAAGAAAAAAAAAAATAAATATCATGCAGACAGGAAAAAAGAAAAAGAAAAAAAGCAAACAAGTTTTTGTACAACTGTTTACATTACTTAACCAAAAAATAGTCAAATCAAACTTGATTTTAATGGGGCACACATGGAATTTGGATGCAAATATCTAACAACGTGTGTTTAAACATAGTATATATAAAAAGGTGTGCATTAGGAGTGAGTGGCGGATCGATTCAATTCGATCAAGAGCGGCGGATATGTCGATCCATTTAAATTGATCTGATCGAATCGAATCGATCCGTTGTATTTTAGATGGATGCGTGATAATGAGTGAATGGTTGTGGATTGATTTTTTTTTAATCTGTCTAGTTTTAGACGAATGGCGGATTTGAAATTCCTTTGGCCGCAATCGAACCGCCAAACCGTGAGCAATCCTAGTAATTTGTAAAAATTTGTGTTTTCAATTTATTTAGATATTCTATTTGTGTTTTCAATTGAAAAAGAGTTCAAATATTCTGTTGAAAAACAGTTTTCAACTTGAATATATTTTTTAAATTTAAAAAAATAAATGTATTATTTATCTATATTTTTTGGTTTTTAAATCTAACTCTAAAAATATAAATAAAAAAAATGATATATGCTGGTTAGTTTTTGTTTTCAAAAACAAATAAAGATGTAATAATACTGCTCTATTCATGGTTTTGGTGGTTTGAATTATTTTTATATCTTAAGAACATATTGTAATACTTTATGTAGATGAGACTTGCCGTAATTGTAATATGTGAATGAGGCATGCAGTGATTGTAATATTGTAAAATTTCAAATTTTCTTTCTTTGACGAAGCATGCAGTGATTGTAATATCTTTTTAAACCGCCAAATCAATTCGCATCCATTTGTCAATCCGCTCAATCCACATCCACCGGATTGGCGGACGGATGCGGATTAATTTTCTCCAATTTGTTAATCTGGCGGACGGATGACAGATTGAAAGTTTCGTGACTGCAACCGACCCGCACTCACCCCTAATGGGCATAGCATATGAGTGTGCCATTAAAATCAACAAGTCAAATGTAAATGGAGAAAAACAAAACTGAAAAAGTTAACAAAATCTGAAGCAATTACATAAAAAAATTTAGGAATTTAAAAAAATACAACAAAATTCATACCAAATAGAGTAGTACACTTTATATAATAGTATAGATGTATACCAATAGAAAAATTCGTTTCTTACACTTTTCAAATTAAATTTAATGTAATGAGGTTAGTTGTATGAGTACGAGTAGCAGTAGTAGGAGTATTTTGTACTATCCGAACTTCTCTTGATGCATTGCATCTTTATGTATCTTTAATTTCATGTTTTTTAAAAATTTTCATTTTGCACATTTAGAGTTTGTATTATTTAATAATAGATGAAATCAATACACGAGTAATGCTATATAAATAAAATTTGTATATAAAAAAATTCATACAAATCGATAAGTCTCATTTAAATCTATTAAAAATTACATTTTCATCAAAATTTCAAATAAACGAATTTTATGATTTGGCGTAACTCCAATCTCTACAATGTGGTAATGAATTGATGAAATTAAGGTGAAACACAATCGAAACAGATCGAGTCCCCAAAAATTGAAACTAAGAGTTCGATAAAATTTAAGAGAAGTTAAAAGATACACCAAAAAAAATTATTCACAAATGTCAATATGTGATTCAAATTTGTTCTAATTCTACATATGGAAAAGTATACATACCATGAAAATTTGTCTAAGAAAATTGTCACAAATCAAGAAATATTATTGAGATTTAATTAGCGTATTGTGAGATCTACATGTAAAATGAATCCAAACCAAAAAAATTATCATAAATAAAAAAATGTGGTTGAAATTCAATTAGTATAAGATAGGATTCATATTTTTAGAATAAATTTAAACAAGACGTTATTAGTTTTAGGTAAAACAATTCTGGGTATCCTAATAATTTACACCAACAGGGGAGGGGCACAGTTTTTCTACAGTCGCTTAGAATCCAGTCGTGTCGGTGCTGAAGTAGATCCAATAAATACTTGTCACGTGGCACATTAAACCACATCAACAAACGTTGGCTTTGATGGAATGAACAAATCATTTTGTCAACTCTTCTTCATTTTTAACTCTCTCTTTCTGTATTCTTTTTGTGCCGTCGAAAATGGAAAACAATAACCAAGAAATACAAAAAGATACATAAGATTGTTGTTTGAAGGTGTGAACATGATCAACATGAAATCCCATGGTGATTTGTTAAACTTTACAAAATTAAAATATGAAACTAATGATTCATCATCTGCAAAAAAAATCAAAGCAAGAAAGAAGAATTATCAACTTTAGTTTAAGAATCTAATCAATACAACAAAAAGGCCAAAGAAGGCTCGAATTCACAGTATCAATTTCAAGTGATCTAAAGTTTGGGTTTTTTTTAAAGAGTTTGGTTTCTCTCAAATTATTATCTCAATTTTAGAGAGCATTTAGACTTGGTAAGCTCATTTTGAGAGTATAATATTCATACAAAAAATCAAAATGATTAGATATCGATAGTTATATGTTTGAATCATATTTGTTTCACAAAAATTGACCACAAATATAGTTTCAATAATAGCCATCTATTGTTTGCAATACAAATTTGATTCAAACATATAGTTATTGATATCCTCGTCTTATTTTTTGTATAAATATTTTACTTAATAAGTCTTACAAAGTGAACGGTTTAAATCGCCGAAATTGATAACAAAATGAGCCTACCAAACTCAAATTCTCTCTCAAGGTGAGATGGTTAACTTGAGACAAACCAAACCCTTTGCTAAAAAAATAAAAAAAATAAAAAAAAGGTATACATATATATAATTATAAATATATACGCATGCATGGAGAGTTGTTCTGTCGATTTTTTATTTTGACTCTTGCGGATTTTTTAGTTTAGAAGTTAATGCAGAACAAGAGGAGAAGAGAGTTGAAAAGAAAGGAATGTTTAGAGAGAGAGAGAGAAAGCTGGTTTACTCTGTCAAAACAAATGTTTATTACCACTGAGGTAGTGGCCTAGTGGAGGAGGTATTTTTCTTTACCGGCGTGATTTAGGTTTGACTCTTGAGGGAACAAAATGTTGGGTAATTTCAATAGCTCTTTGCAGAGACCTTGCTCTGTTTTCCGATGGAATCTTGAGCTTGTCTTTGGCATTTGATTGAGCTCCGCTAGTACTTCGGTGCGGGTCTTTTCTTATAGATTAAGTTAAATCAAGTTGACAACCGATTATCCCGAGCCTGGGTCCATGGATGATTATCTCAGAGCTTAGACTCACGGTAATAACACCTTAAAATATCTTCTTCTTTTTTTTTTGGATAAAAGAAAAAATGTTTATTGATGGGGTTTTATTTGTCATACCTTACTACTGCTGTCAATATAATAAATTGAGAAAATATTGAGAGGAAGTAAACCACTATGAGCACTGTCAGAAGAAATAGTCGTGACGTTTGGACGTTTAATTGTTTCTAATATAAGGTAAATTGCATGATTGTTTAAGAATATTTGTGGAGTGAAATAAGTAAAAAAATACTTGAAGACTTCATACTTTTTAAAATAGAGCAGATTATCAATATTGTTTATTAATGAACCCTGTGATATCATTTTTAAAAATAAATTTTGCACATAAATTTTCATAAAATTAATCGGTGACGCATAAGAGATGACCATGTCCAAGTGATATAATTGGTCATACACGTGTTGTGATGATGACGACGAGAAAGATTCGAGCTTACGTTAATTGGCAAATTATATAAATGGTACTGTATTTTATATGATGTGTTAATTTAATCTCTATTATTTTAATTTATTTTTTTATCTTTTAATTTAAGGGATTTTATTATATTGGTCTAATAAATAACGATCGTTAGTTTTGGTGGACAAAAAGTTGTCACTTTCTCAAACGATGTGTCAATTTTATTCTTATAGTTTACACGATGTGTCAATTTGGTCCACGTTGTTTTACTTTGCACAATTTTGATAAGGAGCAAATTGACACATTGTGTAAATTATAAAGATCAAATTGACACATTGTTTGAGTTTTCATCCACCAAACCTAACGGTCATTATTTATTGTACTAATATGACACAATCCGTTAAATTAAAGGACAAAATCAAACGAATTAAAATAGTAAGGACTAAATTAATACATCATATAAACTGCAGGGACTATTTATATAATTTACTCTACATTAATTTAATTGGACACGCTTTACTGAAATTTAAGTTTGAGAGAATTTAGAAAGTTTGAAGGTTTTCAGGAGTCTTATTTTAATCTCTTTAATTGTTTATTTTATAAAATTTTTAACATAATCTTTTATAATAATAATAAAAAAAAGGTTTATCCAATAACTGTAATATTTTTATTTTATTCTATTTGACTCTCCAAAAAATAGACAATAAATATATTTTTTATTTATTTATTTTTTGAGACAAAAATAATAAAATGAAAAGAATACGCTTCTCAGACAAGTCGCGACTTAGTTTTTTCATATATTTACACATAGAGGATCTTGTAAAATGAACAATTCAGATTATCAGAACATGACCTATGATAGAGCTCACAGATTCGTTAAATTCTCTCAAATTCATATTTGAATTTGAGTAAGAAAAAAAAAAAAAAAACCCAATTTAACTTAAGGGTTAGGCTTCTCTCTAGTTCAAATCTATATTAGAAGGTGTTGCTTGGGCCCGTGGGCCTACCACGGGTCTCATTTTAATCATTGAAATCTTTCATTTTATCAGACTCTATGTGTATATCATTTATAAAAAAAATTTTATTCGATCCGATATTCGTAATCTCTTCACTTTATAGAGTTTGTCTAAAAAAAATTTAACGGTTAATGTGTTTTTAAAAGTAAACCATTTTTTGGGTACAAAAATGCGATAAAATGAATGAGTTACAAATATTGGATTGATTTTTTTTTTTTTTGGAAAGATATGCACATAAAATCCAATAAAATGAATGATTTAAACTACTAAAATAAAGGGTAAACTACCAATAGGTCTTACTTTGGAGACTTATTACCCATTAAGTCCTATTGATAAATTTATTAAGTATTAAAGATAAATTTATCAGTCTTTTATTTTTATGAATAAATTTATAGTGATAAATTTATCAGTCTCTTTGTTTTTAAAATAAATTTTAGTGATAAATTTATCACTCTCTTATTTTTATAGTGTTAAATTTATTAGTTAGGACCTGTAGGTAAATAAGTCTAATTAATAAGACTAATTGATAACTACCCCTAAAATAAAATTCATTGTGATCTCATGAACCTGGATAGCATCCTCCAATTCAGATGACAGATTCGATAGAAACCCAGCCCTTTAAATTAGGTTACTTTCCCTATTGGGAATTTTATTATGAAGACTTAGTTGACCTTGTATCAAAATTCTTACGCCACTCCAACCAATGCTGCACACCAAGGTGTAAATTTTAGGGTTCTCAAAAAAAAAAAATGTAAATTTTAGGTGGAATTACAGGAATCACAAAAATATTTAAAAAAATTATAATCATTATAAATATTATAATTAAAATTATTAAAAAAAAAACTCGTTTTTTTTATAAATAATTTTTCTGATCCCACTAATGTATAATTCTCCCTAAATTTCATGCACTATTTTTCTAGTGGCATTACATTAGCCTTTTTTTTTTTTTTTTCATACAACAAATTATTAGTTCAATGGCACTCGAAATAGCCACAAAATTATTTTTCTAGTGACATTTTTTAGCCTTGAGGCGTTTTGAATAATTGTGCTATTGATATCCATATTACGCTAGCTAGGCACTTCAATGACACTTGTAAATGCCACTACACCATAAATGCTAGGCTTTCAGTGACACTTGATGTCATGAGTGCTATTGATACCCATGTCACGCTAGATACTGGTGGCACTTCAGTGGCACTTGTAAATGCCACTACACCATGAAGGCTAAAGACTTTCACTGACACTCGATGTCATGTTAAACACTATTCATGACACTGCCAAGCACCATTAAACAAGACTTAAAATCTAAAAAATGGCACTATATGCTTTTTCAATGGCACTTTTTATGTCACAATTTATATTTTTAACAACTCTTATAAATGTCACTTGACCAGCTTTTAAATGGAGATAAGTGTCATTGAAATTTAACACTTCGGAAAACTATTACTACTGTTATGAAATGTCACTAATAATAAAAAAAAATTAATATTTGCAACATCGCTAATCATTTTTTGTAAGCTAAAAAAATATAATTTCATTTATTCAATGATAATACAACTCATGAAACTAACAAAATACAATAAAACGCAACCAATTGTCATTTAACTAAAACATTCCAAACCAACTCAATACAATATTACAACTCAAGAGCCTCATTTATCATGAACAATTGTATGCATGTCAATCCCATTTGATTCCCCGTTCCAAAATAATAATAATAGTATATAATAATAATAAATTATCTACATTGAAAATGCTCTATGCTTCTTCATATGTCCCAACAATGAAAACATAAGACCATTGGAAAAAAAAATCTGCAATTTTAATGGATACAAACTTAGCATTAGCATCTTTCCAATAAAGAGTCGATATAGGTCCCTGCAGAAGCTTTTAGAAATTTTCTCTAAACAAACCCAACACACCAAATCCAACATGCAATAAAATTCAATCACATTGAAAACATAAAAATGAACACAAATAAATAAATAAATAATTGAGAAAATTTTGCATATTTACCTTCAATCTTGTTTCTTCTTTGTGACCCCCACATATACCTAGACATATGAGAGAAGTAACTCTTAATTTGATGCATAGGTTGTAGGACAATCTTCTGTGCATGAGAAAATAAAGTGAAACAGATCAAATAAATAAAAATAAATTATTTATAGAATTTATTTACCGTAATGAATCAGTAAAAAAAAATGATCAAGTCGAGTATATGACACTCTATCCTTAAAACAGATTCGCCCTGTTCCGGTGCTTACGGATAAATAGCGTCTATCTCTCAGGATACAATGATTTTACACATATTGTAGTAGCACTTCAAACAATCTGTACAGCGAACCAAAACCTGTGAGTTATACTCTCAGAAATTTCCCTAAAAACTAATATGAAGAATATCAATGCTAGAGAGCAAAAATTGGAAGAAAGATAGAATTGTTCTGATTGATCAAACTGTTGGAAAAATTCTAGTATTTATAGGCTAAGTGGTGACTTTTTGGAAGGGCCGAACAAGTTCAATTTGAACTGAACAGGTGCAGATTCAAATCTGTAAAGTTGAACAAGTGTAAATTCAAACTGAACAGGTCTGATTTTGAATTGAACCTTGGACAAAAAATTTGAATTCAAATTTGGTGCAAAATTTGAATTAATTTTGTTTCAAAAAAATAATTTTTTCTTGCAAGAATTTTGGAAAAAATTTAAATAAATTTTGTTCAAAAAATTAATATTAGGACCGACTCGACCCACAACCCACACCTAACACGGCTCGGCCGGCCGGTCAAACGAACGCGGCGCGCACGCGCCCGTGGTGGTTTAAGCCAAAGCCCACTTTATCTATAACTCCTTCCTTCTACAAACTTGGGGTGCCCTTTGGGGCCCAACCCAAGTTTGTCCACCTAGAGCTTATATATACATACAAGTTCTCTTAAAGTTTCAATGTGGGACAACTATTTTAAGGTAACCTACATTTGTGACTTTTAAATTCCCTTTCTATGAACCCGAAAACGTTGTCAAGTTCCCGTTCACTTATAAATAGTTTTAACGAACCGTTTGCCCCATGTGACTTGCCATACGGCAAGGAACACGTCACCTCTTTAAACCCACCCCAAAAGATGTGTGGGCCCCATTCAAATTTGGGCTCAACGTTGGCCCAAAATAAGCCTATAAAAACCATAATTTCCAACAATCCCCCACATGAATGGAATTTGACGGAGAGAAAATGCAACAACATGATCTAATTACAAAGAATACAGAAATTGAAGATATTCTGCAAAGGATAGGTAGCTATTGGCTTTGAACTTTTCCTTGCGAGACACTATCAGATTTACTAGCTAATCAGTGAACATGATGTCTTGAACTGTTTAGCTATTTGTGTAAACCAAGAGAATAGAACTCACACAATATATCACCAGACACAGTTTAGTTCTCACTATTGTGTTCATTTTAGCCCTCAACAACCTGATCTTTCATGAGTGCTTTAGAGAATTGTAGCTCTTCACAAATCTCATAGAATTGACCTAGTTCACACTCATATAGATGATTCTTATGAAGAGTATCCTGCCATACTCCACTAGGTATTCTAGATATAAGAATCATTAAAAGTACTACTTAACCTAAAACACTACAGATATCACTATTTCATCATAGAAATTGGTAGGAGTTTGACTCCCTATTGATCCTTATGAGTTATACACAACTCGGTTGTTCCTTTGAACCTAGATCTTGGGATCTCCAGTCAACTAGATTGGGTTACCATTGTGGTAACTCTTATTTAATAAGCTTAAGTCTTATTCCCCTCGATGAATTCTCAACTAACTCTCTTGTTAACCCTTTGGTTAGTAGACCCGCTATGTTGTTTTTAGACTTCACATATTCAATGGAAATAACTCCATTAGAGAGTAGTTGTCTCACGGTGTTGGTCAACGATGAATGTGTCGCGACTTTACCGTTATACATATGACTCTGTGCTCTACTAATTGCTGATTGACTATCACAATGTATACATATAGTAGACACCGGGTTTTGGCTATATTAGAATATCTTCAAGGAAGTGACGAAGCCATTTGATTCTTCCCCAGCTTTATCTAAAGCTATAAACTCTAATTCCATAGTAGACCTAACAATGTAAGTCTGTTTGGAAGATTTCCAAGATACAGCCGCCCCACAAAGAGTAAAGACATATCCACTGGTGAATTTTGAGTCTCTAGTATCCGATATCCAATTTGCATTACAGTATCCTTCAAGTACTGTTGGATATCAGGTATAATTTAGCCCAATGTTACGAGTAAATTGGAGATATCTTAGAACCCTTATAATTGTTTTCTAGTGTTCTATTCTTGGATTACTTGTATATTTACTTAATTTACTTACTGCATAAGCTATATCCGGATGAGTGCAGTTTATCAAGTACATTAAACTTCCAATAATTTGAGCATACTCTAATTAAGAAATACTTTCCTATACATTTTTAGAAAGAAACAAATTAACATCCACAGGTGTTTTAGCAAGATGATCATCATCTTTGCTGAATTTGTCAAGTATTTTTTCAATGTAATGTGATTGTGACAAAGTATATCCTTTTGATGTTTAGGTAATTTGCATAACAAAAATTACATCAGCAATCCCCATGTTCTTCATGTCAAAATGTTTATTCAACATTTTCTTAGTAGTTTTCATCATGTCCTTATTACTACCTATGATGAGCATATCATCCACATAAAGACATACTATAACATAACCTTTGTTTGTGTTTTTAATATAAACACATTTAGTACATTCATTAATTTTAAATCGATTTGACATTATTGCTTTGTCAAATTTCCCATGTCATTGCTTTAGCACTTGTTTTTAAACTATATAATGATTTAATCAATTTACACACTTTCTTTTCTTTTCTTGGAACAGAAAATCCTTCTAGTTGTTTCATGTAAATTTCTTCATTTAACTCACCATTTAAGAAAACTGTATTCACATCCATTTGATGAATTTCTAGATTGTTTAGAGATGCAATGGCAATTAGCATTTTAATGGATGTTATTCTAGTAACTGGTGAGTATGTGTCAAAATAATCAAGACCTTCTTTTTGTCTATATTCTTTAACCACAAGTCTTGCCTTGTATTTGTCAATTGATCCATCTGCTTCCATTTTTTTTCTTGAAAATCCACTTGTACCCAAGAGGTTTACAACCTGGTGGCAAATCCACCAATTCCTAAATGTGATTTTGTAAGATGGATTCAATTTCGCTATTTATAGCTTCTTTCCATAAAGGAGCCTTAGGATTGGACATAGCTTCTTTGAAAGTTAAAGGCTTATTTTCTAACAAAAAAGTTAGAAAATCTGGACTAAAAGCTTTTGAGGTTCTAGTACGTTTACTACGTCTAGGTTCATCTTCCTTATTTTGATCTATCTTTTACTTCTTGTTTGTTCTTGATCATGACTAGTAATAGCATTATAAAATCTTTTATTAGTATTAGTCTCTTGTCCAGTCTTATTTAGAAATATATGTTCAAAGAATTATGCATTCCGAGATTCAATAATAGTATTTACATGCATTTTGGAATGTTCTGACTTATAAATCAAAAACCGATATGCACTACTATTCTTGGCATAAACAATGAAAATGCAATCAATAGTTTTAGGACCTATCTTAGTCTTTTTAGGATTAGGAATAACCACTTTAGCCAAACACTCCCACACTTTTAAGTATTTGTAGGATGGTACTATCTCATGCCACATTTCATAAGGTGTTTGATTCACTTTCTTTCAAGGTACTTTATTAAGTATATACTTAGCAGAAAGTATTGCTTCCTCCCGCAAGTTCTGAGGTAATCCAGAATTTATTAACATGGCATTCATCATTTCTTTTAAAGTCTTATTTTTCTTTACAGCAATTCCATTTTGCTAAGGTGAGTAAGGAGCGGTGGTTTGATGAATTATTCCATGTTCTTTACAAACTCACCAAAAGATGATTCATATTCACCACCTCTATCACTCACTTCTTAGTTTTTTAATCTTCTTACCAAGTTGATTTTAACTTCATTCTTATGTTGAATGAAGGTTTCCAAAGTTTTCATCATTGGTTCAAATTAAATAAACATAACTATATTTAAGTAGTCATCTAAGAAAGTGACAAAATATTTTTTCTTACCTCTAGTTTGAATTGATTTAAAATCATAAATGTCACTGTAAATTAATTCAAGTAATTTCGTACTTCTTTTAATTGTACGAAAATGAGTTTTGGTTAATTTTGCCTCAACATAAATTTCACATTTATGATTTGGATCAATTTCAAATTTAGGCAAATATTCTATATCAATTAATCTACACAAAGATCTATAATTAACATATCCTAATCTACCATACCACAAATTTGAAGACTCAAGCAAGTAAGAAGAAGATGCATTTTTTTTATTAATAACAGAGAATACAACAGTCATTACATTTATTTTGAAAAGACCATCAGACATGTAACATTTCCTTACATGCATCCCGTTTTTGGTTAGTATAAACTTATCACTTTCAAAAACTAGCCTAAACCCATTTCTACTCAACAGATATCTGGAAACAAAATTCTTGCGAATGTCTAATACATGCAGCACATTGTTGAGAGTGAGTTCCTTTCCAGATGTCATCTTCAAAATAATCTTTTCTTATCCTTCAACTTTAGAAGTCGAGGAGATGCCTATAAAAAGTTGTTCGCTGTTGTCTACTACAGAATAAGATGTGAACATCTTTTTGTCAACATAGATGTAGCGAGTAGCACTAGTGTCCACCGACCATTTTTTAGGATTTCCGACAAGGTTTGCCTCGGAAACAACTGTAGAAAGATTTATATTATCTACACCATTGGAAATTTTGTCCACTTCGGTCATATTGGTTTAAGCAAGCTTCTTGCTTGATCTTCCTTTACCTTTGCACTTGCTACGGTAATCTTTGGCCCGATGTCCCTTTTTGTCACAGATGTAACATTTTCCATTAAACTTGTACTTCTTAGTTTTCCCTCCTTTAGAGCCTTGTGAGGAATTTTCTCCATAATACTTTTGTTTTTTTTGCTTTTGATCCATGTTCCACCACATTTGCCTTAGACTCCATGGGATGCTTACCAGCCCGCTTCTCAGAATTGCAGTTGTCCTCCTCAATCCTCAAACGCACAATCAATTCCTCCAAAGTCATTTTTTTGCGCTTGTGTTTGAGGTAGTTCTTGAATTTCTTCCAGTTTTGTGGTAATTTTACAATTAAGGCAGCAACTTGGACGGATTCACTAAGAGACATGCCTTTTGCATGGATGTCATGCGAAATGAGTTGGAGATCTGAACTTGGCTGATCACAATCTTAGAATCAACTATCACAAAGTCTAAAAATTTGCCTACTACAAATTTCTTCAAGCCATCATCTCTCTTTTTGTATTTTTTTTTCCAAGGACTTACAAAGTTCCTTTGCCGTCTTGATAGGACTATAGATGTTGTACAATGTGTTATCAAGTCCGTTCAAGATGTAGTTTCGGCAAAACAAATCAGCATGTTTCCAAGCATCGACCGCAACAACCACTTGTCAGTCGGTTTCATCCTCTTCAGAATAGGAGTATTCTCACGGAGAAAACGTGCCAGGTTGAGAGTAGTAAAATAAAACAACATTTTCTGCTGCCATCTTTTAAAGTTAGTTCCTAAGAACTTCTCTGGTTTTTCACTGTGATTGACTGCACAGTCACAACAGGAGGAGAGGTTGGAGCAATTGCAGTCACCATACCAGTATTGGTTTGAACATTAATTTGACTAGTTCAGTAGCCATGGATTCTAAATTATAAAACAAAATTAAACCAAAAAATTAGAATTTTATACTATACAGAAAATTAAACCATAAACACATAATTTAATTATGTAAAAATAAAGAAACAACAATTGTAACTTTTATTTTCAATTAATTTGAAAATAAAATTTTATTTAAACAAATTAATTCCACAAAAAAAAAATATTAAAAATTAAAAACTAAAAAATAGAATTTTAATTAATGAAAACTCAGAAAATTATTTTGACCAACTTCACAAATGAATATTCTAAAATTCTTAATGATAACCAGTATATTACTACTAGTTGTCAAAAAAATAAAACAGTATATTACTACTATTTGTATTTCCAACCAGAATATTATTTTGTATACACACAGAAAATAATTTTGTAAGAAAAAAAAAGGATAAAAGGAAACAAATGAAAAATTCTGTAAACGAATAATTCGAATCTGTCTTAAGATTGTAGCACAATCTTCTATGTATGAGAAAATAAAGTAAAACAGATGAAACAAATAAATAAATTACTTAAAGAATTTATTTACTTGAAATAAGTAAAAGTAAAAAAAAAAAAATGATCAAGTCAGTGTGTGACATTTTCCTCAAGACAGATTCGCCCTGCTCTCTGGTACTTATGGATAAATGGCGTTATCTCGCAAGATAATGATCTTACACAATTATAGTAGCACTCCAAACAATCTGTATGGCGAAAAAAGCCTGTAGCTATACTCTCAGAAATTTCACTAAAAATTAATATGAAGAATATCAATGCTAGAGAAAAAAACAAGAAGAAGAATTTTTTTGATTAATGAAACTGCTGGAAAAATAATAGTATTTATATAGCTAAGTGGTGACTTTTTGGAAGGGCCGAAAGGTTCAGTTTGAACTGAACAGTGCAGATTCAAATATGTAAAGCCGAACAAGTGTAAATTCAAACTGAACAGGTCTGATTTTGAATTGAACTGTTGAAACAGTTTTGAATCTGTCTGGGAAGGAACAAGAATCTTTCTGGTGCAATCTGTTAAACAGTTTGAAAAAAAAACCAGTTTAAATCTGTTGGAAAATGGACTGGAATAGGCATTGTTTTGGACAGAAAATTGAATTCAAATTTGGTGCAAAATTTGAATTAATTTTGTTTCAAAAAAATAATTTTTTCCCGCAAGAATTTTGAAAAAAATTCAAATAAATTTTGTCCAAAAAATTAATATTAGGACTGACCCAACTAAATCCGCGCCTGGCACGACACGGTCAGCGACGCTTACACGTGGTTTGAGCCAAAGCCCACTTTGTCCATAACTCCTCTCTTCTACAAATTTGGGGTGCCCCTTGGGGCCCAACCCAAGTTTGTCCACCTAGAGCTTATATACACATACAAGCTCTCTTAAAATTTCAATATGTGACAAACATTTTAAGGTAACCCACATTTGTGACTTTAAATTCCCTTTCCACAAACTCGAAACGACGTCAAGTTCCATTTACTCATAAATGGTTTTAACGAACCGTTTGTCGTGTGACTTGCCATGCGGCAAGGAACATGTCATCTCTTTGAACCCACCCAAAAGACATGAAAGCCCCACCCAAATTTGAGCTCAAAATTGATCCAAAATAAATCTATAAAAACCATAATTTCCAACATAGGAAAGTAAGACAAGTATATTGAGACATCAACAAATAAACCCAATTAAGAACCAGCAATATAAGTTCATTCTACAGGATACATGGCTAGCCCATGAAAATCTAAATTAGCTTATTTGATAATGTTTCATATTCTTTCTCTATTTTATTTAAATATCATTTTTTAAAATTAAAAAAAAAAAAATCTCTATTTCTCAAAAGATAGGATGATAAAGATAAGAGAAAAACAATGATTTAAGAATTTAACATGCTACTCTTTAATACAACTCGTTGTATATGTAATTAGAAAGTTATCATTTTTTAACACAAACATGAATAAACTACGACTTGAAAATACGAATATTGAATGGATTATGTAATGGTTAAATATGTATAACCCGAATACGACTCATTTACTCATGTAAAAATCTATATTGATACGTGGATACGAACCCACTATTAACTTGCAAGTAACTAAAATGTTACTTAAATCTAATAGATATAGAATTTTAAATGTTTTATTCTCATTTAGTGGATTAAATTTTGGTATTAAAAAAAACTTGTTTGTTTTTTAAGTTTTTGTTGAATGTTTGAATATTGATAAGTGTCGGTAGTGTAGATTGAATGTTGAGCAATTATTTATCTTTTGAATTAATTTTATAAAATCAATGTTTAAACAAATTACCGCATGAATGTGACTTGAAATAAATTTGCTTGAAATAAGTTGTAAAATTCGCTTATTATTATACTAATCGTGTTAGGTATGTTTGTGTTCGGATTGGCACTGTACGAGCACGAAATAATCTTCTCATAAATCCTATTAATCAAGTTTGCACTCCTTCAAACGTTGTTGCTTTGCTTCTAGAAAACACAAATGTGAGCTAGCCGGAGGGTGTGTGCCGGATACCTCTCCGATGCCTAAGTCAGCCAATAGACAATAGACAAAAAGCTCTGTTTTAGAGAGTAAGAATTGTGATACCTGTACATAGGTTCTGCTATGAGCTTTTATAGATTCCGCCTGGTACAATCCTAGTAGGATTACAACTCTCCTTATGAGAGTCCTCCTAGAAATCACATACCCTTCCCACTATGTCGAAATGAGATAGCCATGCACAATCCTGGTAGGACTCTACTCTCCTTAGCAAAGTCCTTCTAGGAGCCTTAAGCCCAAGGATAATGCGTATTCTTAAAACACCCTCATCACTGCAAGCCAAGTGAGATGGTTTTACTAGGGCAGAATGACAGCACAACCGAGCTAATACCTCTGACACACTCAGCTCGGTGCTTCCACAGGCAATGCCTAACTCGATCATCGCCACTTATACCTCGGTTTGGACTACTTAGACTGAGCTACTTGCAGCTATCTCCGCCGAGCTAAGAGGGATAAGCTCCAAGCTGCGAAGCCCATTCACCTCGGCCTATAGATCGGTCCCTCACTATACCTGGACCTAGCTTGGCCCATAGCTCGGTCCCTCACTATACTTGGACCTAGCTCGACCCTAGTTCACATAAAATCTCCCTTTTAATTGCCCCTTAATGCCATCTGCAACGCATGATTTGGCATTATTCTTCTCTAGCCAAGCTAAAACGTCCAAGCCGACCAAACTAAAACAATACTACCACCGATGTCCGACCCAAACCCGCCCCTATGGTTTAGCACCGTACACCGCCAGTAATCCGATATTACCAAAGGCCTACTTAACAGTGTAAACAGTAAAACAGAGTACAAGGGCATGTCGGAAGCCAAAACAGAATAAACAATGTCCAATGAGCTGTGACAGTCTGTATGCAAAAATATTTTTCATACATTAATGCAGTCGGTGACAAAACATATGTACATATATACAATCATTCAAAACAGGGCTAATCCCTATTAAACAGTGCAGTAACAGTCTATACAGATACAATACGCGTTACAGAGACCAGACGGGAGATTAAAGCACCCCTAAGCCAAAGCTTGAATAGGCTTGGAACCTCGCAGTGAGGCACAGTGGTTGGCTTGACAAAATTAGAGTTTACCCCGACGCTTCTAGCATTGGTCTGGTGCCTGTACACCCTACATATATAATAGAGCAGTGAGCTAAAGGCCCAGTGAATAACATAATGCGTAAAGGGGTTTAGAATGAATGTCCTTACAGTAATGAAAACAGTTCATTAAATCATATATCAGTTGTTCAGTACAGTAAACAGTCATATGTGGTACATCCATTAGCATAACAGTAAACAGTAGGTCTTAAAAGAAGCCGAATAGTAAATGATGGCCATCAATCAGTAAACAGTATTTCCAACAAGGGAACCGACAGAGATCTCTATAACAGTAACAGTCAGTAACAGTATGCTAAGGATGCCACAATACAGTTCAATATAGGACCTACATTCATTCAGTTAACAATATCAGTTCAGAAAGTAGTACAGTTCAGTTGTTCAGAAGATAATCATTTTGAACATATCTTTACACAGTTGTTACTCACAGAGTTCTGGGCTACAGTAAACTAGAGCGCATCTCCTCGGAAGGCCAACCCTACACAGTTTACAGATTGAATACACACTAAGCTACACAGTTGGAAAAAATGATAACTCAATCCCTAAATCGCCTGGTGTGGTCTACATCTATATCCTCATTAAATGCCTTAAACTAGGCCTAAGAATGCCTAGGATGGGATGAGGATGTAAAGATGTACTTAGAAAACATTTTCAGAATTTTTCAAAAAATATGGGTCTCACTCGAGCGTGGATTTCTTCGCTCGAGCGAGCTTGTCAAAACAGTTGGGGTTGCTCGAGCGTGGACTTCCTCGCTCGAGCGGTCTGTCAAAATGCAAAAAGTGCTGGATGTTGGAAATTTCCGCTCGATGCTCGCTCGACGCTCGCTCGAGCGTAAGACACAACCTCACTCGAGCGTAGGTTCTCTCGCTCGAGTGTGCATCTGCGTGCACTAAGATTCTGAGAGCTTGAAATTTACGCTTGAGCCACCATTCTTTCGCTCGAGCGGAGCTCAGAATAAACGATGGTCGCTCGAGCGTGGAATCCTTCGCTCGAGCGAAGAAGCCAAATTCTGGAATTTCCAGATTTGCCTCCCAAGCTTAAACCAAGCATTCTACACAAGCTCAAACTCGACCTCTAGGGCCCAATTTCTGGAAAACACATCAAAACTCAATACAAACAAGTTTCAAAGCTCAATTGAGAAATCAAAGCCCAAGGGTGAGTTAATTAAATCCAATTTCAATCCCATTTTCATGAACAAGATGAACATGCAAACATGCATGAATTAAACTCAATTCAAAGCTTCAATCTCATGCTCTAGTGAGCCAAAACTTTCAAAAACATGGTGAAATCATGGTCCATTGTAAGAATATGAACATGCATATACAATTTCATGAAGAACAACATCAAAACTCAATGATGTAAACATGCATGCATGAATTAAGCTATATTTCAACACCATTGAACCAATTCAAGCCTTAGGTCACTAAAGGCCCACTACTCATGCAAGAATAAACTCAATTACACAATGAAGAAGGTGAATTTCCTTACCTAACTCTTCAATCACAAGACTAGAAGCTTAATTAGGCAATTTACACTTCAATTTCTTCAAGTTCCAAGCCACAACAACAAGTTGAATTCAACTCTCTCACTTCCTCTCTCTCTAATTCGGTGGTATGCTCAAAATGTGGCTGATGAAATGTTGGTCTAAGTGTGTACAATACTCAACATATTATTAAACAAAGGCCCACTCACAATGGCAATATGGTAATTAAGCTAACTCTTGTAATTGGCTTATTTTAATCTAATTTAATCATACCAAATCACTTTTTCAATAAATATACCATAAAATCACATAAATTCTCATGATCCTAAATCATCAATCAATTTCCGGTTCGGCCGCCGATAAGGCCTTCAATTAGCAATTTAAACACAAAGACATGAACAGATAATTTGGCAAGCAAACAGATAGAATACAATTTAACTAACATATACTCAGTCAATCAGCTTCAGATTTCAGTCAGTCAGTTCAGTATTTCGATTACTTTAGTTATTAATCATAATCAGTCTCGGTTTAACAGTAATCAGTGGTCATTCGGTAAACAGTGGTGAGGGTTATTACAACCGAGCTCATTCTTTATCGGTCTACCGATTTGCCCAATTCAAAAACGTCTTGTCAACTGCTCTGCACATCTAAATCGTTACCTATTCCCCTGGACACGTGGCTTGCTCCTACTAGTCAAGTACAACCGTCACAGCCGTCATTGTACCTCGAAAATTTTAAATAGTTCCTTCCATTTTTGTGCTTTATACAAAAACCCTACTTTCTGAACCAAACACTCCACTATTTATCTTCTCTCACTTGCTTTCTGAATCTTCATATTCACGACCATAGCACCTGCAAAGCTCGTGTTCTAGCTTGGCATCTTCACTGTCTTGATCTTCGTCTTTTCATCTCAAAACTGTAAGTGGCTCAATTCCTTGCTTTTTCTGTTTATTTCGTGAGTACGTATAGTGTAGCAATATATAGTATGGTATATATATGTTTTTCAAAAACGCACTCGTATAGTTTTCACATAAATGGGTAAGAACCACTTAATTTCCCAAAACCACATGATCAGACCTCAATCACATTTTAACTGGCTTCTCAATCAATCTGGAATGTGATGCTTTTGATCCAATATAACTCCGCGACCGAGTTAGGAACCTGTTTGCAATAAGTGCGTATTCGACTGAACTAGAAACCTCACCCAATGACCGAGCTAAAATTTGAGCCGCTCCTTGTGTTACGATCGATCTAAGAACCCTCCCGCTTAATAATCGAGCTGAAAACTTAGGCTACAATCGAACTAAGAACGGGTTGCAACCCATGTAGCCGAACTAGGGTTATATTTATTTTGCCTTCTTTCTTAGCCCGGTCCAGTGATCTGGGCATAACACTTTTTCTTCACTTTGCAGACTTGACTAGGTTGGCCAGGCACACCTTTGCACTATCGCTCAACCGAGACATTCATCATCAACATCATCGCAACACCGAGCTAGACCACCATGCTATTTTGAACACAAATTAAGTTAAATGGGTAAATACCGGTTCCTGGTAGACTCACTTGGGGCTATTGCCGAATTTCGTAAGGACTATAATATTCCTGACGATGTCCATCTATTTTTAGTCGAACTAGACACCACGCCCTGAGGAAAGCCGGGCTTCGTGCCTTTTACTGTAATATCAATAGTAAAGGTTGGTCTGTGATTCCCTATGCAGCCGCTTATATGCGAGTTCCTTAGGCAGACAAGACTATGCCCAATGCAATTCAGCACTAATACTTATAGGATAATAAATGGCATCGCCGAGCTAAACCGCCGACTTGGCCTCAACCTCGGATTGGCCAAGCTATTCCACCAATATTCGCTGGGCCAAAATGATGACGGTTGGGTGTATTATTTAAGAGTAAGGAGAGGCCGAGAGAAAATCATAAAAAATACACCGAACAACGACTTGAACGATGACAACTTTTTCTGGGTTTCGGCCAATTTGAAGACCAGGAGGCCCAGATACCGGGATATAATATAAATTGGAATAAGGGGACTGCTGGTAAGAATACCTCGGTCCAATTTTCTCTTTTTGCTCTGTTGTTTATAATTTTTCGCCGTGTTAACTGTTGCTTCTCTTTGTGCAGACTTAAACCAACTAAAATCACAATACCAATATGCTAATCAAGACGCTTTTCGTGCCACGCACCGATCCCAAAACCGAGGTTGGGCCGAACTGTTACACTTCGAGCCGACCTACTGGTATAGCGGAAGGAGAAAGGTCAGGGTAACCGACTTTCTTCTGGAACCATCACCAGAACTGGACCCAAACTTGCCACAAATCAACTTTATTCTTCTTACCGAAAAATAAGAAATGGCAAGCACCGAGCTGTTCGAGCACTGATCACCGAACAAACCGCCAAGTTCAAACCGAGGTGCCACAGGCCGGTCGGACACATGAGGCAGTGGTAGCCCTTCCCACAGCCCGGGCTTCGTTATCTCTACCAAGAAAACGGCCGCGCACACAAAGCCTCAGGGATGAGAACGAGCCATCCCAAACCGAGCTTCAAGAAACAACACTCTCCCAAGGTCGTAACCGACCTAGCTCTTCAGATCCTCCCACCCTACCGGCGTGGGCGCCAACAGCCACATTCAAGGGTCGCGCTATTACGGTCGCTGACTCTGTAAGCGCCGAGAAGGACCACCTGTTGGCCTTCAACCTAGCAAAGAGTGTCTGTCTTCCTGCCGACATTGAGCGGCACGAGGGCTTGACCGAGCTGAAGGCCATTCATTCGGCTTCTAAATTGATGATTCTAGTAAGCCCCAAAAATCCCTTCAAACTTGAACATTCATTACGGTCCCAATGTATTGGTAGCCCTTTAACCACTCTGAACTATGCAGGCTCTGCAAAAGAGCCAAGTGGCTCTGTAGACGTCCCCGAACGCCCCGGGAGGGTTAGGTCCCGTTCTGTTCATATTGGGGTCACTACAGTTCAAGGACTCAAATGTCACGGTTCTTAATCTTGAACCAAAGATTCCAAATCCGGCAAATCGTTTTGGAAAACAGATTTTTGAAAGAAGTGCCAAACATGGACTGCTTTGCCAGATAACAGAGTCGCCACCTAAATATTTTTTAAATGGGAAATTTAGGAAACCCTGACTCGGTGCCAAAGGCCACGTGTCCGTCATCACCAAAGTTGCCTCGGCTCAGGAACTTGGGTACGATTGGGGAAGGTCACTTCGTGAGCACCCCCGCTCGCCCGGTCAAAGACCGGCCTCTACTAACCATGATATCTGTTTTTGAAAACATTGTATGCTCTTATTCCGATTATTAGCCTAGGTTACTATGTGATGCTCGCAACAAACAAGTATAGACTGGGTCGCCTGAATTGGAACAAAACATTTCATGTTTGTTTGTTTGAAAATGGTTTGATGGTGCTACCCGCAGGTAGGCTAAGACGCGGATTTGCCACCCTCAGGTGGGCTTAGAAAACATGATTTTGCCACTATCTAGTGGGCTTAAAACAAACATTCGATGAATTATCCAATCCAAGTAACTCAACCTCCACCCACAGGCATTCAAGGCAGTTATATCACATAAGCATATAGCCTCATGGTAAGCATGCTGTCATGGCAACACTCACACGTATGCAAGGATGCTAAAGCATAAAACTTACCGAGTACTCCAAGCCAAAACAGAAACTTATTAGAAATCATGCATGATCCTAATTTATGCTGAATTGCCTAATGCAACACATGCAAAGATGCAAACTATAGCAGGCTCGGCTGTCCTAAACATGGCATATGAAATGCTACAACTAACACGTATTCAATTTGGAATTGAAATACAATGCAGTTTGTATGATGCGCCGAGCCCGGTGCGTGCAAAACAGATGAATGATGCAACATGCTATCATACTGTATGCTAATTGAAATATGCCCTATATCTAACCATCGTAAGCGGATAAATAAAAGGGAGAAAGAAATGGGGGTTGGAAGACATACATCGCACACACCCACACTTATTACAGTTATGCCCTCGCGCAGAGGGTCCGAATAAATATACAGTCCGAAATAAACAGAATATTACAGATTTTCTAAGTAATTAACAATTTAAACTAAGAAAGCTTTAAAATTGGCTTGCAAGCCAGGGGCTGCCTTGCTTCGTTTCGGATAATGGAGTGATGTATGCTGGGTTGCCTTGCGCGGAAATCCACTGGGATGCCCAATTTAGCCTCTGTTCGTAGTGCTTCTTGAAATGCGTGCCCGACTCTGAAAAGTTGCTGATTCCTTATCTTGCTGCAACAGAGAGCAGGAAAAGGGCATAGCAATGTATTTCACAAATATATGCATGTCTCGATCCTCGTGCCACCAATCACGCATACCGATGCATGATGGCCGAGGAATCGGATTGCACAACTCATTATAGAATGAATGCACATGAATGCTACAATGAAAACCTAACTCCATCATGGGTAATCCGGAGTGTCGGTGACTGGGAATTGAGACCCGTTCCGTCACTCGGAGTACGAAACGTGCATCGTTTCCCGTGCCCGGGCTAACTCCTATCCCGAACACGATGCAATATGCATGATATGCATGAAATGCAACTAATATACAGTTCTAGTATGCGCAATGCTGATGAAAATGAGATGTCTCGAAAATGCGTGCACACAGGCACGCAAATCGAGAAAATACATGAATGCAATCTAAGATACGACCTGGTATGCACTATGCTGTGAATCATGAGATGAAAATGAGACGCCTCGAAAAGCGTGCACGCGGGCACGCAAATCGATGCGATGATGTGAAATGCAAATCGGATAAAACCGAAGTGCCTCGAAATACGTGCCCACGGGTGCGCAAACCGAGGCGATGCATACGGAATGCAAAATGACATGGAAATGATATGTAATGATGCTAAAATGAGACGCCTCGAAAAGCGTGCACGCGGGCACGCAAACTGAGAAAATGGCACGGAATGCAATGATGCGAAAATAGCATACAGAATGCAAAATGGGCTTATACCAACATGAGAAAGCCTCAGCCACTCTCACACGGGAGGCCGTAAGATGAAAATGAGCTGCCTCGAAATGCGTGCCCACGGGCACGCAAACCGAGGCAATGTCATAAAAGCATGAAATGGCATGAAAATGCAAATTGGGCTTACACTAACATGAGAGGGCCTCAGCCGCACTCACATAGGATGCCGTCGGATAAAAAGAAGTGCCTCGAAATGCGTGCCCACGGGCGCGCAAACCGAGGCGATGCATACGAAATGCAAAATGACATGGAAATGATATGTAATGATGCTAAAATGAGATGCCTCGAAATGCGTGCCCGCGGGCACGCAAACCGAGAAAATGGCACGAAATGCAATGATGCGAAAATAGCATACAGAATGCAAAATGGGCTTATACCAACATGAGAAAGCCTCAGCCACTCTCACACGGGAGGCCGTAAGATGAAAATGAGCTGCCTCGAAATGCGTGCCCACGGGCATGCAAACCGAGGCAATGTCATAAAAGCATGAAATGGCATGAAAATGCAAATTGGGCTTACACTAACATGAGAGGGCCTCAGCCGCACTCACATAGGATGCCGTCGGATAAAAAGAAGTGCCTCGAAATGCGTGCCCACTGGCGCGCAAACCGAGGCGGTGACATACGCAATGCAAATGACATACGGAATGCAAATTGGGCTTACACTAACATGAGAGGGCCTCAGCCGCACTCACATAAGCCGCCGAGAGACAAAAATGAAGTGCCTCGAAATGCGTGCACACGGGCACGCAAACCGAGGCATGGCCCTAAGGCATGAAATGGCACGGGAAATGATATGCAAATATGCAAACCAAATTTCAGCACCTAAATGAAAGGGAAAACGGCCCCGAAATGATACGAAATGACAACCAATGCATGAAATCATCCCGAAATGTGATTTTAAGTACCCGAAATGGCCTATAGCCATACTAAACATGCACAACATGATCATGAAATGCAAACCAGTAGCAAGGCAGCCCCAAATATGGCATTTTTTCAGTACAAAGCAAGGCTAAACAACAACCACAAGTATGGCAAACTTAGCATGTAAAAATGGGGAAAAGAGGGGAATTACAAAGCAAGTAATATATACAATGCTCAAACTGAAAAACACAGTTCTACAAAATTAAAGAGGGACCAAAAATATGCACATTTACAGTAGATGACATCCTCCAATTCAGTATGTAGATATGCTTAACATATCATGCAAAAATGAGCCAATAAGGGGCTACAACATGAGGTACCATAAGCAATTATCAAAAAACTTTGAACCCTTAACAAAACATGAAGAATGAGTCATTTCAAGGCACTTTCTAAGCCTGATGAAGGCTCAAATCAGAAGCTAAGCAAGCCTAACAAAGCATGCAATTTTACGGAAAAAATGGAGGGTACAACATGAAGTACCAAAAGCATGCATCAAACAACTTTGGACCCTTAACAAAACTTGACAAGAAGGCCAAAATAAGGATATTTTCAGGCCTGATGATGGCTCAAAACAGGAGCTAGGTAAGCTCAAAAAGGGATTCAAGATGGGGCCAAAAGAGGTATAAAGAGAGGTACAACATGGAGGCCTCAAACCAATTTGATCCCTTCTACAATGTTGTAGAGGGACCTAAAATAAACTCAACCTCAGTTAATGGAATGCTCAAAATCAGATCACAAACAGGCCAAAGAAACCATGCAATTTTACGGTAATTTGAAGGAAATACAAAGCAGGTGCATGATAGAGAGGCCAAACAGGGTTGAGCCCTTCTTCAATGTTGAAGAGGGGATCAAAATAAGCCCATTCACAGTTTATGTCATGCTCGAAAACAGATCACACATAATCCAAACAAAGCATGCAATTTAATGGCATAAAGAGTGATATTGAAGCAAGTGTGCCATAGAGGGCTCAAACAGGGTTGAGCCCTTCTACAATGTTGTAGAGGGGCTCAAAATAAGCACAAAACAAGAATGGGTCAGAGCCCAAATCAGAGAGCATGTAGGGTAGAAAATTGATGCAAAAAAGTGCAAGAAAAGGGGAATTGGTGACTTACCCTTGAAGACAAGTCTTTCTTTGCTTCTTGGCTTGACTTTGTTGCTTCTTAGCCTTTGAAAAAGCTCTCTTTGCTGCTGGAATGGAGGTGGTGATTGTGGTGCTTAGGGTTGATGAAGAGAGGAGCTAGACACTTGGAGAGTTTTTGAGTTTTTTGGCTATGGAAATGAAGGCTTTGGAAGAGGAAGTCTTGAGGTCAATTGTTCTAACCTTAGAGAAGAAGAGGCCATCCCCTTAAAAGGACCAAAGGGGGTGTAAAAGGGAGGGAAATGCATACAAGCCTTCCCTCCCAAAATATCCCCCGGAGGCTAGGATATTTTGGAAATACAACTGGACAGCTGTAAAGGGTTGAAAAGCAGGAAGCAGGCCGGCCACCCCCTTTTCTTGAAGATGGCCGGCTGGCCACTCCACTGGTCGGCCAGCCACTCCTCATGGCCGGCCGGCCATGGCCAAAAATGGAACAAAAAGTTAATGGCCGGCCACCACACCTTGGTGTCCTCCTAGGTGTGTAGAACAAGGCCCCATGGTTGGAATTTGGCAACTGTGAAACAGGAGTCACAACAATTCACTTGAAGGAGAGGCTCAAAAATGAAACAAACAATTACTGGCCGGCCATCCCTTTTTAGGGTCCTTCCATGTGCCCTCATCACAAATATGTAGCTTTGGTTGGAAGAAAATGGGCCTAGGGTGTTCAACATTAGCCCGGAAGTGAGCAAAACGGGCGCCGGAAGAGCAGAAAAGGTTATCTGGGATAATTGCTGGCCTCCCACCCTCCAGTGATCTTCCTGGGGCTAAAACAGAGGTACCTGCCAAAATTGAACAAAAACTAATGCGAAATGAATGCTCGGGGGCCAAACCGCGAGGTTCGGGGCCCGAAAACCGGCTGTAAGCACCGAAAGTGGCATTCAGCCACGAAGTGGGTATCTGAGACCCCAGTGTGCCTCGTTATGATAAAACAGAGGCACCCGCCAAGAATGAACAGAAATCGATGCGAAATGAATGCTCGGGGGCCAAACCGCGAGGTTCGGGGCCCGAAAACCGGCTATGAGCACCGAGAGTAGTGTTCAGCCACGAAGTGGGTATCTAAGACCCCAGTGTGCCTCGTTATGATAAAAAAGAGGTACATGCCAAGAACCGGAGGAATCGGAGACGGTTGGGCGGTCCCGAACCGAGGCACACGGCCTGACGGCTCCGAAAACCGGGAACCGGACTCCGAAACGGGCAAAATGGCCTATGGCCACGAAAAGTAGCGCACGGCCACCGAGAGATAGTCTACAGGACCACTCCCTTCCCTCAGGAAAGAAAACAGAGAAAATCGAGTCTGGTTCGCAAACCGAGACAAGGCGTAGAAGAGAGTTCGGAAGTCCGGAGGCAGGGCGCACGGCCGCGACTTTGGGGCTTCTAAACGAGCACGATATGCAACACCACCGAGCGCTCAATCGGTGACGTCTGAGTCTTAAGGTCGGTCAAAACTGGGGTGTCTACAGGCTCATAAACGCGTACTCGATCTCCGGAAGATGGCGCGTTTAGCCGTTACCGAGGCAGAATCAAAAGCAGCTGAGCTAAAAGACGCTCAGGCCAAGCTGGCCGAACTAGAGGTTGAAAACTCAAGACTTGCCAGGCTGGTCAGCACGGCCGAGGCTGATAAGCAGAAGGCTTTGGCCGAGAAAAAAGACTGTTATTTACGTGAGCTGGCCAAGCTAGAGAAGAAGAAGAATGCCGAGCTGGAAAACATGAAGAAAAAAATACAGGATGCAGAAGACCGAGGCTTCAAGAAGGGCGAGGAGATGTACGTCCAGTAATGCGAAGTTGCCAAGGATATTTTCTTCAAGTGCGGTTGGAAAGCCGCTGCTAAAAAGCTCGGTTGCGGACACGACTCCGAAGTCTTCATGAATCCCCCTCCCCATTTCATACCGGGCTATATGGCGGACTACGCTAACGCAGTCCAACAAAAGTTCCTTCAGGAGGGGGAGGAGGATGAGGTCCCTGCTCCCGAAAATGCTTCCAACACTCAGCTCGGCCGTCAGTCTGCTTCTCCTACTCCAGTGGACTCCAGCCCACCCTTGCCTGCTGCGACTAACGAGGTACCTACGACCGAGCTCAACTAGGGGGCTCATCTTGTAGCCGAGCTACCTTTGGGTGAAGTTTGGGTCGATTTGGACGCTGACTTAGATGACATTTTCTCTTGATTTTTCCTTTTTCCTTTTTTCTGTTATGAATGAAATTTGTAACCGGGCTCAAGCCCCTCCCTTTGTATTGAACTTTTTGAAATGGAATGAAACCTGCGTTTTTTTCCTTCAGCTGTTTGTTCAGTTATTTACAATACTCTTGCACCATGCCAAGCCAAACTAATTTAGCTAGGCTTTACCTAATCCTGTCAACCTTCTTCAGCCTAGATCCTTATCTTAGCTGAAGAAGAGATAAATGTGGTTAATCATGTCAACCTTCTTTAGCCTAGATCCTTATCTCGGCTGAAGAAGAGAACTGAATATTGGTCAAACCTGCCAACCTTCTTCAGCCCAGATCCTTATGTTGGCTGAAGGAGAGAAATAAATGTTGGTCAATCCTGCTAACCTTCTTTAGCCTAGATCCTTATCTCGGCTGAAGAGAGCTAAATATTGGTCATGCCTGCTAACCTTCTTCACCCTAGATCCTTATCTCGGCTGAAGAGAGGTAAATGTTGGTCATACCTGCCAATCTTCTTCAGCTTAGATCCTTATCTCGGCTGAAGAGAGCTAAATGTTGGTTATTCATACCAACCTTTCTTCAGCCTAGATCCTTATCTCGGCTAGAGAGAGCAAAATGTTGGTTATTCCTGCCAACCTTTCTTCAGCCTAGATCCTTATCTTGGCTGGAGAGAGCAAAATGTTGGTTATTCCTGCCAACCTTTCTTCAACCTAGATCCTTATCTCGGCTGAAGAAGAGCTGTATATTGGTTATTCCTGCCAACCTTCTTCAGCCTAGGTCCTTATCTCGGCTGAAGAGAGCTAAATGTTGGTTATTCCTGCCAACCTTTCTTCAGCCTAGATCCTTATCTCGGCTGAAGAGAGCTAAATGTTGGTTATTCCTGCCAACCTTTCTTTCTATTGCCCCTAGCTGGTACTAACTAAGAATAACTTTTACAGTAGAAAGAATTACTGAAAACGAAACTACTTGTTTTATTTGAAAAAGAAAAATTACAAGTATTCTAAGGAAAAGCTAAAAATAAAATAGTTTGAAATTGGCAGTGTTCCATGGCTTGGAAATAGCCTTGCTATCTCCATCTTCTAAGTGATATGCTCATTTTCCTACTAAACCGACCACTTTGTATTGTCCTTCCCAATTAGGTCCTAACTTCCCATCTCTGGGTACCAAAGTGTTTCCCATTACTTTACGCAGTACCCAATCTCTAATCTTGAATTGCTTCGGATGCAATGTTTTGTTATATTTTCAGGATAACTCCTGTTGGTATGAGGCATTGTGGACAAGTGCTCTTTCCCTCCTTTCTTCTGCGAGGTCAAGTTCTAAGGTTATGGCTTTTTTATTCAAGTTTGGGTCAAAATTTTCACTTCTAATAGTGGGGAGGCCTACTTCTAGTGGGATTACTGCCTCCATGCCATAAGCTAAGGAAAAAGGAATTTCTCCAGTTGACCGCCGAGGTGTGGTACGGTAAGCCCATAAAACATGAGGAAGCTCTTCAGCCCACTTGCCTTTTGCTCTCTCCAATCTTTTCTTCAAACCATCTAAGACGACTTTGTTTGATGCTTCTGCCTAGCCATTTGCTTGAGGGTATGATGGTGTAGAGTTGTAGAATTCTATTTTGTATTCCTCGCAAAAGCCCCTGAAAATTTTGCCATTGAATTGAGTGCCATTGTCAGATATTAGAGCCTTGGGTATACCGAATCGAGTTATGATGTTCTGCCAGACGAACTTCTTAACGTCTTTCTCTTTTATCGATGCGATTGCTTCTGCCTCCACCCACTTTGTGAAGTAGTCTATTGTTGCAAGAAAGAACTTTCTATTGTTGGGTGTTGTTGGGAGTGGTCCCACTATGTCCAAGCCCCACATTGCGAAGGGCCACGAGCTAGTTAATGGTAGAAGCTCCCTGGCTGATTGATGTATTTGGTGTGCGAACTTCTGACATTTTTCGCACCTCTTGACATATTTCTCTAAATCTACTTGCATGTATGACCACCAATATCCTTGTGAAATTGCTCTGTAAGCCAATGACCTTCCCCCTTGGTGGCTTCCGCATACGTCTTCGTGTATCTCGAACAAAAATGCCTCGACCTTGCTAGGATGGACACATTTCAGGTAAGGTCTTGTGAAGGATTTTTTATACAATGCCAGTGACGGGGAGAGCCAAAATCGCTGTGATTTTGCTCTAATTTTGTTGGCTTCCTTCTTTTCTTCAAGCAAGATGCCATCTTTTAGAAACATTATGATGGGATCCATCTAGGATGGGCCTAGTTCGATACAACATGTCTCGGCTACTTCGGGTTCCTCAATACTTGGTCTAGGTAGGAAGTCGATCAGTAATGAGCGTGAGATAGATGTATCTGCCAGCTCATCTACTTTACTATTTTCTTCTCGTCCAATCTGCTCTATCCGGACTACTTCGAACTTCATGATCTCCTCTTTGACTAGCTTTTGGTACTTAGCCATCCTGTCATCTTTTGCCTCATAGTCGCTTGAAATCTGGTTCACTACCAGATGGGAGTTACTGTATACCATTAGCTCGGTTGCCTTCATGAAAAGTGTTAATTTTAAGCCTGCTAACAGTGCTTCATACTCCGCCTCATTGTTGGATGCTGGGAAGCCAAGGTTGACTGCATGTTCAATTGTTAGGCCATCTAGTGAGATGAGAACTACGCCAAGTCCTACACCGTACATGTTGGATGCTCCATCCACGAAGAGTTTTCACATCTCTCCGATGAATAGCTTCCAGCAAGCAGATAGATCGGATGAAGTCTTGGGATCATGGGTGTTGCTAATGTTTTCTTCCAAGTTAATGTCTGCTGTTTGGGGTTGGTCTTCACTGTCTAACTGTCTCAAGTCTTTACTTTTCGATGAGTCCTTACTGGGAATAACATGGTTCGTCCTTTCCTTCTGGTCCTTAAGCCTGCATAGGGGCTACGCAGTTCCTGTAGCACTTTCCCCCCTTACTTTGGTTGTGTCGGTCAAATCGACCGGGCAAATGTGATGACTTTCTGGTGTGAACTCAGCCACAAAATCTGCTAAATATTGGGCTTTTATTGTGGTTATGGGATGAAACTTGATATCGAACTGCCCCAACTCCATTGCCCATTTCAAGATTCGTCCAGAAAAATCTGCCCTCTCAAACAAGGCCTTTATAGAAAGGTCGTTAGATGATCACGGTGTGGGCATGGAAATAGTGCGATAACTTTCTTGAGGCCATCATCAAGCTAATGCTAGCTTTTCTAATGGTAGGTACCTTGTTTCAGTGCCCAACAAGGTCTTGCTAACATAAAAGATAGGCAGGTGTTGGATTCCTTCCGCTCTAACCAACACTGCACTTGTTGCGTGCTGTGAAATTGCTAAGTATAAAAAGAGCTCTTCTCCTGGCACTGGGGTTACTAACAACGGTGGAGAGGTCATGTACTCTTTCAAGCTTTCTAGGGCGTAGTTGCACTCCTTATCCCACTTAAATTTGGCCTTCAATGCTTGGAAGAATGGTTGGCATCTGTCTGACGACCGACTTATGAACCGGTTGAGTGCGGTTGCTAGGCCAGTGAGATGCTGTACCTCTTTGACTGTGTTGGGCCTCTCAAGGTCTTGGATTGCTTTGATCTAAGAGGGATCATCTTCTATACCCCGGTTGGTCACTAGAAAGCCTAGGAACTTGCCTGATCCCACGCCGAATGCGCACTTAGATGCGTTCAGACGCAACTTGTGGGATTTCAAAATGTGGAACATTTCATCTAGGTTCCTAAGATGATCCTTTTCATCCTTGCTCTTGACCACCATGTCATCTATGTAAGCCTCCATTGTTCTGCCTAACAATGGTTCAAACATTTTGGTGATCATCCGTTGGAATGTAGCCCCTGCGTTCTTTAGGCCAAAGGGCATGACCTTGTAATAGTATAATCCTCTGGGCGTTGTAAACGACGTGACCTCCTGGTCTGGTTCATACATAGCAATCTGATGGTAACCTTGATACGCATCAAGGAAGCTAAGTCGATTATGCCCTGCCATTAGTTCCACCAATTAGTCTATCCGTAGTAGGGGAAAACTGTCCTTTGGGCATGTCTTGATGACCGTTTTGTAGTCCACGCAAACACACCATTTTCTGTTCTTTTTTGGCACTATTGCAGTGTTGGAGTGTACTTCTCTGATAGCTCCTGCCTCCAGCAGGTTTCCTACTTTTTCTACCATTATCTCTGCGTGGTAGAGTGCCGATCGGCGAGTTCGCTGAATAATTGGTCTAGCAGTTGGGTGGACATTGAGTTGATAGCAGATGAAATTTGGGTCAATGCTAGGCATGTCGTATGGTGTCTAGGAAAACACTTCGATGTTAGAAGTTAAGAATTCCATGACCTCTATTCTCTCAGTGCTGGACAAAGACGAGCCGAGCAAAAAGAACTTTTCTGAGTTCTTTTCATCTATCCTTACCTCAACCAGGTCTTCCACTGCCTTCTGCTCTACTGCTTTGTCGACGTCCGCAAATAGTTCATTGCTTTCTGGTTCCTCCACTATTTGAACCAACCATTTCGCAGCACGGCTGCCGTTTACCGAGACGAAGCACTGCTTCGACATGATTTGGTCTCCTAAGACTTCTTCAATCACGCTAGCTTCGTTAAGGAACCGTAATACCTGATGGTAGGTTGATGCCACCGAACGCATGGCGTGCAACCATGCCCTTTCCAAGATTATGTTGTACGTGGAAGGGACTTTCCAAACGCAAAACTCTACCTGTTTCGTCATTGTTCCTGCTTTGACTGGCAAGATTATCATGCCCACTGGCCACTCTGGCATTGAGTTGAAACCGACAAGGGGAGATGTCGCAGGTGCCAAGTCTTTGTCCTTCAATTTCAGTTGTTTGAAGGTCTCGTAGTACATTATCTTGCATGAGCTTCCTTGGTCAATCAGAATCCACTTGATGTCGAAATTCTTGACGCGTAAAGTGACCACCAGTGCGTCATTGTGAGGGCAATGTAGCCTTGCTAGATCTCTGTCTAAGAAGGATATGACGTTCGTAGCCTCTGTTCTGCCCCTTTTGATGGTAGGTTGTGCACTTAATACCTCTCTCAAGTGCTCAACCTTTTTGATCGTCCCCTTGAGCTCACATATCCGCTCAGGTTCGACGATCCCATGTATAACATTCATTACGCCTTGGGGTGGACCGTCGACCAGCATCCCATTTGGTCTGTTGAGGTCCTGGGGGGCTAGCTGTGTTCCCCCTTCTATATATTGGTCCAAGTGTCCAGCAGCCACTAACTCCTCCAGATGTTGCCTTAATGGTGTGCAATTTTTAGTGCAGTGCCCCTTCTCATCATGGAAGGTGCAATGGGACCTCTCTTCATAACCCTTTTGTGCTTCTCCCAACTTGGTTAGCCGCCGAACGAAGGGTTCATTACGTGTCTAGCTAAGAATCCGGTAGATAGGTTTATTGAATACTGTGGTAATGGCAGTGCGGACTCTTAACTTCCTTTTTTCTGGGTCCTCTCTGTTGGCTCGCATGCCTCGCCCATTCTGGCTTGGTTGTTCTACTGTGTTGAGTTTTGTTGTAGTCTTTTTATCTGGCATCGCTGTTGTGCCAGATTTTACTTTAGCACGGGCGCTATCTTCCTCTACTCGGATATGTTGATGCACTCTCTCCATTAAGGCCTCCATCGTGAGGGGTGGTATCATTGTCATTGAGTCCCTCAATTTGTTTCCAACTGGTAAACCTCATTTGTATGGTGCCATGGCGAGATTTGTAGGGCAATTCCCAATCTGGTTGAAAGTCTCCCAATATCAACTGTTATAAGACCTCAATGTCTTCTTTTTACCTATATCAATGGAGAGTAGTTGGTCGATCTCTACTAGTGTCTTGGTATTCATTCTGAATCTAGCCACGAACGCTTCTGCCAACTGTGCCCATGAGGCTATGTTGCATTCTGGCAGCCTTTCGAACCAGGTTAGACTTAGGTCGCCAAGGCTGGATGGAAACATGATACACATTAGAGCCTCGTTTCGCTAGTATACTGTCATAACCTGGCGAAAGTGGCTTAAGTCCATGTAGGGGCCTGACTTCCCCTCATAAGTGGTGAATTTCGACTGGTGGAAGCCTGAGGGTAGTGGTACGTTCTCAATTGTCGGAACGAACGACGCACTCTGTAACCTTGCTAATACTTTATCCGCTGGTTCATAAGCAAGGCGTGGTATTGGCATTCCTACCTCGACACTCCCATGTGTCCTAGAGGCTAATCGTTGTAGGGCTGAAACTCTGCGAGGGCCACGAGCTCTGGTGTCCTCCTTCCATCGGCCCTCTCTTCGAGCACTGTTCACAGGTCCGCTGACCTAGGCAACTTCATGTGCCTAGACGTTGTTTGGTGCGTGTGCGAGAGCCGATAGCTGCTTCCCTCCTTATATGACCTTTTAGTCCTCGTTCTCTCAGACCTGGAGTAACGAGTCCTGGAAGTCCTTGATGAGTGTCGCTTATTCTAAGGCTTCTACTTTCAGCTTAGGATGGCGTGGCTTGTCTACCACGATCTCTGAATGGTTAGAGGGCGTGTTGCTTTTTGGCCCTCTTTTGTTGCCACTCATTTGCCTTTATCTGGCGCTTCATCGTTCCATGTCCTGTCATCATCCTTCGTATTAACTTGTCTTGCTCCTTACGCATCCTCTAGAACTTGAGGATCCAACCTCCGCCTCTGTCTTTCAGGACTTTGAGAGCGACGAGGACTAGTGTAATGACCCGGAACCGTATGTCACAATTATCAGTAATTAATTATGCATCTATATGATTTAATTGAAGAGTATTGTTTGAATTAGCAAAATATCTGTTGGAATGACAACTTTGGGACGGAAATTGATGGCTATAATGGGTTCAGAAAACGAAATTGAACATGTCTATGTGATACCGGGAATTTTTAGAACCCTTCGAAACGATAAATTAAGGACTGAATTTCGTCTGATTCGTAAGGCTTGTTTGGCTCAAGTGTGTTGGTTTAATTGATTTACTTGGTTTATATATGACATATAGATAAGGCTTGACCCTTGTTTGACTCAACAAAAGGAAAGAAGAAAAACCTAGAAGAGAGAATCGTGAGAGAGAGAAAACAAGGGAGAAGAGAAGAAGAGAAAGGGGGAATCAAGCTTAAGTCTTCCATTTAGGTGATCAAGGTAAGAATTTCTCCTCCTAATGACTTGAATAAGGTTGAATCATGTGTGATCTCATGTTAAATGAAGGGATTGACGGGAAATTATGTGTAATTTGAGCATGTATCGCATGATGTAGGGTTATTTGGTCAATTTGAGGGAGAACCTCCATGATTATAGATATATGAAGCTTGTATGTATATGTTTATGATTTCTCATCTTAATCTATGGGTTTGATCTTAGCTATGATTTTTATGGACTTTGTGATGGGGTTTGGTGATTAAATCATGTTGTTGATCAATAGTTTTGAGCTTTGATTTCAAATTGGAAGTTAATGTTTCAAAGAAGAGGATGAAGTGGGGAAGAAGAACCAGAATTTCAGAATTTCGCAGGGTCCGCTCGAGCGGAGGGAAGCCCGCTCGAGCGGTAAAATCAGCCTCTTAGCAGTTTTGGGGGTATATGTGCAGTACGCTCGAGCGGACAAGGTAGCGCTCGAGCGGAAGGGCTTATTTTCAGAAAATCCTGGAAAGTTGAATTACGTAATTCTAACATGTTAATGGCATCTTTTAGCATCTCATGAGCATGAATTAAGTAAAGAAAGATTAGATTGAGCATGAAATGAATGTGAAATGGCATGACTTATGTGACGTATTGGTGATGAATGTTAAGGAAATGTGTTATAATGTGGATGTTTGCAGGTCACGAAGTGAAGACCGTGCCACCGGTTTTGGAAACCCACTGTAAGTGACATTTCTGTAAATGGTATGTTCTTATGAGATATGTTCAAAGTTATACGTTATGGAATGATTATGAATGATAATGTCTTCTGTGAACGAATGTCCTATTTGCGAATCTAGTATGGCATCCATAGTTCGTTCAGTTGTGGGGGCGAGAACATGCAGGCCCATGCGTTTAGTCATGGGGGACGGCATGGAAGGACAAACCCATGACCAGTTTACGAGATCTCGGTATGTGTTTAATCGGTGTCCGGGACTGGTTACTCTAGTCGTTAGTCGACACATGTTAATTCTATGGAGTATGCCATTATGTATGTTCCTATGAGATGATTCTGATTATGATTATGAATGTTACGTTTTACAGATTTATGAAATGTTGGAGTTCGTTCACTAACCCCTTTACGTTAATGTTACTTGCTGAGCTTTAGCTCATTGTTTGTATTTATGTATTTATAGGTGAGCCTTCCGGAAGTCAAGCCTAGGCGGAGTCTCGAGCCGAGCCGCCGTTTTGAAGCCTAACCTGGAGTTGGGTGCCTCCGAGCTGGGGCCAGGCCTGGAAGGCCGTGAGAGAGTTTTGTCTTTTTGTTTTTGTAGTAGATGCTTATGTGTTATTTACGATCTTGATATGTAATGAATGTGGGTAATTAACTCCTTTTTGGCATGTAATGTATGTTCATATTATGCACAGCTCTTTGGACTATTGTTTTTTTTAGTTTTCGCTTCCGCGAGCCCCGTTTTATTTATGTCATGTACAGGAAGGCCTGTGGTAATCTAGGATTACTGGCCGGTTACGATGCCAACCTTTTAGGGGCGGGTTTGGGTCGTGACAACTAGTGCCCCGCCTCTCCCGTGTGTCCCTTCGAGAGTTCCGTCGCTGGGGTTCTAATTTTGCCATTGGTGGGATAGAAGGTAAACTTTCGCACCTTCCCCCCCCTTCCGGGGTTTGCCCATCGATAGCAGATTATGACAAATCTTCATTGTACGCCATTGGTTTCAACTAGAGAGAAAAACTCGATCAAAAGGTTTTGTTCTTTGTGTCTTCCCATATACGGCGCCAATTGTACGTGCACGAAATAATCTTATCGTATAATCCTGTTAATCAAGTTTGCACTCCTCCAAACGTTGTCGCTTTGTTTGCTGAAAGCACAAACGTGAGCTAGCCGGGGTGTGTGTGCCGGATACCTCTCCGATGCCTAAGTCAGCCAATAGACAATAGACAAAAAGCTCTGGTGTCGTTTGGTAACACTTACGTTTTCAGTTTTCTGTTTATATTTACAAAAATTTAAAAAACTCAAATAAAAGCTTGTTTGGTAAAATTTTTTATTTATAAATCAATGGTCTCAGTTTATAAATTTGGCCAAAAAATGAAAACACAAAAAATGTGTTTCCGTTTTGAGTTTTTTTTTTTTTTTTTACCACCCAACACTAGCCACCATCTGCCACCATTTTTCACCACCGTCTTCCGCCGTCACCACCACCTACCACCCACCACCACCTGCCACCACCACCTGCCACCACCACCCACCACCCGCCACCATCACCCACCTCTCGCTACCACACCACCACCACCCACTTGCCATCCACCCGCCACCACCCACTACCCGCCACCTACTTACCACCACTACTCACTACCACCTGCCACCACCATCCACCACCAGCCGCCATCACCACCAGCCACTTGCCACCCATCCGCCACTACCACCCACCACCCATCACTACACCACTACTACCACATCACCCACCCACCACCACACCTGCTACCACCACACCACCCACACCACCACCACCACCACCACTACCACACTCGCTACCACACCTACACCCGTCAGCGTCACCCACCACCCACCACCACACCTGCCATCCGCCACCCACCACACCACTCACTACCACCCACCACCCGCCACCGCCCACCACCATCATCACCCACCACCACCACCCGCCACCACCGGCCATTCGCCACCACTTGCCACCACCACCCGTCACCGCCACCACTACCACCACCACCAACTCGCTACCACCCGCCACCGTCACCCACCCACCACCATCACCACCCACCACCACTCATCATCCGCCACTCACCTGCCACCGCCACCCACTTGCCACTGCCACCCACTTGCTACCACCCACCACCCGCCACCGTCACCCACCCACCCACTACCACCACCCGCCACCTACTCGCCACCACCACCCACCACCCGCCACCACCGCCACCACCAACCACCACACCACCACCACCATCCACTCGCTACCACCACCACCCGCCACCATCACTCATCCACTTACCACCACCACCACCTACCCGCCACCACCCACCACCACCAGCTACCCACCGTCACCACTTTCCACACCGTCTTCCGCCGCCACTTGCCATTTCTCACTCTTTTTTATATTTTTAAATTTTTTTAAACATTTTGTCAATTACCAAACGCGTTTGTAGTTTATGTTTTTCTAAAAATAAACAAAAAATAAACAAAAGCCAGTTTATATAATTTTTGTAAATATAAACTGAAAACGTAAACGTTATCAAACACACCCTCTGTGTTTTAGAAAGTAAGAATTGTGATATCTGTATATAGGTTCTGCTATGAGTTTTTATAGATTTCGCCTGACACAATCCTAGTAGGATTCAACTCTCCTTATAAGAGTCCTCCTAGAAATCACACACCCTTCCCACATGTCCAAGTGAGATAGCCTTGCACAATCCTGGTAGGACTCTACTCTCCTTAGCAGAGTCCTCCTAGGAGCCTTAAGCCCAAGGATAATGCTTATTCTTAAAACACCCTCATTACTGCAAGCCAAGTCAGATGGTTTTTACCAAGGCAGAATGATAGCACAACCGAGCTAATACCTCTGACACACTCAGCTTGGTGCTTTCACCGGCAATGCCTAACTCGGTCATCGCCCACTTATACCTCGGTTTGGACTACTTAGACCGAGCTACTTGCAGCCATCTCCGACCGAGCTAAGAGGGATAAGCTCCAAGCTGCGAAGCCCATTCACCTCGGTTCATAGATCGGTCCCTCACTATACCTAGACCTAGCTCGGCCCATAGCTCAGTCCCTCATTATACTTGGACCTAGCTTGGTCCTAGTTCATATAAAATCTCCCTCTCAGGCACAATTATAAATTGATTAGGTTAGTGTCAAGATAATTAATAGGCTTAGTTAAATAGATCATATTAGTGTTAAAGTATTTTGAACATGAGCTCACAATGACACGATACAATACGTCATGGTTCTTGCTGCAAGTCACTCACTACAAGAAAATGAAGCATTGGCGACTAAAATAATTATTTTCGTCGCTAAAGTCGTACAAATGGCGACTAAAATCAGTTTTGTCGCCAAACGTCAGCAGTTTTTGCCGACTAAAGCAGTTTGGTCGCCGAAAATAGGACTTTTTACCGACTAAAGGTCAGTTAGTCGCCAAATATATCACTTTTAGCGACTGAAAAACATTTAGTAGCTAAAAGGCACGGTTTTTGGCGACTAAAATCATTTAGTAGCCAAAAGTGATGGTTTTGGCGACTAAAAAGCAGTTTAGTCGCCCATTACAAGTGTTTTGCCGACTAAAATGCATTTTAGTTGCCCAAAGTTGAGGTTTTGGCGACAAAAGTTCTGTTTAGTCGCCAAATGTGTAATCCTTAGGCGGGACTCATTTGTTTTAGCGACAGAAACACAAATTAGTAGCCAAAAATTGGAGAATTGGCGACTAAAATTGAGATTTAGTCGCCAAAAGTGTTACCCAATTTTTTTTGTAAATATTTTATTTTTTTACATGAAATATATTAAATAAAATAATTTATTTATATATACAATTTTTATATATACCAGTGAATATAGTATATAAATATAAATGTTGCCTTAATAATCATGAGATGTGTGAGTGGCGTAGTGGGGATAGGTGTTGCTGCAGGTACAGGGGCGTGTTTGGCTGTGACGTCCCAGGTTCGAGCCCTGGGAGCTCCAGCAGAGGCAAATTTTTTTTTTTTTTGAAAAACTAGTATTGGCGACTAATGCATTTTGGTCGCCGAAAGATAAATAAAAAAAAAAAAAATTAGTATTGGCGACTAAAGGTTTAGTCGCTAAAAGTAGAATTTCCCAAAATGGAATGGAGTATTGGCGACTAATTATTTAGTTGCCGAAGACATATGTATTGCCGACTAACAAATGTTTAGTCGCCAAAGCTTTGCGCGACAATTGTTCGGCGACCACAGTGGCGACTAAAGATTTTAGTCGGGGAAAGTGAAAAAATTAGTATTGGTGACTAAAAGTGGGGCTTTTGGCGACTAAAACTTTAGTCGCCGAAAGTGTTTTTTTCTTGTAGTGACTGTTAAGTGGGCAAATTATACCAGTAGTTCTTACATTTTATTTCTTTATTATTTGGTCAATACATTTTTAATTAGCTCAATTTTGACTCTTAAGTTTAGATTTTGTTTCAATTTAGTCTAATCGATAATATCGTTAATATTTTTTAAAGAAATTTATTACTAAATTAATTGAGGTTTAAGTAAATTTAAATTTTACTCTTAAAATATGACATATGACACTTATATACATATTTTTTATAAAAAAAATACTAAAAATTATAATCAATTGAGCCAAATTGAGATGAAGTCATAAATTCAGGATCAAAATCGAATCAATTAAAATTGTAGAGACCAAAACGAGATAAAAACCAAAGCACAAAGAGTATTATCATGATTCACCATTGTTAATTTACTCCCTTGAAAGTGTAACTTCACGCTAAATAAATTAATGATTTAGCTATTTGATCAATGAAACTACAATAGTGTTATGTAGGGATGTTTTGAGAAGACGATTAAAAGTTATTTTTTGAATTTTTTAAATTTTTTTTGTGAAAGAGAGAAGTAAGTTAAAAGTTAAGAAGTAACTTTTAATCTATTTCTCAAAATAGGTCATAAATAATAAATAAATAATTATACAAATTATGACACAAATTATTTGACTTATAGTGGTTCAACAATTTATCGATATTATCAATATTATTGTATTTATTAATGTGCCACTGTGACATCATTGTAAAAGTAAATTTTGCACATAATTTTTTATGAAATAACATTTTTCATAAAATTAACCGGTGACGTATAAGAGATGATCATGTCAAAGTGACAATTGGTCATACACGTGCTCGGAGGATGATGAAGATTATGATGATGATTCGAGCTTATTTTAAATTGGACACGTTTTCCGCAAATTTGAATTTAATTTGAGTATCCGTTTGGAAAGAGTTAAAATAGTTTAAATTTTTAATTTTTCTGTTGTTTTAATTTGAATTTTTTAGCCTTCTTTGATTTTTATTTTTGATTTTTTTCACTTTGTAAAAGAAAAAATATAATGATTATGATTTGAATATAACATTTTATCTTATTAACATATGAAAATTTTGTTTTTTGTGCTTTTAACCAAACAGCCAGAACCAAACATAGCTTGAATCAATTTGAAAAGTTTACAAAATCTATCATGAATCTTATTTTAATTATTTAAAATATTCATTCATTAAAAAATAGATTAATCTGATAATCGTAGTGTGTTTTATTTTATTGTATTTGTCTAAAAAAAAGGAGAACAGATATATTTTTGAAAATATATTACTATATTTTTTTTTAGACAAAAATGATAAAAGGAAAAGAATATGATTATCACATCATCTGAGTTTTTTTCATGTGTTATACACACAGAATCTTACAAAATGAATGGTTTAAATTATTAGAACATGATCCATAATGGAGCTCATAAACCCTTAAATTCTCTTAAATTCAAATTTGAACTTCCGAAGAAGAAAAAAAATTAAAAAAATAAAATAAAAAATTTTAACTTAAGGGCTGGGCTTACCTGGAGGGAGTTGTCCAAGGCTCGTGGAACCTACCATGGGTCCTTTTTCGATAATTCAAAGTATTTATTTTTATCAGGCCTTGCGTGTATCCTTTGTAAAAAAAATTAGATTAATCTGATATTTGTAACCTCTTCATTTTATAGAATTTGTCTTCAAAAAAACTAACAGTTAATGTACTTTTAAAAATAAACTATCTATTTATTTTTGTACGAATGCAATAAGAAGAATAGATTACTAATATTGGATTGGTCTAATATTTTTTTCAAAGATATACACATAAAACCTAATAAAATAAATGATTCAAATTATCAAAATATAATTTATCGTGAATTTCACGGATCTGAACAATACTATTCGATCTAAATGATAGACTAGGTAGAAACCCATCCCCTAATTAAGTTGCATTCATATTAGGAATTTTATTACGAAGAAGGCTTACTAGTTGACCTCGCATCAAAATTCTTACGCCACTCCGACCAATGTTGTACGAAGGTGTGAATTTTAAGAGAAATTATACATAAATAGGAATCAGAAAAATATTTATAAAAAAAATTTGCCCTTTGTAAATAATTTTTTTGATTTCCATTGACGTATAATTTCCCATAAATTTTATGCATCATTTTTCTAATGGCATTACATTAGCCTACTTTTTTTGTTTTACGGAAATGATTTGCAAATAAAATTTTATATTTAAAAATTCACAAAAATGATATCATAATCAAATTTTAAAAATATAAATCATTTTAAATTGACTTTTTCATTTAAAATGAATAGGCACACATGCTCCTTCATTTTTTTTTTTTTTTTTGATAACTCAGGGTGTCCGCCAGCTTGCGCGCACCTCGACTAATCCCTGGGAGACAATCCCACCGTCCACTAGCGGGGGCCCATTTACCACATGCTACTTCATTATATATAAATTTTCATACTTATATATCATTACTCATTTTTTTATTGTCTCAAAAAGTTGCAGTTGAAGAGAACAATTCAATCTCCATCAATATACTTTGTTGAAGGAATCCTTTACCTACTAATCTAACTTTATATCTCTCAATCTATGGAATCATCTGATTTTATGGATTCTTAAGTTCTCTCTAAACAAAGACTCTGAGCATTTCTACCAATCTAGTTTTTGTTTTTGTTGTTTTTGTTTGTTTTGTTTTGTTTTGTTTTTTTTTTTTTTTCTGCGGTATTTTAACATAGTATAAGTGCATTTTATACAGATTAGTTACAAATTATTCTAATTGTGTCTAATATTTACTTTACTGAAATAACACAAATATTGTACCAGTGTAATATTCTTTACGTTATTTTTTTTATTCATCCACCTATCAATCACCATTCTTCAGTCCCATTTTTTAAAAAATGTTTCAATTTTTTTAAGTCTAATTTTAAATAATAAATATGTTAATGCATTAATATAATTTTTATCTTCATATTTAATTTATTTGTGCCACGGTGTTTATTTTAACACAATAAATACTACATTTTTGCAATAATTTTTATTTTTTTTTATTTTTTGCTACATTGTACTATTTTAATATTGTTACACGTAAATAATAAATTCTATTGTAATGTGGATATAAACCATAGTGAAATATTAAACACAATTGTAAACTCAATAAAGCGTTAGAAACATTCTCTCTCTGTTTTGTTTTTATTTTTTGGAAATCGTCAAGAAAATTTCAAGAGGACGGACAACAATGAATTAAATTGAATTGAATTGATCTAAGTTCAAGAGGAAGGACAACAATGAATTAAATTGAATTGAATCGAAAAGTTCTAGTACGTTTACTACGCCTAGGTTCATCTTCCTCATTTTGATTTATTTCTTGCTCTTGTTCTTGATCTTGTTCTTGATCATGACTTGTAATAGTATTATAAGATCTTTTATTAGTACTAGTCTCTTGTTCAATCGTATTTGGAAATATATGTTTAAAGAATGATACATTTCGAGAGTCAATAATAGTATTTACATCATTTTGAAATGTGCTGACTTATAAATCAAAAACCGTATGCATTACTATTTTTGGCATAACCAATGAAAATGCAATCAATAGTTTTAAGATCTATCTTAGTCTTTTTAGGATTAGGAATAACCACGTTAACCAAACACCCTCACACTTTTAAGTATTTGTAGGATGTATTCTCTCATGCCACATTTTGATAAGGTGTTTGATTTACTTTCTTTCAGGGTACTTTATTAAGAATATAATTAGCAAAAAGTATTGTTTCTCCCCACAAGTTCTGAGGTAATCCAAAACTTATTAACATGGCATTCATCATTTCTTTTAAAGTCCTATTTTTCCTTTCAACAATTCCATTTTGTTGAGGTAAGTAAGGAGCGGTGGTTTGATGAATTATTCCATGTTTTTTTGTTTGGGTATCGCAGAAAGTAAACAAAGCTAGGTTCTTTTTCTAGAGAGCCCTATCATATCAGCTACTAGGTAGCTTCGGATCTCAGCTGGTGGATCATTCACCACCAGAATATCTTCAGGTTGCACAGCTCCAAGTTTAACCAAAGCATTGGCGCAGAGGTTCCCTTCCTTGAATACATGTTGTATGGCGTATTCACAACCCCTGAAGATGATCTTGGCATCTTCCAGCAACCTTTTAAATGGAAATTTATCTGCTATATCTTCTTCCATCAGTTGCACCACCTGCTGTGCATTAGTTTCGATGACCACTCCTTGCATCCCTTTCTGAAGTATCACTATTAGTCCCTTGTAAAGAGCCCATAGCTCTGTCTCCAAACTGGTGCCACTGTTAATCTTACCATAATAGCCACAAACCCAGTTGCCTCTTTCATCTCTGAAAACTCCACCAAATCCTCCTCCACCTGCCAGTCTTCTAGTGCCATCCACATTAAGTTTGAGTTTGCCTGCAGGAGATAATACCTAGTGAATCAGTTAAAATGCAGGCCTTAGATTAATAATAGAAGCTTTAAAAGCCCAGTCAATATCTCTTGAATAATCAAGAATGAATTTTATACCGTCATTACAATTAGGAGAGATATTATCAAAAACAAAAGAGTTCTTGTTTTTCCAGATTTTCCATAAAGTCACAATGAAACAGAGGACCAAGTGGCATGGTTATTAAAGTGACTTTTATTTTTAGAGTTTGAAAGAAGCCACTCTTCCCAAGTCTGCCTGGTCATATCTATATACCAGTTTCTTCCACACAAAGCCAACCATACTTCTTTAGCTTTGTAACAGCCTTTAAACAGATGTTGCATATCTTCCACTCCACAACAATGAGGACAGATGGGATCAGGGCATAACCCCTTTTCATCCTCATTTGGTTAGTTAACAATTTTCTATGTAAGACTAGCCACATGAAACTTTTAAGTTTCTGTGGTAGTCTCAATTTCCAGATCCAATCCCAATTTGCCTCATCCCTTTGAGAACCAATGATTAGATCATAGGCAGAGGCCACAGAGAATTCACCACATTGAGTTCCTCTCCAATTAGGACTATCCAAGAGAGAGTTAACAGGAGGTTGAGTGTTCAGGACAACAGTGGCAATGCTGGGAGGTAGCATCAAACTGATTTTTGCCTCATTCCATCCTCCTTGATCATTTAAATACTCAACCACTGAACCAAAGATGGCAGCAGATGTATGGATGGATTGGGGTGGATTGGGCATGTCATCCTCAAAGGATTTATCCCCACACCACCAATCTTTCCAAATATCTACCAAAGCACCATTGCCAACTTTCCACTTCACCCATTTTCTAAGGATATGCCTGGTTTGAAGAATGCTTCTCCATACAAAGGAAGCATTCTTCTTTGTAGGTCAATTCTAAAAAAAGGGTGTTTCTCAAGTACTTGTTTTGAAGGACAGTACACAATAAGCTATCCTCTTTATTCAAGAGTTTCCAACCATGTTTAGCCAGCAAAGCCAGATTTTGGTCTCTAGCTTTCTTTAAACTATAGCGACCCCGGTCTTTTCCCTTTTGATTATTGTATCCGGACTTATGTTCCGTAGATTCCATTGTTGTATTATTGTTGTTGTCGTCCTTTAATTCCTTTATTTTGAGTTATAGGATATGTTGGGCAGATTATGTTGCAGGTTGGTTGGGTTTGAAACCAAGAGTTGCTGGCCAGTTTTTGGGTTGGTCGCTCGAGCGAGCTCTTCTTCGCTCGAGCGAGGTCATTGTTTTTGTTTCTTCGCTCGAGCCAGGGTTCCTTCGCTCGAGCGAGCTTTGCGTCCAGTACATAGACCTGAGAGATGTGTTTCTTGGCTCGAGCGAGCTTCCTTCGCTCGAGCGAGCGAGGTGTATGTTTTCGAGTTCTTCGCTCGAGCGAGCTTCTGGGTTGCAGACCTGAAGCATCGAGTTTTTGGCTCGAGCGAGCTTTTCTTCGCTCGAGCGAGGATTTCTTGTGTCTGGTCGCTCGAGCGACCATGTCTTCGCTCGAGCGAGCCTGTCCAGTTTAAATACGCAGCAACAGTTTTAAAACGTTTTTTTTACAACTTTTTGATCCAGAAACCCTAGTTACGAGTTTTCTCTCTCCCAACTCACCTTCTCTCCTAGGTTTGATCTAGTTAGGGTGTGTTTTTACCCTAGTTGCTTTACAAATAAGATAGAGGAGAGTGAGGGCTTTCATTTAATCTGAACGGTTGTTGATTTGGAGCACTTTGGAGTTTGGGCTATCATCTCCGTCTTCTTCTTTTTGAGTAATTTCTTCGAGGTAGGGATTTCCTACTCCATTTATATGCTTTAATCCTAAGTGTTGGTATTTTGGTATGTGGGGGTAGTTTGGTAATTTGGGAGAAACCTTAGGGTTTTGGCTTAGATTAATTTATATAATTAATTTAAGGGAAAAATGTGGAATTTAGTTTAATTCATGAGGTTGGGGAAATTATGAGATTAATGATATAGTTGGGTAGTTTAAATACTTACCTATGAGAATGTTGATTTTACATTCATTGTTGTATTTATTTCTTATTTAGAAATAACTGTTTTGGGCTATCGGTGGAGGATAGTCGTGATTGTTCTAGACCTTGCATGTGGCTTAGGTATAACTGAAATTAAGTCATTTATCTTGACTGTTGAATTAATACAGAACATTCATGTGTTGATTATGTGTTGTATATGGCAATTGTGTGTTTCATTGCATATGCATTTGATTTGGAGGAGATAGGGGATGAACTCCACGGTTTAGGGGAAGATAGGGGATGGACCTCTAAACCGGACTTGTTGGGAGGAGATAGGGGATGGACTCCAGTAGCATCACTCATATGTGTGCTTATTGATTAATAGAAGTATTTCTATTTATTGTTGATATGATACATCACCAAAATGTGTATCAGTTGGGAAGTATGGAAGTGAATTTGATTGTGATTGATATAATACCAACATGTGTATTCATTATGTTAGATTTAACTTGAATTGTTATTCCTGTTGAATTGGAAGTATTGTTAATAAAAGATGAAACCCCAGTTGAGTTATTTGGCCAGGTTCTGAGCCATAAATGGAAAGTGAATTATGCCATAGACAATGTGTCATAGGCAATGTAGACATTCGTGTCATAAATTTGTAAATGGATTATCCGGTGTTAACCATGTATCAGATGCTACTGCTTTAGTTAATTCATATGCTTGGTTTAGTATTTCTCTACTGGGCTGTGGCTCACCCTATATGAGAACTTCATTTTCAGGTTCAGGTGGTTCACTACCTCCAAGGACTTAGCTTGTGAGGATTTGGACTCGAAGACTTGCTTTATTTGTTTTAGTTGTTTTATTTGAATAACTTGTAAACTTTCAAGCCTAGGGCTTTATTTGTTTTTGAGTTAGAACTCATGGAATTGTGTCCAAGTGTTGGCTTGGCAAGATGTAAGCCCATAGGGCATTTATTATGATGTTTTTATTTCATGGTACTCTGATGAATGGAATAAGATACTTTATTTCCTTATAATTCCGCATGTTAATATTATGTATTATGGGTGTATTTTTGAGGGCGTTACATAAACCAAGCCCACCCTCATTCTTAGACTTACAAACCATATCCCACTTAACCAAGTGGACTTTCCTTCTATCTGGGGTATCACCCCATAAGAAATTTCTGTTGAATCTATCAATCTCATCACACATTTTCTTTAGGATAGCATTAGTTTGCATAAGTAGGGATGGCAGAGTTTACAGCTTAAATAAGAGTAGTTTTTACTAGCCAGAGAAAGCATTTTAGTTTTCCACCCAGCTAAATTATTTTGCATTTTCTCAAGAATATGGGTGGAATGCCCTCTAGTAACTCTCCCATGCTGAAGAGAGACTCCCAGATACTTCTCTAACTTAGAAGTTAAGGGAATGCCACATTTAGCACTCAAATCTTTGGCAACTCTTCTATCAACAGTACAAGACACAAACACCTTAGATTTGTGGGCATTGATTTTAAGCCCAGAAATCTCACAAAATTCCTCCAAAGTGGTGATGATTGTATTGCAATTTCTCATATTTGCTTTTCCATATTCTTTACAAAACTCACCAAAAAGTGATTCATATTCACCATCTCTATCACTTCTTAGTTTTTTTAATCTTCTTACCAAGTTCATTTTCAACTTCATTCTTATGTTGAATGAAGGTTTTCAAAATTTTATCCTTGGTTCGAATTAAATAAATATAACTATATCTAATATTTTTTCCCACCTCTAGTTTGAATTGATTTAAAATTACAAATGTCACTATGAATTAATTCAAGTGATTCTGTACTTCTTTCAATTGTATGAAAAGGAGTTTTGGTTAATTTTGCCTCAACACAAATTTCACATTTATGATTTGAATCAATTTCAAATTTAGGCAAACATTTCATATTAATTAATCTATGCAAAGATCTATAATTAACATGTCCTAGTTTACCATGCCACAAATTTGAAGACTCAAGTAAGTAAGAAGAAGATGTATTTTTATTAATAACAGAGGGTACAACAGTCATTACATTTATTTTGAAAAGGCCATCAGACATGTAACCTTTCTCTACATGCATCCCGTTTTTTGTTAATACAAACTTATCACTTTCAAAAACTAGCCTAAACCTATTTTTACTCAACAGAGATCTGGAAACAAAATTCTTGCGAATGTCCGGTACATGTAGCACATTGTTGAGAGTGAGTTCCTTTCCAGATGTCATCTTCAGAATAATCTTTCCTTATCCTTCGACTTTAGAAATTGAGAAGTTGCCCATGAAAAGTTGTTCACTGTTGTCCACTACAGAATAAGATGTAAACATTTTTTTGTCAGCACAGATATGACGAGTAGCACCAGTGTCCACCCACCATTTTTTAGGATTTCTGACAAGGTTTGTCTCGGAAACAACTGCAGAAAGATTTATGTCATCTGCACCATTAGAAATTTTGTCTACTTCAGTCATATTGGCTTGAGCAAGCTTCTTGCTTGATCTTCCTTTGCCTTTGCGGTTGCTATGGCAATCTTTGGCCTGATATCCCTCTTTGCCACAGATGTAACATTTGTCATTGAACTTGAACTTCTTAGTTTCCCCTCCTTTAGAGCCTTGTGAGGAACTTCTCTAGAATATTTTTGTTTTTTTGCTTTTGATCCATATTCCACCACATTTGCCTTGGACTCCATTGGATGCTTACCAGCCCGCTTCTTAGAAATGCGGTTGTTTTCTTCAATCCTCAAACGCATAATCAATTCCTCCAAAATTATTTCTTTGCGCTTGTGTTTGAGGTAGTTCTTGAATTCTTTCCAACCTTGTGATAATTTTTTAATTAATGCAGCAACTTGGAAGGATTCATTAAAAGACGTGCCTTCTGCATGAATGTCATGCAGAATAAGTTGGAGATATTGAACTTGGCTGATCCTAATCTTAGAATCAGCTATCACAAAGTCTAGAAATTTGCCTACTTCGAGCCAGCATCTTCTGTTTTGTATTTTTTCTCCAAGGACTCACAAAGTTCCTTTGTCGTCTTCATTGGACTATAGACGTTGTACAATGTGCTATCAAGTCCGTTCAAGATGTAGTTTCGGTACAGGAAATCAGCATATTTCCAAGCATCGATTGCAGTAACCATTTGTCGGTCGATTTTATCCTCCTTCAGAGTAGGAGCATTCTCACAAAAAAAACGTGCCAGGTTGAGAGTAGTAAGATAAAACAACATTTTCTGCTGCCATCTTTTAAAATCAGTTCTTAAGAACTTCTCTGGCTTTTCACTATAATTGACTAGCACAGTCACAACAAGAGGAGAAATTGAAGCAATTGCAGTCACCATACCAATACTGGTTCGAATATTAATTTGACTAGTTTAGTAGCCATAGATTCTAAATTATAAAACAAAATTATAATTAGAATTTTATACTACATAGAAAATTAAACCATAAACACATAATTTAATTCTGTAAAAATAAAAGAAACAACAATTGTAACTTTTATTTCCAATTAATTTGAAAATAAAATTTTATTTAAACAAATTAATTCCACAAAAAGAAAAAAATTCTGTAACACTTCAAAAATTAAAATACTGAAAAATATGATTTTAATTAATAAAAACTCAAAAATTATTTCTGAAAATCAAAATTAATTTTAGACCAACTTCACAAATGAATATTCTGAAATTGTTAATGATAACTAGTATATTACTACTAGTTGTCAAAGAAAATAAAACAGCATATTACTACTATTTATATTTTCCAATCAGAATATTATTTTGTATACGCACAGAAAATAATTTTTGTAAGAAGAAGAAAGGAAGAAAAGGAAACAAATGAAAAATTATGCAATCAGAATAATTCAAATATGTCTTAAGATTGTAGGACAATCTTCTGTGTATGAGAAAATAAAGTGAAACAGATAAAACAAATAAAAATAAATTACTTACAAAATTTATTTACCGAAATGAATAAGTAAAAAAAAAAATGATCAAGTCGAATGTGTGACACTCTGTTCTCAAGACAGACTCACCCTACTCCGGTGCTTACGGATAAATGGCGTCTATCTCCCAGGATATAATGATCTTACACAGATTGTAGTAGCACTCCAAACAATCTGTACGGCGAACCAAAACCTGTGAGCTATACTCTCAGAAATTTCCCTAAAAACTAATATGAAGAATATCAATGCTAGAGAGCAAAAACGGGAAGAAAGATAGAATTTTTATGATTGATCAAATTGCTGGAAAAATTCTAGTATTTATAGGCTAAGTAGTGACTTTTTGGAAGTGCCGAACAGGTTCAGTTTGAACTGAACAGGTGCAGATTCAAATCTGTAAAGCCGAACAGGTGTAAATTCAAATTGAACAGGTCTGATTTTGAATTGAACTTGATGAAACAGTTTTAAATCTCTCTGGGAAGAAACAAGAATTTGTCCGGTGCAATCTGTTAAACAGTTTGAAAAAAAAAAAAAAACCTGTTTGAATCTGCTGGAAAATGGACCGGAAGAGGCATTGTTTTGGATAGAAAATTTGAATTCAAATTTGGCGCAAAATTTGAATTAATTTCATTTCAAAAAAATAATTTTTTCTCGCAAGAATTTTGGAAAGAATTCAAATAAATTTTGTCCAAAAAATTAATATTAGGCCCGACCAGACCACATCCGCGCCTGGCACGGCACGGCTGATGACACATGCACGTGGTGTGATCCAAAGCCCACTTTGTCCATAACTCCTCTCTTTTACAAACTTGGGGTGCCCCTTGGGGCCCAACCCAAGTTTGTCCACCTAGACTTATATATACACATATAAGCTCTCTTCAAATTTCAATGTGAGACAAGCATTTTAAGGTAACCCACATTTGTGACTTTAAATTCCCTTTCCACGAACCTGAAAATGATGTCAAATTTTCATTCACTCATAAATGATTTTGACGAACCGTTTACACCGTGTGACTTACTATGCAGTAAGGAACACGTCACCTCTTTAGACCCACCCTACAAGACGTGTAAGCCCTACTCAAATTTGAGTTCAAAGTTAGTCCAAAATAAACTTATAAAAATCATAATTTCCAACATAGGAAAGTAAGACAAATATATTGAGATATCAACAAATAAACCCAATTAAGAACCAGCAATATAAGTTCATTCTAAAAGATACATGATTAGCCCATGAAAATCTAAATTAGCTTATTTGATAATGTTTCATATTCTTTCTCTATTTTATTTTAATATCATTTTTTAAAATTAAAAAAAAAAATCTCTGTTTCTCAAAAGATAGGATGATAAAGATAAGAGAAAAACAATGTTTTAAGAATTTAACATGCCACTCTTTAATACAACTTGTTGTATACGTAATTAGAAAGTTATTATTTTTTAACACAAACATGAATAAGATACACGAATATTAAATAGATTATGTAATGGTTAAATATGTGTAACCCGAATACAACTCATTTTACTCATGTAAACATCTATATCAATACGTGAATACGAACTCAATATTAACTTGCAAGTAACTCAAATGTAACTTAAATCTAATAGATATAGAATTTTAAATGTTTTATTCTCATTGAGTGGATTAAATTTTGGTATTAAAAAAAACTTGTTTGTTTTTTAAATTTTGTTGAATGTTTGAATATTGTTAAGTGTCGGTAGTCTGAATGTTGAGCAAATTATTTATCTTTTGAATTAATTTTATAAATATTGACATATATTATTTTTGTGGGTATTAATGTTTAAACAAGTTACCGCATGAATCTGACTTGAAATAAATTTGCTTGAAATAAGTTGTAAAATTTGCTTATTATTATATAATCGTGTTAGGCTTCTTGTGTTTGGATTGGCACGATTACAAATTGATTAGATTAGTGTCAAGATAATTAATATGTTTAGTTAAATAAATCATATTAGTGTTGAAGAATTTTGAACATGAGCTCACAATGACACGATACAATACGTCATAATTCTTGCGGCAAGTCATTGTTAAGTGGGCAAATTACACCAGTAGTTCTTATATTTTATCTCCTGTATTATTTTGGTCCATACATTTTTAATTAGCTCAATTTTGACTCTTAAGTTTAGATTTTGTTTCAATTTAGTATAATTGATAATATCGTTAATATTTTTTAAAGAAATTTATTACTAAATTAATTGAGGTTAACTCACTTAGTTAAGTAAATTTAAATTTTATTCTTAAAAATATGACATATAACACTTATATACATATTTTTTTTATAAAAAATACTAAAAATTATAATTAATTAGACCAAATTAAGACGAAATCATAAATTTAAAATTAAAATCGAATCAATTAAAATTATAGAGACCAAAATGAGACAAAAATCAAAGCGCAAAGACTATTATCATAATTTACCATTGTTAATTTACTCCCTTGAAAGTGTAACTTCACGCTAAATAAATTAATGATTTAACTATTTGATCAATAAAACTACAATAGTGTTATATAAATAAATAAATAAATTATACAAAATTGTGGTACAGTGGTTCATCAATTTATCGATATTATCAATATTATTGTATTTTTTTAATGTACCACCGTGACATCATTTTAAAAGTAAATTTTGCACATAAATTTTTGATGAAATAACATTTTTCATAAAATTAACCGGTGACGTATAAGAGATAATCATGTCAAAGTGACAATTGGTCATACACGTGCTCTGATGATGATGATAAAGATTCGAGCTTATATTAATTGGACACGCTTTCCTCAAATTTAAATTTAGAAAAATGATTTGTGGCTCTAAAATTGCTTGCACTAATGGCACTAATTTCCTCTTTTGATAACTTTGTTTTTTTTTTTTTTTTTTTTTTACCTATTATGGAATTTCGGGGCATTAGTGCCCCTGAAATTCGAGCTCCATATCAGAGCTGTTAAATTTAAATTGAGGTTTGGTTTGGGAATAAATTTTTTTAATAATTGTTTTGTTTGTTAATTAAAGTATGATATAAAAAAATTAGTATATTTGGAATGAATTTTTAATTTTTTATAAAAAATGTGCAAAAAGTAGAGAGAAAATGAAATCTTTAACTCTGTTTGGTAGAGCTTTTAAAATTTAATTCTACCATTTAGTTTGAGTGTACTGTTTGGTTATAGTTTTAGAAAATTAATTCCACATTCACTTTTCAAAACACTTTTCAAAACACCCACTTTTTAATATCATATGTCGCATCACTCAATTCAAACTCTTTTTAAAACTCATAACCAAACAAATTTTCCACACTCAAGTCGTAATTTCAAAACTCACAAACTCAAAATATAACTTTATTATCAAATCATAATTCTAAAACTCTACCAAACACAACCTTTGACTTTTTGGTATAAGTTGCTGTTTTTCGATTTTTTTAGTAACTTTTTGACTTTTAGGCTAAAATAAACAGTTCCCAAACGAGGCCTAAGTCTTCGTTTGAGAAGAGTTAAAATACTTTGACTTTTTAACTTTTTAGTTATTTTAATTTAGATTTTTTAGTCTCGTTTGGTTTTTATTTTTGCCTTTTTTTGATTTTTGTGAGAGAAAAAAATAATGATTATGGTTTGAATGTGACATTTTATTTTATTGGCATATGTAGCCAATTTTGTTTTTTGTGTTTTTTTAACCAAAAGTCAAAACCAAACATAGCTGGAGTGAGTTTGAAAAGTTTGCGAAATCTATCACGTATCTTATTTTAATTATTTAAAATATTTATTCATTAAAAAAATTGATTAATCTGATAATCGTAGTGTTTTTATTTTATAGCGATTCCGATTTCGACCCATTACTTATTGTATTCCGGACTTAGGTTGGTGTGGTTTTGAATAGTTAATCTTATCTCATTTCCTTGTCTTCCCATTCATTTGAGTTATCGGGTTGTAGTTGTGCGTTTAGGACATGTTGGTTACTCGTATTTCAAAACCTGTGTTGCCCAGATTTTGGCCTTTCTGCTTGAGCAGGCATTCTCCCACTCGAGCGGCTTCACAAATTTGCTCCTCCGCTCGAGTGGCCATTCTTGCGCTTGAGCGGGATTTGTCGACCCTCAGTACTTTTGCAAAGTGCATTGGACGCTCGAGCGGGGACCTTCGTCTACAAAACTTGTGGAACTGTGCATTCCACGCTCAAGCGCCACTTTTTACGCTCAAGCGGAACCATGTGTCTGACACTCGTGCGAGGCTTTCTATACTCGAGCGGACTGCGTGTATTTCAGTCCAAGAAGATGACATTTAGAATCACTTTTTTTTCTCTCTCTCTCTCTCTAAAACTTTCCAAAAAGCTTGTTCTTAAGCTTCTCCTCTACATTTCACATTCTCTCTTAGATTTCATCTAGATCTATTGGGATTTCTACCCTAGTGCCTTTGAGAAAAAGGTAGAACTCGTCAAGATCTTCATTTTGATCTGATTGAAAGTGGGTTTTGTCATTCTTGGAGTTTCTCTTTTGTTGGACTCATCCTCTTCCTTTGAGGTAGGGATTTTTCTATACTTTCACATGATATTTAGCTTAGTTATTTGTTATTTGTGTAACAATGGTGTGATTTGGAGGTGTTTTAAACAAATCTAGAGTTTGGGCATAAAATGGAAAGAGGGGTTTTGGGTGAAGATGGAATAAATGCTTGTGGGGTTTGAAAATAACGTTGTGTTATGTCTAATTTGATGTTTTTGGCACTTGTTTAATATTTGGGAAAAATGATAAAATTGCCCTAATTAGGTCAAACTAATTATTTGTATAAATAATTGGAATTAACATTGAAAATGTGAAATTGAGAGGGCCTTGATATAAATTGTGGAATTGATTACGTATTAACTCATTCTTTTGGAAGTTTTGAATAAACTATCTGTGTGAGATTGAATATCTGTCTAGAGATAACTGTATTGGGCTATCGGTGGAGGATAGCTTTGATTGTTGTAGAAATGACACATGGATTAGGTGAATTAAAACTAATCTTGTGATGGTTGTCATTGCATATGACCGTGTTTATATACATTGTATATGTATGTTTGTTTGGAAGTGGAAAGCGGATGTGTTTCACGTTTGATTATCTGTTTAAATACATTGCATATGTATGGATATTTGTTTGGGAGGAGAAAGGGGATGGACTCCATTGTAATTAAGTTGGCCGAAGTGTCTTGGGTGAAAGTCTCGAAATTATACATAAGTGCCTAACCCGCGAACGAAATATCCGTAAAATAGCAATTGTAGTGCTTGTATAGCCTATGTTTACATGGGTCCCGTTTAACAGCTGCCCGCAGACGAAATATCCGTGAAATGGAAGTTTGAAGTGTTTAATGCATATGTGTTGTATAAATTGAAAATAATTGAGTTGTAGTCTTGGTTCGGTTGTTGTGAAATACTGAAAATTGACGTATGAATTGAGAAAGATAAGTAATTGGAATGTGAATTGGAAATAAATAGATTAAGGCTTGAAATTGATATCTTATGAATATATATAAAATTGTAAAAAGTTTTATCACACGCATTGTCTATGCCATTGTACTTATACATTTGCTAAGTTTCATATACTGTGTTAGATGATTTCTACTGGGCTGTGGCTCACCCTATTTGGGAATAACATTTTCAGGTAATGATGGTATGCCTCCACCAATGCAATAGCATTAGAGGGACCTTTGGGAAGCAAGGGCTTCATGTTTTGTTTATTTTGTATAGCCTAAGGCTAAATATGTAAAGAGCGAAACTCACTTTTGTTGTAACCAAGTTAAGACTTGGAAAGGTGTAAGCCAATATGATATTTGTTTATATTAAACTCTTGTATTATTAACTTCATGTAGTAGTGAAAAGACTATTTACTTTGATTTATGCTATCATTTACATATATGTTTGTGGATGTATTTATATTATTATTTTGGGGACGTTACATATTTTATTGTATGTCTAAAAAAAAGGACAATAGATATATTTTTGAAAATATATTACTATATTTTTTTTAGACAAAAATGATAAAATGAAAAGAATATGATTATCTGATCATATTAGTTTTTTTTTCATATATGAAATACACAGAAAATCTTACAAAATGAATGGTTTAAATTATTAAAACATGATCCATAATGGAGCTCATGGACCCTTAAATTCTCTTAAATTAAAATTTGAACTTAAGAAGAAAAAAAATAAATTAAAAAAAATAATTTAAGGGTTGGGCTTACCTAGAGGGTGTTGTTCAGGGCTCGTGAAATTCACCATGGGTCTTGTTTTGATAATTTGAATTATTTATTTTATCAGGCCTTGCATGTATTGTCTATAAAAAAAAAATTAGATTGATCTAATATTTGTAACCTCTTCATTTTATAGAGTTTGTTTTTGAAAAAACTAACAGTTAATGTACTTTTAAAAATAAACCATCTATTTGTTTTTATACGAATGCGATAAAATAAATAGGCTACTAATATTGGATTGGTCTAATATTTTTTTCAAAAGATATACCCATAAGACTCGATAAAAATAAACAATTAGCAAAATCAGTTTGATTGTGAATTTCACGGATCTGGACGGTACTCTTTGGTCTAAATGATAGACTAGGTAGAAACCCATTCCCCTAATTACGTTACTCTTTGGTCTAAATGATAGACTAGGTAGAAACCCATTCCCCTAATTACGTTAGGGTAAATTACATTTACACCTGCTGAGATTTATGTTTGTTACAGTTCACCCTCTCACCTTTTGAAATTTATATTCCTCTTCCTGAGGTTTAAAGTTTTATTATAGATGGCTCCCTCCAGCAATTTAATTTTTTTAAATATCAATTTTGTTCTCACTGGGTAAATTACATTGACACCCCTTACATTTTAGAAATTACAATCTCCTCCCCAAGGTTTAAAGTAACATTACCAATTGCCCCCTCGGTTAGTATTAGTTGAAAAAAAAAATTTCATTGAAAAAAAAAATTATTTTGAAAAAAAATTTTGTTAGTCAAAATTTTAAATTTCTGTTTAAAAACTAACGTAAACTCATTTTTTGAATTTACGTTATTTCTTCAAATTTACAAACTGAGACAACTATTTACACTAAAAAATTATCAAAATTACACTGTGTTGCACTCCAACTATATTGCACTCCAGTGTAAGATAAAAATTACACTGACACCCTTAAGGTTTATGTTTATTATACTTGAAAGATAAAAATTATATAAAAATGATAATTATTTTTTATTTTTTATTTCTTAACCAAATAATTTTTAATTTTCGAAAAAATTTCTAAAAATCAAACCATACATAACGTAAGAATATTTTGATAAGTATCTTTACGTTGGTAACTTATTTAATTATTTGTTAATTTTACAACATTTTTACCATTTGAGATTTATTTGGTAACTATTTCGTTTTCAGTTTTCAATTTATATTTACAAAAATTTTAAAAAGTGTCATAAAAACTTGTTTGATAATTTTTTTGATTTATAAATGATTGTCTCAGTTTGTAAATTTGAGGAAACAACGGAAATTCAAAAAATGAGTTTACGTTAGTTTTTAAACAGAAATTTAAAAGTTTGACTAACAAATTTTTTTTTTAAATAATTTTTTTTTTCCAATTAATTTTTTTTTTCAATGAATTTTTTTTTTCAACTAATACTAACCAAAGGGACAATTGGTAATGCTACTTTAAACCTTAGAGAGGGGATTGCAATTTCTAAAATGTGAGGTGTCAATGTAATTTACTCAGTAAGGGTAAAATTGGTATTTAAAAAATCAAATTACTGGAGGGAGCAATCTATAATGAAACTTTAAACCTCAGAGAGGGGATGTAATTTCTAAAAGGTGAGGGAGAAACTGTAATAAATATAAATCTCAAAGAGTGTCAATGTAATTTACCCATTAAGTTATATTCATATTAGGAATTTTATTATGAAGAAGGCTTATTAGTTGACCATGCATCAAAATTCTTACGCCACTCCGACCAATGTTGTACCAAGGTGGAAATTTGAAATTTGAAATTTTAAGAGAAATTATACATAAATAGGAATCAGAAAAAATATTTATAAAAAAATTTGCCCTTTGTAAATAATTTTTTTGATTTCCATTGAAGTATAATTTCACATAAATTTTATGCATCATTTTTCTAGTGGCATTACATTAGCCTACTTTTTTTGTTTTACGGAAATGATTTGCAAATAAAAAATTTTATATTTAAAATTCACAAAAATGATATGACAATCAAATTTTAAAAATATAAATATTTTAATTGACTTTTTCATTTAAAATGAATAGGCACACATGCTACTTCATTATATATAAATTTTCATACTTATATATCATTACTCATTTTTTTTATTGTGTAAAAAAGTTGCAGTTGAAGAGAACATTTCAATCTCCATCAAATACTTTGTTGAAGGAATCTTTTACCTACTAATCTAACTTTATATCTCTCAATCTATGGAATCATCTGCTTTTATGGATTCTTAAGTTCTTCTAAACAAAGACTCTGAGCATTTCTACCAATCTAGTTTTTGTTTTTGTTGTTTTTGTTTGTTTGTTTGTTTTTTTTTTTTTTGGGTGATATTTTAGCATGCATTTTATACAGATTTGTTACAAACTATTCTAATTGTGTCTAATATTTACTTCACTGGAATAACACAAATATTGTACCAGTATAATATTCTTCACGCTATTTTTTTTATTCATCCACCTATCAATCACCATTCTTCAGTCCCATTTTTTTAAAAAATGTTTCAATTTATTTTAAGTCTAATTTTAAAATAAATAAATATGTTCATGCATTAATATAATTTTTATCTTCATATTTAATTTATCTTATTTATTTGTACCACGGTGTTATTTTAACACTATATACTACATTTCTACAATGATTTTTTATTTTTGTTTTTAGCTACATTGTACTATTTTAATATTGTTACACATAAATACTATATTATATTGTAATGTGGATATAAACCATAGTGAAATATTAAACACCATTGTAAACTCAATAAAGCATTAGAAACATTCTCTCTTTGTTTTGTTTTTATTTTTGTTTTTTGGAAATCGTCACTACAAGTTCAAGAGGAAGGACAACAATGAATTAAATTGAATTGAATTGATCTAAGTTCGATAGCCACGCTCTTCAAATTCATCTTAAGTTAGTATCAGACTATTGTAATTATTATTTTTTAAATTTCTTTTTCAGTTTATTTTTTTATCCATGTTGTCTTTTAATTTTTTCTTTTGGCAAGTCATGTGGTTTGATTAAGCCATAAAAATGTAAAAACAATTAATCTTTAGCTAGTGGGTTCAGATATGATCAAAATCACTTTGTTTAATCTAAACCAAATGTTAGGTCTGTATTTATCTATTGCTTTCAGACTCTCATCCAATAAGGACTAAACTAGGCGTACGTATTAAGTGTAATAAACTAAAATAATAATAATAATAATACTCAAATTGAGTATACTTGTATATAGACAGATTCAAAAAGTTGGGGCAGCATGTGGGAGTGTCTTTGTTTGAATCTTGTACACAGCCAAAGGACAAAGAGTTTTTTTTTTTTTTTTGGTGAATAAACACAAAAGAGTTCACATTCATTGAATTGTTTTATATATACATATGGATTTAGCTTAGAGGGTCAAAGAAAATTGCATCTTTTCAAAGAAAAAAAATTAATTGATTGATAGGCCATAGCTTATAATATGACATTCAATCTAGTCAAGTTTGGGGTGGTCTCAAAAAAATACTCAAATCCAACTGACTTTGCTTTACTAAATATTGTTAATTTGGTACTTGAATTTGTGTTTAAGGGGGGCCAAAATAGGACAAACTCTAAATTTAAATTACCAATTAAAAAATTTACTAAGTTGGATTATTTAATTTAATTCAATTCAATTTATCAATTCTAATATATTAATCATGCATATTCCATTCACACATATCATCATAGTAATGAATAAATCAATAAAGATAGTAGAACTAATCAATTTACAACGAGATCAAAGTGTCTATGTGTATGGCTTCAAATCTTTTTTTTTTTTTTTTTTCCAAAACATTAGATGGTCTTTTTAAAAAAATACACTAATCGTCCATTCTTTCAAAAACAAACATAATAAAATAGAAAAACTTATGATTATTGGATCAAATTAATTTTTTTCATGAATGATAAATGAATGTTCGGATCATCGAAACGGGACTTGTGGTGAGCCACACGAACTTGAACATTTCTCTTATTTGAATTTAAGAAAAACTCAACCATTTGTATATATCTATGCATTTATCATACTGAAAACAATGACGTTATTTATATGTTCCAAACCAAGTCTCAGGAGTGTTCAAAAATTAGCATGCCCACTGGAGCTGGCTGTGGCTGTGTGTATAGGTTGGCATTAGTCCAGGCTGAATTGCGCCACAAAAATAGTGCTAAGCCCACCTGCGAGCTAAGCCCATATGAAGGTTGGGCTAACCCGCATGCCAAAACTTTAGGTCCAAGCCTTGTCCAACGGTCTTGGCCTAAAAGGACTACCATCAAGCCTACGGGCGAACACGTGCTTATTTTCTATCCTATGGTTTGGAGAGTTTGACTAATCTGTTGCAGTGGTGGGGGGTTCAGTGGGTAGTGCCTGAATCAGTTGAAGATCTTGTGCAGTGGTGGACAGGGAGCTGTTACAGGAATGCTGAAAAGAGGATTTGGAATGCCATAACCCTGCTGGCATTTTGATCTATTTGGAAGCACATGAATGAATGTGTATTTGATGGGAGTCAACCAACAAAGAGGGAGCTGCATAATCTCATAGTTACCAGGCTTGCATTTTGGTTGAAAGCTGCAAACAAGGATTTCCATTAACTCTATCAAAGAGTTTTTGTAGACATTAGGCAGATTAGAGATTGTATGGGGAACAGGGTATAATGATGTGTATATTTTGGGGTGTTCAGTTTTTTGATTGGAATCTTTCTAACTCCTCTCGGGGTCTTGGGGATGCACATGATAGTTTTGCTTTGAGTGCCAACTTAGTTGAGATGCTTAGTTAGACAATGATGCAACTTCTTTCTAAGTTATTTTTTCTCTATCTAATAAAATTGTTTGTTTGTTTGCAGTTCCAAATAAAAAAAATAATCAAGCCTACAGGCCAAGCCGATGGGCACCTCTCATGAGCAACGGGCTAAGATTAGGTCTATTATTTTCATTTTTTAAATATTTTTTAACAGGTTGCCTATCACAAGTCAATGGGCCAGGTTGGTGGGCGTGCTAAGGGCCGCTTATCATAGACTGATGGATCGGCCCAGGCTTCAAACCCTAGGCATAGACCGAACCCCGTTCGAGCTGGGTTTGGGTTGGTAAAAACATGTTTAGTCGAGCTACGAGCTATCTAGTCAAATGATGACCCTTTAGGGGTGTGCTCTTGCTCAACCACACAATCAAGCACACTTTAGGTGACGCTTTCAAGATCTCACCCCAAAAAAATAAATAAATAAATAACTAAAAGCAAAAAAAAAAAATATTTGCCTCCCTGTTTGAGTGCGCATGAACTCACAATTAAGCATATTGCAGATTAGAAATTGAACCTTCAAAACATGGAGAAATTATTTAATAATTTGACATATTGTTTCACACCATTCATATTAAGATACTTATCATATGTCTCCTAAATAGAAATATAAAAATGATGAGTTCTACTATTGTAACTAATAAAATTAAAGTTAGGTGACTACTTGCATTTGTCAAACAAAATATATAATTTGCCAAAAACATGTCCAAACAACTCCACTTTTAAACCAAATAAGCACCCAACACATGTAGATAAGAAAAACAAAGGTCAATCATGAATAGGATACCGGAAATATTCCGGTATGTAATATATATCGTATGTATTACAAAATTATATAAGTTTTTATATATCGTATGTATTATAAAATTATAGGACAAATTACGTATACCCTCTCGAGGTTTGGCAAAATTACAGATATCCTCCTGAGGTTTGAGAAATTACAGATACCCCCCTGAAGGTACTATTTGCATAACAAATTAGGGGGCAAATTGTTATGAAAATATAAACCTCAGGGAGTAATTTGTTATGAAAATATAAAACTCAGGAGATATCTGTAATTTCCGAAACCTCAAGGGGGTATCTGTAATTTAACTAAATTTCGAGGGAGGTATATGTAATTTGCGCAAAATTTTATATAAATTTACATAAGTAGTCTTATAAAAATATGTAAATTGAATATAAATTCGCATAAATTCACTTTTATAAATAGACTTATGCGAAATTATATTTAACTTATATATTTTTGTGATATTACTCATGTAAATTTATATAAACTTATGTAATTTTATAATAGGATGGTATATGCACACCGATTTATATATCAAATAAAACAAAGTTTTAGTAGATGCTTTTTACGAGTATTCAACGAGTAGGATTGATGATGTGCCACGACACGGTTTATTAGTTTCATTTAATCGGAAATTTCGGAGGCTTGATTCCCAAATTGGAAGAAGTTGCACACACATCAATATCCCTCTAGTCAACATATACAAATTAATATTATTTATTTTATTTTTCAAGAGACACAATATAAATGAATTACCTACCAAAAAAACATAAATGAATTATATAGGTTGAATTACAGAGACTTCTCGTGAGATATATTTAGGGAAAAAATATATAATTTATTATAATTTTGACATAATTATATTAAATTCTCTTAAGATTTTAATTCATATAATATTTAGCTTTATTTTCATTAATAATTTGTTAATTATATGGTTGAAAAAATGATGTCGACATATTTTTAACACTCAAATGTATAGTTTTTTCTTATTTATCTGTGTGTGTTTTCGGTCATTTTAGCCTTACTAAAAAAGAGGTCAATGTAATTATGCTAAAATTGTGAGTACTTTTTTCATACCTCAAATGTGGTCAGTGTAATTTAGCCAATTATATAATATGTGTATATATACAAAAAAATTCTATAATACATGTGTCAAAAAAGAAGTATACCATATGTTCAGTTATGACTTTTGTGGTCTTTGATTATGACTAATTGTAGTATTTGTTATGACTCATTATAGTATTGGTTATGATTTAATTATGAGATATTGTGGTTATGATCATGGTTATTAGAATTTTGATCTGAATCTAACAATCCTACAATCTTACAATTCATTTGGGCGTAATCGATCCGAATTGTGTAAAAAAATCCTTACAGATAGGATATTTCAATCTTGGTAATGGGATCTTATAGAATTATGGAATCCCAATCTGAATCCAATCTTATCCGATCCAATTTACAAGCCTTGTTTTGTATTATATGACATATTTTATTATAAATTTTATGTTTGTTATCTAAATATCAATTTATGTGGTCAGAATAAATAATAAAAACTAAGTAGTATTGAATCAAATCGACCAAAAATAAATAAACTATGAAACAAAAATTTAAATATAACGGTAATTTAAGAAAACTAATTAGTCGGAAAAACAAACTTAGTTTTAGCAGAGTCTGAGAAAGGCATGATGATTACAACTTTACCTCAATTTTTGAAGAGACTATTTTTGTCACTCAAATCCACTCCACCAGGGATGCTAATGACAAATATTATCATTCGGTTAAGCTGCTCTTTTGAGTTCTTAATCTATTTTTTTATCCAACTTTATTAAATATTTTTTCTTCACTTTTTTTGCATTATTGTAGATTGTAAAGTGTTTTGTTATAGTATTCTTCTTCTTTACCTTCTTTTTTGATGAAATACAAAACTTTTACCATTTAGTTTTCTATTATATAATATTATATATACATTTCATATGGGGTATTATATTTTTCACAATATTTTTAATAGAATATAAGTTCATTTTGTATATACTTTTTAAGAAATGTTTATTTAAATTAAATTATTGCATAATTTATTTTTTTCGATAGGATCTTACGATTTTCGATCCGATCTAGTAAACAACTCCAACGATCCAACGTAGGATCTCGATTTTAACAACCTTTGTCATTATTTTGTATACGATCAAAGAAATCTTTAATTATGACTCATTATATTTCTTTTAGTTATAATTGAAAATAATTGAACACTCAAAAGAAGTGTATATTGTTATCCCATGAAGGCAACCCAAGAATGAGTGAATTGGATTTTTAAATAAATTTCCAAATTAAAAATATTAACCTAAATAATAAATAAATAAATTTGTGCAACAATATAAAATAGAGAAATGAAATAAAATGAGCAAAGGGAAGAGAAAGCAAACTCAACGATTTATAGTGGTTTAACACACTAGACCTACGTCCACTCCCTAAGTATCCTCCTCGGGAATTTTTCCATTATTCTTCAAATAGTAATTATGTAGCGATCCCAGTTTTGCCACTTTGCTGAGTATGTCGGGGGTCGAGCTGCCCGGTCAGCTCGCGGGGGTCCAGGGGGCAGCGGCCCTTGGCGGGTCCTAGGGCAGCACCCTGGCGAGGTTGAGGGGCAGCGCCCCCAAAACAAAAATACAAAACGCATTCGAAGTTGCTTGTCTGCTCAGTCGGTTTGAAGTGTCGGGAGTTAAACCGAGAGAATTCTGGGTTGAGGACCAAGGACGCACGTGCGGGCCTTGGTCCGTATGTGTGGGAGAGTAGCCGCACTTGCGGAGGTGAGGCCGCACGTGCGGGAAACAGGGGAGGGGGTGAAGCACACTGCTAAAAAGGCAGGTGCGGGAGTGAGGTGCGGAAGAGGAGGGCCGCACATGCGGGGATGAAGGCCGCACGTGCGGGAGCACGCACCGCACGTGCGGGAGCACGCACCGCACGTGCGGGAGTAGGTGAGATCCAAATTTTCTTTCTTTTTCCTCTCTCTTTGGGCTGAAGTTGTATCACTTTTGTATACCTCTCTCTCTCTCTAAAAACATTTCATCTTCCTTCTCTCTACATTTCCTACCAAAAACCTCACAAAATCTTTGATTCCTCCAAATCCATTGGGATTTAGATCCAAGTTCTTCATCAAAGTTGGTTATCTAGGCGAGGGTTACGTTGTGTACGGTGGAGATTGAGTTTAGGCATCGTTGATTTTGGGGTTTCAACTCTATTCTTCTTCAAACTTGAGGTAGGGATTTTCTTTGAGTTATATATATGTTTTTGCAAGATCTAGATGATTTTCGAAATCATCCTTTGATTAGTTTTGAAAATTGATTGTTGATTCAAGAAGAAGAGTAATTTTGAAAGTGGGTTTACTTTCTTTTCCTTTTAAAATGGAAATTGAGGGCTTTGAATTATATTAATTGTAGAAAGATGATTTTGGTGAGATCCTTTTAAATATTTTGGAGATGAGTGGTTTTGGTGAGAAAACCTAGAAATAGGGGTTTTTGAAAGATGTTAAAAATCCTTGGATAGTGTTGACATATTTATTTTGGGGGTCAAAATATATGGATGTTTTGAAAATTGTTGATTTATATATATAAATGATGAAGTTTGGAAAATATGAGAATTGTTATTCATTTTGGAAATTGTTATTCAAAATATTGTTTTAGTCTTGAGATGGCTAATTTGTACAGAATGCTCGAAATGTGGGAAATGTGTTGTTCCTTGGAGGAATTGGAAATCAAAGTTTATATTCATCTTGTGATATTATTGTTTTGAAAAGAGAAATGGGAGATTTGTTCACAATGGAATTATTGAAAATGAAAGAAATGTTGTTTTGCATTTACTCATTTCATGGGCATACCAATTCATTTGATTATGTTGAGCTTTGAACGTTGATTTGAAAACCTTGCATTGATAAAAGAATGTTGGGAAACGGGTTTTTATGAAATGGTTTTGGGGTAAATACGGTGGTAAGTCTTGATAGGTGGTGTAGATGAAATTGATTAAGTTGGCCTGAGTCCTTGGTAAAAGACCAGAAAGTCGAGCGGATAGGTGTCAAGCCTTCCGGTTAATATCGGTAAAAATGACAATTGGTAGTACTTGCATAGTCTACTTGCAGACATCGACCTAGGAATTACCAGAGTTGTATTTACCACCTCTTGAGTTAAATTGGTTAATTTTGAATAGTTGGAGTTGCATGACATCATTGAGCATGATGATTTTCAAAAGATGTAGATGCGTCTTACTTTTAAAAGAACATAGCATGACATGTGCATTCATTATCTTGAGACTTGTATAAAATGTATATACTTTGTTAAGGATCTCCTACTAGGCTTTAAGCTCACCCTACGAGATTTTTGTGTAGGAAAGGACGTGGTGATTCCACCCAACTAAGGGCGTGGAAGTGTGTGTGTTGGGAGCACAATGCTCTCATTTTGCATGACTCTGTTTTGTAAGCCAAGGGCTACATTTGTGTGGTTTGAATAACCGATTTATGTAACCGGGCCTAAGCCTTGGGAACTTGTGAACCCATGAGGGTATTTATTTGTTTATGTTATTTGATTTGAAGCGAATGTGTTATCGCATGAAGACTATTTGTATCATGTAATGCAAGTGTGGAGATTTATTTTCAGATTTACCTTGAAGAGCCATGATTATTGTATTATCATTTGGGTATGAAAATTGGGGTGTTACAAATTACACCTAGGGTTGCAAATGAACCAAACTGAACTGAACCAAGCTGAGCCAAGCTTTGCTGAGCTCGAGCTCAACTCGTTTACTTATGGGCTCATTTATTGAGCTCGAGCTTGACTCGATAAGGAACTAGGCTCGAGCTTGTCTTAACTTGTTAATATTAATGAAACTTGAATTCGGCTTGATAAATTTTTTTAAATATTATTTATGTTATGTAAATAAAAAATATTATTTATATTATATATATATATATATTATTTAATATATAGATAATATATTTATTATATAATTTAAATAAAGATAAACGAGCCGAGCTTATGTGAGCTCGAGTTCGGCTCGGTTACTAAACGAGCTTACTATTTGAGTTCGAGTTCGGCTCATTTACTAAATGAACCAAGCCAAGCCAAACCCTTATTGAGCTGAGTCAAGCCGAGCTTGTTCATGAACAGTTCGGTTCATTTGCAGCCTAATTACACCACTAGCTTCATAGGTACTAGTGAACTTTTACAAGAAGTGACAAATCCCGATCACTCCGATTAGTTTAGAATCCGGTGCCTAGTTAATCTAACCAAGTAATTTTATCTCAAAAATCAATCACAAAAATCTCTCAACTAGTTTTGAATCCAGTACGTAGTCACACCTAACCTAAGTGATTTTAGCCCAAAAAAATCACTCACAAAAATTCTCTCTTTTTACAAGAAAAATATGACTAAGGAATAGAAAACTCTTTTACAATTTTGCTCAACCTCTCAACAAATTTTCTAACAAAAAATACAACTCAATAAAGCACAATACAATATTTGAGAGTATTTCAATATCGCAAAATTTTCGCTTCTTCACTTCATGTATTTTTTTTCCAAGCAAAATACTCCTTATATAGGACAAAATCTATCTACTGGAAGGAAAGACGCTCATCTTTGGATACGGAGAAAGCACATTACAGCTTGGGCACTCGCCAAATTCATACGGAAAGAAAATCACGCGAATCATGAGGGAGCTAGAAAATTTTGGCCAAGGTCGCTTTCAATAAATAGTAATAACAAAATTTTCAACACAATTACGTAAAACAAATGTTGCACAGTGACTTACATAATAACCTTTATATTTAAATATATGATGCACAATAAAATCTATTTAAATAGTATTTATAACACATATATCATACAATATATATTTTAACATATAATATTTTGTGTCAAAGAATATAAAATATATATATTAAAAAATTGCAATTTATCTCATAATATTTTAGATATCATCAAAATTAAATCACATGATTAATATATATATATATATATATATATATATATCATTGAATAAAAGATCTAAATGTTTGTTTGGTAATCGACAAAACTTTAGTGTAATTGAAAAATCTAAAACTCTTGAGAGATTGATTTGTGATTATATTTCAATTTAAAACAGTGAATATCAATCTCAATCAAATAATCAACGACAAATTAACACAACAATTTAACGTGAAAAAAATACAATTGGAGCACCTCCAATTGTGATAAAAAAAATAAAAATAAAAATAAAAATATCGGCTAAAGTCACAAAACAATCCACTAAGAAGACAAAAAGGAATTACACATGAGTACCCTCAATTACCTAGCAAATCTACACCCAAATTAAATCAAATCCGATGTGCCTCTTTCACCACCGTTTTCATTTCAAAACTGCTTTGTCCAACATTGAATCGACAATGTCGATGTCGAATCCATGACGATGAGCCAATCTGGAATCCATCAGAGCTTTAGGCCCAAGTTTCCCAAAATCCATTAACGAACACCTTTCTCTTTATGTGAACGAAAAAATAAAAATATCCCTTGATGTTTAACCTTATGTAGTTCGTTAATTAATCGATCACCTTTTATACATCAAGAAAACTCTTATAAAAATACCCCCAATATATAACACTTTGTATTTTACTCATCTCTGATAATTTGAATGGGTTAAACCTTAAAAATCACAAACAGCGCACTTGATAATAAACAGAGCCGCGAAGACTGTTCGAGCGTACACTTTACCGCTTGAGAGGTGTGAGTAAAAGGCGGTGCAAACATATAAACCAACCGCTCGAGCGCAACTTTTACTGCTCGAGTGGTAAAACGAGTTTTCTAGAAGTTCTGAATGTAGGTTGAAATACTAGATAAACCACTTCACAACTGAGTGCACAAAAGACTGCTGAGTGATCAAATCACTTTGACTTTCTTCTTGGGCGCTGCTCCTCGATCCTGCTGGGCGTTTCCCCGGGCTCGCCAGGGGACACTGCCCCCAGGATCCCCATACATAGTCAGCGAAATGACAATAAGAATGCTCAAACTACAAAATGTCAACACAAATCTAAATACTCACAGCCTCACTGAAACAAAAAAAAGTGAATAAAATTACAATTAAAGGGAGTTTTGTCAAGCGAGATTGTCAATTACAAAAACCTAACAGTAATGTTTCCAATAACACCAATATTTTAATGCGAACTTGCTTTTGGGTCAACCCAATGAAGCTAACATTCATTCGGTTGTGTTTTGGCTTTGAATTTGTAAATAAAGTTTTTGAATTTTTTTTTAATACATATTTGTGATTTTATTGTGTTAATTTAATTCACTTGATAATATCATTTAAGAAATTTGATAAAAATGAAAGGCAAAACAGTCTATTCAAAAGGAAATAGATCATTACAAATTGGATATTAACCTCTCAAACAAATAATTTTGTAGCTTTATTTTAATCAAATTATCTAAGGGATTAGACTAAATTAATACAATGTGAAAAATTCAAAATTAAGATTAATACAATTAGAACTATAAAAATTAAATTGATACAAGTGACAAATTATAGAGATTACGAGTTTAATTTGCCTTAGTTTTATTAGCCCTTAATTTTATTAAGAATAGGATTTCAAGTTATTTAAGCTTGACTCATACACTCATTAAAAATTCATTCGAAATTTACTTGTTATGCAAACAAATCGATCTTAAATACATTTTTAAACTAAATAATATTTTGAGTTCAACTCAATAAATTTATATACACCATCAAAAAACTAGTTGTTTGGATTTCATTTAAAATATACTCAAAAAGATAAAGAAACTAAGTTTCGATACATTTTGAACCTTATTAAATTTTTAAATCAAGAACAACATGTTACTTGATTGTCTACTACCCTAATTAAGAAGTATTAATTATTGTTCTTAAAGTTGTTCTTTTTAATTAGGCTAATAAACAGGCTCTCATCTTCTATTCAGCCTACAGCGACTGATCCTACACGTACCAGTGGGATATAGATAATTGCACTATTCTAGGATGGATGTTCAACTCCATGGAGGACCATATTTACCACTTGTTTCTTTATTGCGACACTATTTGAGTCTTTGGCGTACCTTGTCTCAGATGTATACCCATGCTCATAATGATGAGCGCATCTTTGAGCTCTATCAAGACATTGCTCGTGCCTCTCAATCTGCTTTGGGTCTCTCTGTGTCAGAGTTCTTTGGATACCTCGAGGCTTGTTAGGAGGAATTAGCTCGGTATGAACCCTTGACTGAGTTACCAACAGACTCCGTCACTCTTTGTCCAGCCACCTTGCTGTAATAATCCCGACATATGATTAACCGTTAAACCATGATTAAGAATGCTTAATGAGTAATTAAGATAAAATTATGAATTAATTACATATGTGCTGTAGTATTTGTGTTTCTATCTGTCTATCATAGAAAGATTTGTTCGTATTTTTGTTTTGTTCTATGAATTGAAGGCCTTATCGACATCTGAACAAAAAATTGACTTGGGTTATGTGATATTTGGAATTTTTAGAATTTTATGGTGGGTTTAATTGAAATTCGATTCGGAACGAAATAACTAGAATAATTAAGTATAAATTGCTTAGGCTAAGCTAGACTCATTAGTGAACCTATATAAGGCCACTCCCAATACCTTTTATACTTTACACTCTCAATCCCTCATCTTGAAGACTACATGTAAGAGAGAGAGAGAGAGAGAGAGAGAGAGAGAGAGAGAGAGAGAGACTTGAGTTCAACTAAAGAGACTTGCTAGAGAATTGAAGGGAACTAAGGAGAATTAGCTTGATCACTCAAGAATTGGACTACTAGAAGCTCAATTGGGAAGTTTAGGTGAGAATTCAAGCTTTTGATAATGTAATTAAGTTAGCCAACTCATAAATTCAAAAGAAATTCTATATTAAGACAAGAATTGAGCTTGGATAGATGACTTTGGGAGCGTATCATGCAAGCATGCATAATTCTCATAAATTTGTAAGTTGATTCTCAAGAAATTCCATATGCATGTCCATATCTTGGTTTTGTTCAAGGAATTCAACATGTTTTTGACCTAAACATCTCATTTGCTCATGATTTGGAAACTCGGAGCTCAAATCATTCCATATATGTCATATTCATGATATGTTTTCACATTTCAAGCTTGAGTTTGTACAATTATCATGCTTATGGGCCTTGATTTCATGAAATGATCTTTAATTCTCTATGTTTTCTCAAGTTTTGGGGCCCAAAAGTTGCATTTTAAAGCTTTGAATTCGGGTTTTGAACTTAGGAGTGCAATCTGGAAATTCCAGAATTCTATTATCTGCTCGAGCGACAGAACATGTGCTTGAGTGACCACTCTATATTTTGCACTCTCGCTTGAGTGACCAAAAGTTGGCTCGAGTGTAAATTGCATGCTTCCAGAAGTTTACGCATTTTGCAAACTGCTCGAGTGACAAGAGTTACGCTTAAGCAAGTACATTAGTCTCACGCTCAAGCGAACGTTGAGCGGAAAAATCAAGCAACCAGTATTTTTACAGAGTTTACAGACCGCTTGAGCGACCAAAGTTGTGCGCTCGAGCGACCGAAGTTGTGCTTGAGCGACCACTTACATTTTTGAACATCTGCTCGAGCGAAGGAAGTTACGCTCGAGCGAGACCCTGTTTTCAACAAGCTTTGTTAAGTGTTCTCAAGTGCATTTTAGCATCCTCATTGCATTTTAGGCATTTTTAAACCAAGATTAAGACATAATAATGAGGATAAGACTTAGAAACACACTGAGAACGAAATAATGAGTTAAGTATATTCCGAGTGTGTGTTTCAATCTGTGTATCTGTTATGTTTGTGTAGGTCATACACCGTAAGCTATCTAATTTGTCTACTCTGTTTGTCTACTTTTGGAGCCATCTGTGAGTAATAACTTAGTAAAGCTATGTTCAACTTTATTTATTTTCTATATGATGAAATAAGATATGTTTTCTGAAATGTTATATTCAGTACAATGAATGAATGTCCATTTTCCTGAAATGTATTTATGGCATTCTTAGTTTACATAGCCTTCGCCTGGGAGTAATAATACTGTGGCCAATATGCACGTAGCCCTCGCCCAGGAGTAACAATACTGTGGCTTGTATTCATGTGACCCTTGCTCGGGGGTAACAATACCGAGGCTTATGTTTACGTGGCTCTCGCTGGGGTAACAATACCATGGCTACTTATGCACAAGATATGGACCTATGTGGTTGACGATATCGACTAAGCAAAATTGGTATGATGTGATAGCTAAATGGATGTACCACATGTAACTGCTATGGTTTCTAGTTAAGTATGCGAATCTGAAGTTGTATCTGATTTGAAATCTGCTATGGGACATCACTCATTAAATTCTTTACTCTGTTATTATTCATTGGGCTTCCACTTATTATTTATATTATATATGTAGGTGATCAGGCGCATGACCAAGCTCAATGATGATCGCCTAGAGCTTATTTTGTCGGCCAACCCTTGTGCCTCCGACGAGGTTTCGAAAGTCATGTGGTCATATTTTGTGATTGTATAAGACTTGTTTTCTTTTGGTATATAAACAAGTTTTCTATTTATCTATACATCGGGCTAAGTTCCCTTTTGACTTTATTGACTTTATTTTTGTAAATGACTACTGTAATTATGACATCACGTGTTTATTTATATAAGTTTTTGGAAATTCTGTCCCATGTATGTCAACACAACTCAATGGACTACGTATATTTTCTATATTTGCTTCCGCAGTCCTTTACTATATCATGATCTGTTCAGAGGTCTTTGGTAATCCGAGAAATACTAGCCGGTTATGGCGCTAAATCTATAGGGGTGGGTTTGGGTCGTGACACTTGCCTGCCAACATACTTACCAATTTTTGATGGGTTTAAACTATGAATTTGAATCTTTTCAAGCTTAGATTTTAAACACATCGCCCATGCCATCCCTCTATGAGGCCTTTGCCACCATTGATAGTGATGAGCGTCTGTCATCATCTCTATGGGGTTTGCTCATGCCACTCCGACCATACTTGCGTCATCTGTCGTAATTCAACCGGTCAGTGTATAGTCTTGTTGGTTTATGCGGATGATATTATTCTCACAGGTGATGATTCTGTAGGCATTAATCAAGTAAAAAAGGATTTTGGACACACCTTTGATATTAAGAATTGGGAAGTCTCAAGTATTTTCTTGGGATTGAGGTGGTTTACTCACGGCAAGGAATTTCCTTATCTTAGAGAAAGTACAATCTTGACTTACTTCAGGATACTGGTATGTTAGGTTGTAGACCTACTTCTACTCCTATGGATCCCAATGTTAAGCTCACATCAGAGTCTGACGAGTTCTTAGAGGACCCAGACATGTATCAGCGTCTTGTTGGATATCTAATTTATTTGACCAACACTAGATCTGACTTGACATTTGCAGTCAGTGTTAGTCAATTCATGCATGCATCTCGTACAGAACATCTTGATGCGGTTCATCACATTTTGAGATATTTGAAGACCTCTCTTGGCTTGAGATTATTCTTTACAGCCGCTCCTCAATTTGGGTTCTTTTGTTTCACTGATGCTGACTACACATGATCTAGAACTAATTGGCGTTCTACTTCTGGCTTTTGTCCTTTCTATGGTGATCATCTTATATTATGGAAGAGTAAGAAGTAGGAAATTGTTTCTAGATCTTCTGCAGAAGCTGAGTATCGAGCTATGACACAGGAAACATGTGAGATTCTGTGGTTTCATTCTATCTTAGCAAAGTTGGGTTTTGAGAAGACTGATCCTGCCTCTTTATTTTGTGACAACAAGTCTGCTATTATATTGTCCTCTGATTCTGTCCTTCATGAGCATACTAAGCATATAGAGGTTAATTCATTTCATTTGAGAAAAGGTTCGGACTGGTATTGTGAGTCCATCATTTGTCTTCATCTCAGCAATTAGCAGATATATTCACAAAGTCTGTAGGACCAACATTATTCCAGTCATCCATTGGCAAGCTGCGATTGTTGAATATCTTCACACCAGTTTGAGGGAGAGTATTGAATATAGAAACTAGAGTACATAGAATCTTTTTATTTTTAGTATTATGTATATAATCTGTGATTTAGTCAATCATTGATTTATATAGTTTCCTTATTTATATTGTTTCCTAAATTGTATCATGAATCTATTATATATACATGACATCTACCTCATTCAGGGTAAGCTAAATCATTCTTTTTATCCTTTTAATATAAGAACCAAATTATTCAAATTCAAATTATAAGAATCAAGGTGACAATCAATTAAATTATAAGGACTAATACCGTAATTTACTCTAAATAAAAAGACAAAGAAAAACACACACACAATAAACAAGTGTGTTTGTTGCTCTTTCATTATCCTTGACAAATCTACCTTTAATTAGTCCAAGTTCATACGGTTGTCTTCTCTCTTTATTCATTCTAAGGTAAACCTTTTTTTATTATTTTATTTTTATGATGTTATTCTTGTTACTATATAATCAATTACCATTGATGTTTTCACTTGTATCTTTGTTTATTCTGTAGTCTTCATTATGACCCACCAAAGAAACATTGTGAATTTTTTTCGCTAGCTTGTGAATTATTTATTGGGCATGGAGTTGTTAAAAATATACTAATTTATGGTAGTGGAAAAGTTTTCTAAAGTAGCGTCCAAGCATGAGACAGTTGAAAGAGAAAAATAAGCCTCAAACAAATTTATTTGTATGCCCAATAAATTCGTCTGTATGTATGATATTAGTGATTGCACATATCTAAAAATTAATTGAGACAAAGGCTTAAATACACTTAAAAAGAAAGAAAAAGGAAAAAGCAAAAAAAATGTAGTTACGAGTCTTGTAGACTGGATTTATTATTCAAAAATCTTTAATTTTTAGTGATAAATTTATTATTATAAAAATATTTTAAAAAAATATAATTTAATTAGTTATCCTTTTCACATCATATTTCAATACAAACTACCATGAATAAACTAAAAATAATTCAAAACCCACAAGCAAAACCCAAAATGTCCCAACCATTTATCACTTTAATAAATTTCTCAATATCATTATCAATACAAAATAATCATTCAACAAATACAAAACACTTCTAAAATGTTTCAACCAAAAAAAAAAAAAAATACCATTACTAAAACAATGGGCAAATACGCAAAAAGTATATATATTCTATAAAGACTTGCGAGTAAATAAGTTCAGTAATCGGACTTGTTAGTAATTATCTTTATAAAAAAAAATTAGGACAATTAAAACAATAAATCTCAAGGTTTGAGTCTTATAACAAAATAAAATCTGAGTTTTTAATTTTGTCAATTTAAATCCTAATTTTTTGAGTTATTCTCAATTTAAACTATTTACCTATTTTCGTCAAGTAAAATCAAAGACTTTGAGCATTTCTACCAATCTAGTTTTTGTTTTTGTTTTGTTTTTTTTTTTTTGGGTGATATTTTAGCATAGTATAAGTGCATTTTATATAGATTTGTTACAAACTATTCTAATTGTGTCTAATATTTACTTCACTGAAATAACACAAATATTGTACCAGTATAATATTCTTTACGCTATTTTTTTTTATTCATCCACCTATCAATCACCATTCTTCAATCCCATTTTTTTAAAATGTTTCAATTTATTTTAAGTCTAATTTTAAAATTAATAAATAAGTTCATGCATTAATATAATTTTTATCTTCATATTTAATTTATCTTCTTTATTTGTACCACGGTGTTATTTTAACACAATATATACTACATTTCTACAATGATTTTTTATTTTTATTTCAATAATGTTTGAGAGCTCTAATGCAACTCTAATGATGTGGAGTGTACCCATGTGAAAGTGGGGCCCACACTCCTCTCTCTATCTCTCTCTACTCTCTCTCTCTCTTCCACCTCACTAGTGCTCCATTTAGAGCTCTCAAATTAGAAGTATGTATCATTACTCTTTATTTTTTATTTTTTTGGAAATCGTCAAGAAAAGTTCAAGAGGAAGGACAACAATGAATTAAGGGCAAATTACACTAACAGTCCCTATAGTTTGAAAGTTCTGTCACTTTGATTTCTGACTTTTTAATTGTGACACATTTGACTTTGAATTTTAAATTTTATTCCAAATAAAGACAATTGAAGATACCATTGCTTAATTTCAAGGGTAAAATTGTCAATTTGATAAAATATAAACTAATTTGATAAAAATAAGTGTAAAAAAAATATTTTGAAATTTTTAAAATTATTTCTACCCACCAAAGATAAAATAATGTAAAATTGATAAATCTTTTATATATTTATTTAATCAAATTAATTTTTATTATGTGTTTGGATGATGATAATGTAATAGGTGGTTGTTAGGATTTTAATATATAATCGGTATATTTAATATATGAAATGTTTTTAGTTTTGATTTTTGATTTAATGAATTTGTTTAATAATGATATTAAAATTGTCGCCATATTTGACTTTTGAAAAAATAGAAACTAATTTAATGAAAATAAAAACAACCACCCATTACATGATCATCATTCAAACACATAATAAAAATTAATTTGGTAAATAAATAAATAAATGATTTGTTAATTTTACATAATTTTATCTTTAGTGGGTAGAAATAATTTTTAAAATTTCAAAATCTTTTTTTGACATTTATTTTTCAGATTAGTTTTATTTTATCAAATTGACGATTTTACCCTGAAATCAAGTAATAGTATTTTCAATGGCCCTTATTTGGAACAAGATTTAAAATTTACGATCAAATATGTCATAATTGAAACGTCAAGAATCAAAGTGACACAACCCCTAAACTATAAGGACCATTAATGTAATTCGCTCATGAATTGAATTGATCTAAATTCGCCGGCCAAGCTCTTCAAATTCATTTAAGTCAGTATCAGACTATTGTAATTATTATTTTTTAATTTCTTTTTAATTTAATTTAATTTTATACAAGTTGTCTTTTTCTTTTTTATTTTCGCAAGTCATGTGGTTTGATTAAGCCATAAAAATGTAAAAACAATTAATCTTTAGCTAGTGGGTTCAGATATGATCAAAATCACTTTGTTTAATCTAAACCAAATGTTAGGTCTGTATTCATTCAATCTATTGTTGTCATCTCTCATCCAATGAGGACTAAACTAGGCGTACGTGTTAAGTATAATAAACTAAAAAAAATAATACTCAAAATGAGTTTTACTTGTATAGACATATTCAAAAAGTTGGGGGCAGCATGTGGGAGTGTCTTTTGCATCGTTCGGGGTGAGTTGACTTTTTAATTTTTTGATTTTTTTAGTTATTTTAATCTGAGATTAAAAAGTTTTATTTGAGAAGAGCTTTTAATTTTTTTTGACTTTTTTGACTTTTTAGTAAGAGAAAGAATGTAATGATTATGAGTTGGATGTGATGTTTTGTCTTATAGAGTTAAAAAACTTATTTTATTTTTTATGACTATTTTAGTAAAAAAAGCTCCAAATCTCTCTTCCCAAACGGAGTCTTTGTTTGAATCTTGTACACAGCTAAAGGACAAAGGGAACAACACAGTTACACAGAGTTTTTTTTTTTTTGGTGAATAACACACAAAGAGTTTACATTTATTGAATTGTTTATATAATATAATATATATATCACTATAGGAAAAATGATGTACGGCAACGTTTCTTTTATGGCGTTTTGGGAAACGCCATTATAGATGGATGAAAGACAACGTTTTCAAAACGTTGTCTTAGAGCTCTGTTGAACGACGTCGTATTGGGTGTCTATATTGACACCGTCATTCTCCGTCTCTCACATTCTGTCTCACTTTCTCTCCGTCTTTTCGGTAGCTTGGTCTCTCTCCCTCTCTCTTTCTCTCTCCTTCCAAAGCCCTTGACTGATTCATCGAACCAGATCAAAGACACACACACACTCTCTCTCTCTCTCGCTCGATTGCAGAAGGTATATATGTATTCGTCGAACTCGATCTCTGTTGCTCTTCATCGATCTGTCGCTGGAGAGCTTTGATCAGTCTCTTCATCGAACTTGAACTCAAACCAGATCGATCTCTGTTGCTTCTATCTCAGGTACAATTTTCATTCTCTTAATCGGTGTTCGAGTTTGAACCAGTTCGATCTGCTTTCTCATTGTCAAATCTGCTGATTTACTCTCTAATTTTTTCATTTTTTGATTAGATCAGATCAGATCAGATCGTTGAACCAGATCGATCAAATCTGGTTTGTAAGTATTCATCTCTAAGAGCTGCTTCATTCTTGTCCTGACTCTTGCATTGTTGACACATAATACAGCATGCATTAGAATTGAGGTCCTTTTGATTTTTACCAATTATCTCTTAAACTGATCTATAAATGTATAGAAGAGTTAATTTACATAAGAATTCTAAGAATGAGTGGACAAATCAGTTTTTAGATCAATGCATTGAGTAATGTTATTCTAATATTAATGAATCTCTGTCCTCAAATTTTCTGCTTCAGATTCATGCTTGTTTTAGGAAAACAAAGGTGTATGTATACAAATAAATGAACTATGTTTGGTTTGAAGAAATAAATAAAATTGCAAATTTTAGTAGAGTGGACTTCGGTGGAGTTACAAATTATTTTTCTCTGTGAATGTTGCTGATTTTGCAAATGAATTTTTGAAGCACACTATGCTTCAAGTGGATTGCTAATATGTTATCTTTTGTCTATCGCAGTGTATATTTATATATACACTTCTGTTTTTTTTGTTTTTGAATGTGAAAATTTATAACATCTGTATCTTTTGGAAGTTGAGGCAGAGCCGCACGTCTAGTTGTGCAAGTTTATTTATTTATTACTCTGCTGGGGAAGATTTGCAGGACCTCCTTTTTGTTGATTATTACCAGTCTCATGAGAAATGTATGACTTCTTGGTAATGAAATTTTATTACTAGATTGTCTTTTATTATGCTGTTAAGGGGAACATTCGACTCCTTGTTTTTAAGGTGTAATTTAGAAAGGAGATGGCTTGCATTGCTTCATATCCTGATAATAGAACTTCTCAAAAACCCTTATTATAGATGCAAAAAGTATATAGTGGTCTTTGTTATAAAATTCAAACTTAACCGAAATGAAATGGATCCTTGTTGTCTAAGGTAAACTGTGTCCACTTGTTTGCACTATGAACAACAACATATAACCAAGTCAGGTTTTCCCTTATTATAAATCACTTTGGCCATATATATATATATATATATTTCATAGTTTTTGAAGAAGCAATAAATTTGGGTGAATAGTATGAGGTAGGTTTTTATTCGACTTTTATTTGCCTCTTGTGACAAAACTGGTCCTGCTTGTTGCTTCTTTCTGAACATAATTCTTGTGGGAAATAACTTCCTACTTTAATGAGTTATGTAAAGGGTTCAGTAGCTTTCAACAGTGTCATTTCTTTGCTAGAATAATATAATGGCTGGTGTTTCTATTGCCTATGAAAATGAGATAATGCTTAGTGTGTTTTTGCACATGTTCCAGATTCACTTTGTGCTTCTCATTAGCCGACAAGGAAAGGTGAGGTTGACAAAGTGGTATTCACCGTATACCCAAAAGGAAAGAACTAAGGTAATTTTAACTTTGCTTATATTTCCAATTCTTGGAGGTGCCAGTACATGCAAGACAGTTTTCCAATTTTTTGGTTTTTATTACATCTTATCCAGTAATATTCTGCTTTTTAGATCATAATTAATTTAATTTTTTGTATTCCAAAATATTCTATTTGAGGTACGATAATTGATTTGCAAGATAGTTTGGGATTAGATAGCTTATACTATAGATGGTCTCATGATATTCTATTTGAGGTATGATAATAGAACACTACTAAGATATATTGGTATGTGTGGGTGTTCATGTTGTAGTGAAACACTACTAAGATTTCCTGTTCTTTTTTATTTTCTCGGGGAATGCATCCTTCCCTGCATTTGTCCCTATTTTGTAGATGATGTTTGTATTTGTCTTATTGCTCTTTGTGATTAGTACATCTTATTTGAAATTTCATGCTTATTGATTTTAATGCATTTTCTAGACTGTTTTTGCTAGTTATGTTGATCGTCCAATGCGTTTTATGGAACTTCCTGGTGAAATACCAAATAGGCAAGTGCTTTTGATATAATGAAGTTCAATTTATTGGGACACAGATAATAAATTTTAGATGCTTCTTTTATTGTTGTATTTTCTTTGGATTTACGTTTCACCTATTTTGCCATGAACTCATTGTGCTTGTTCATGTTTTAAACGCTACATAAATAAAATTAGTTAATGACAGCAGTGCCTTGGATAATGATATGAAACATACCACTTGAGAACTGTAAATTAATCTAGTTCGTCTTTTTATTTGGAGCTTGATAAGAAGTAATCCATTTGGCATAATTGTCACACATAAATGTTCATGCTATTGGAAACATAAGGAGTGAAGATTTATGACACATGGAACTTGTAGAACTAGATAATACATTTTTGAATCAAGGAAATGTTAAGATTAGGTACATTGACAACTACTATCCCATATATTCATACGCATGCAAGAAAATTGGTAATATGCATCGATTACAAAATACAGATGTTTAAAATCTACTAATATTCATGAACTAATAAGCTATTTTTGAGTTTTGACAAAAAGCTCACTGCACTGTTGGCTGCAAGACATTGCACAGGGCCTCTAGTTTGTTGAACTACATGTAGCTTCACCTTATTTAGGCTGTCCACGGTACTTTTATGATCTATCAGATGTAGTCACTAAACCAAAGAGTTTATTGTTGTTGCGAAACTTGGTATGATTATTTCAGCTGTTTTAATGGGTGCACTAAACCATGCCTTGTTCATTGTATCAGTTGGTTTGTTGTTGCCAAACTTGGTATGATTATTTCAGTTGTTTTAATGTGGTGCACTAAACCATGCCTTGTTCATTGTATCAGTTGGTTTGTTCTGTTAATTCAGTGAACCTGTTACATAGAGAATATTGTTAAATTTGAAATAATCAGGAAAATATGGTTTGGTTTTCATTCCTTCAAAGTCATCTCAGAATATCATTTCTTCACCATTTGATTAATGGAGGGGGATCATTTAATTTTTTGGGGTTGGTGGGTGGGTGGGTTGGGGAATTTGCCTGATGAAGTTGGTGGCCTTTTAATTTGTTATGTGAAACTTGGATTGACTCGTATCTTTTTTACCATGTTTGTATAATTGATATACACTATTCTTACTAATGAATAGAATCTTAATTGGTGTCATGTATGGTATTTGACTGGTAAGAAGACATGTTGCATGGGTTTATTCTCTTTTGTGTAATCATATTAATTATGATTTTACATATATTGGGTGGATATATTATTCTCATAATCATATTCTTGTATTTTGAAAATGAAGTCCATTTTTGCCTATCTTGCAGTGAACTGCATTTCTTTATCAAGCAAAGAAGAGCTGTACATTTTGCATGGCTTTCTGGAGCCGGTATCTATCACGGTGGCCTAAATTTTGGAGCACAGCATAGGTAGGAGATGACTCTCAAGTCTCATCACTTTTGCTTCCTTTTGTGAACAGAACAATAGGCATAAATTCTGAAATTTATTATTTACTAGGCTCTACTTCTTTGGTTCTCTCTTGAAAAAATGTTCATTTTATGTCCATTCTCGGTCTTGTAGTGTATTGATTCTTTATGTGGTAATAGTATAGTTCTCTTATGAAGCATTTTTCTTATTAAATCTTTTGGGAAACCTCTTAGGCAGTTCACCAGAAGGAAATGAAAATTTTGTGGAGAACAAGGGTCTTTTGGACTATTCAAAATTAGTTGATGTTGCTGAAGCTATTAAACCCAATTCTCTAGCAGTGTCTGAATTTCATTTTCTACTTCTCCTAGGAAACAAGGTTAAGGTACGTCTTTCTGTGCAGCGCACGCACAGACATATATTTAATTACACATATATGATTTTGAATTTTCTTGTCAATTTTGTAAATATGAACTTCATTATTTGCTGGTGATAAAGTTTTAGCAGATGGATCCTAGAGAGCGTTCCGTTTTCTTTGTCCACGATGATGGACAAGTTGGGAACTGACTTCAATAGTTGTTCATCAGTTCCCCTGCTCACTAACATTATAGAGATGTTTGCTGTGTTTTTGTTATGTGTTTTAGGTTGTAAATAGAATCAGTGAACAGATCGTAGAGGAACTTCAGTTTGATGAAACACCAGAATCAATGTCAAGGGGTATTATTGGATTATGCAGTGATGCCTCTGCTGGATTGTTCTATGCATATGACCAGAACTCCATTTTTCTGGTTTGTATGCTGGGATGATTTCATTGTTTTGTGATATAACTGTGCACTATGGGCTGTCAGTGTCCAAGGTAAGAAAAATTTTAAAAGGCATATCCAAGAGGGTCATTTAGGGCATACCCTACAACAAGTGATATACACAGATCAACAAAATGAAACAGCTAAATGGCTCCTTACATGGTGTAGGATGTTTAACTTCTTGCCTAATTTTGTATACTACATGCAATGACCAGGATGTTTAAATACTAGCAGCCGTATCTTGTGCCAATAAATTTCCATATGATGAATTTGAGATTGTAAAGCAGGTGTCTGTAAATGATGAAGGCCAAGATATGTGGTAGGTGTACCTGGACTTGAAGGAGTATGCGGCAACTTTGGCAAATTGTCGGGATCCATTCCAGAGAGATCAAGTATATCTAGCACAGGTCTGGACTTATTGACTTTGTTGGTTAGATTATGGCCACATAAAATCGTATGCAACTTGAATTTATTTTAGTTCATCACTGACCTATTTATAATGCAGGCTGAAGCTGCATTTTCTGCCAAAGATTTCCTCAGGGCAGCATCTTTCTATGCAAAGGTGAATCTTCCTAAGGTATGATAATAGAACACTACTAAGATTTCCTGTTCTTTTTTATTTTCTCTGTCCTAGCCATTGAAACAGAATTAGGTGTTCGCTATGTTATTTTTATCCTTATCAAAGGTTGGTTGGTTCAACTTTACTACATGAATGACCATGCTCTAATATCAAATGTTTAGAATAATCTGATAATAAGTCAAATAGTGTGGGTTTTCCCCTTTTTACTAATAGAAAAAATCTCAATTATTATAAAAAAACAAACATGAAATACTAGAACTTTTACTCTTTAATCTGTGTCTTTCAGATAACATCCTTGATATGTACCAAAAAACTGGGGTATGAAATGTTGCCAAGAAATGTAAAGCGAAATGAGACTGTTGCTGGGAAATTTTGTTAATGCCCTGTTCAATATCAATGCAGAAATTGTAGAAATTGTATTTGTACTTACTCTTTAATTTGTGTCTTTCAGAGAATTTGGAAACCAGCATGACTTGGTTGCAGAAATTGTAGAACTCCAGTATCAATGCCCTGTTCGAGATGAGACTGTTGCTGGGAAATTTTGTTAATGCAGTACTGTTTTTCTTGAGTGAAAGCGAACTCTATTTTTTGAGTAGCTATACTGTTGTTGTAGGTATGAAATTGGTGGTTTTTGTGTAAAACATGTCTCGAAAGTGATAAGAATGGAATTTTTTTCTTCTTCTAAATCAATGAAATATTTTGATGTTGATGGAAAGTATCTTTTATTTTCATTATTATTTTTACTTTTTCCGGGATACTTGTAGGAAGATCCTTTGATCATGTTTATGTTTTGGATAATCCCCCCCCAAAAAAAAAAAAAAAGAAAAAGGAAAAAGTGGCGTTTCTAAAAAACGCCACAAAATGACGTCATTGTCGGGCCCATAGTGAATTAATAAATAAAAACAGTGGCATTTTTCAAAAAACGCCACTAAATGACGTCATTGTGACGTCACACGTTAATTTGGGACGGAGGGGGAGACGGTCGTCAAAAAATTTACGGCGTTTTAAGAAACGCCGTCTAATATTTTTAGCGACGTTTTTTAAACGTCGGGGAGCTATTGCGGCGGCCCTATCAGCGGCGAAAATTTTACACGCCATTATAAGATATTACGGCGTTTTTCAGTCTTTTCGCGGCATTTTTAAAACGCCGCTGAAAAACGAATTTCCTGTAGTGTATGTATGCATGGATTTAATTTAGCTTAGAGGGTCAAAGAAATTGCATTTTTTCAAAGAAAAAATTAATTGATTGATAGGCCATAGCTTATAATATGACATCCAATCTAGTCAAGTTTGGGGTGGTTTCAAAAATAATACTCAAATCCAACTGACTTTGCTTTATTAAATATATTTAATTTGGTACTTGAATTTGTGTTTAAGGGGGCCTAAAATAGGACAAACTCTAAATTTAAATTACCAATTAAAAAATTTACCAAGTTGAATTATTTAATTTAATTCAATTCAGTTTATGAATTCTAATATATTAATCATGCATATTCCATTCACAAAATATCATCATAGTAATAAATCAATCAATAAAAGATAGTAGAAATAATTAATTTACAACGAGATCAGAGTGTCTATGTGTATGGCATTTTAAAAATATTCAAAGAAAATTTTATCAAATCTTTTCTTTTTCAAAAAATTAGATGGTCTTTTTAAAAAAATACACTTATCATCCATTCTTTCAAAAACAAACATAATAAAATAAAAAATTTATGATTATTGGAGCAACTTAATTTTTTTCATGAATGATAAATGAATGTTTTGATCATCGAAACTGAACTCGTTATGAGCCCCACAAACTTAAACATTTCTCCTATTTGAATTTAAAAAAAACTCAACCCTTTGTATATATCTATGCATTTATCATATTGAAAAACAATGACCTTATTTATATGTTCCAAGCCAAGTCTCAGGAGTTTTCAAAAATTAGCATGCCCACTGAACCTGGCTGTGGCTGTATGTATAGGTTGGCATCAGTCCAGGCTAAATTGGGCCACAAAAATAGTGCTAAGCCCACTTGTTAGCTAAGCCCATATGCGGGTTGGGCTAGCCTGCATACCAAAACTTTAGGTCCAAGTCTTGTCCAACAGTCTTGGCCTAAAAGGACTACCATCAAGCCTACAGGCGAACATGTGCTTATTTTCTATCCTATGGTTTGGAGAGTTTGGACTGATCTGTTGCAGTGGTGGGGGGTTCAATGGGTAGTGCCTAGATCAGTTGAAGCTCTTGTGCAGTGGTGGACAGGGAGATGTTACAGGAATGCTGAGAATAGGATTTGGAATGCCATACCCCTGGTGGCATTTTGGTCTATCTGGAAGCACATGAATGAATGTGTATTTGATGGGTGTCAACCAATGAGGAGGGAGCTGCATAATCTAATAGTTACTAGGCTTGGATTTTGGTTGAAAGTTGCAAACAAGGATTTCCGTTACTCTATCAATGAGTTTTTGTACAACATTAGGCAGATTAGAGATTGTATTGTGGGTAGAGTATAACGATGTGTATATTTTTGGCGGTGTTGCAGTTTTTTGAGTTGGAATCTTTCTAACTCCTCTTCGGGATCTTGGGAATGCACATGATTAGTCTTGCTTTGGGTGTCAACTTAGTTGAGATGCTTAGTTTAGACAATGATGCAACTTCTTTCCAAGTTACTTGCAACTTTTATTTTTTCTCTATCTAATAAAATTGTTTGTTTGTTTGCAGTTCCAAAAAAAAAAAAAAAAAATCAAGACTACAGGCCAAGCCGATGGGCCACCTCTCATGAGCCAACGGGCTGAGATTAGGTCTATTTTTTTCAACTTTTTTTATATTTTCTAACAGGTTGCCTATCACAAGTCAATGGGCTAGGTTGCTGGGCATGCTAAGGGCCGCTTATCATAGACTGATGGATCGGCCCAGACTTCAAACCCTAGGCATAGACCGAACCTCGTTCGAGCTGGGTTTGGGTTGGTAAAAACATGTTTAGTTGAGCTGCGAGCTGTCTAGTCAAATGATGACCCTTAGGGGTGTTGTAGCTTGACTTTTCGTGCCCCATTTCGGAAGACGATAAGCCCTACAGTTCGGACTCTACTTGTGGTTCTGAATCTAATTTCACAATTGCAATGTGAAACAATGAAAATACAAAAAGAGTCCAAATCCGGCAATTCTTTTTGGAAAATCGATGTTTTGAATAAAATGTCAAAAATAGACTGCTTTGCCAGATTTTAGAATCGCCACCTAAATATTTTTGAAAAAATTAGGAAACCTAAGACTCGTGCCAAAGGCCATTAGTCCGTTATCACTAAAGTTGTCTCGGCTCGGGAACTTAGGTGCGAGAGGGGAAAGTCATGAATTGAGCACCCTCATCGCTCGATCAAAGATCGGCCCCTACTAATCATGATGTGATTCTTATTTACATTATATGCTCTTATTCCGGTTATTAGGCTAACTTACTATGTGATGCGCACACAAGTATATACTAAGTTTGCAAGAATTGGAATATTTGATTTCATGTTTTATTTGAAAATGTTTTGTGAATATGCCACTTGAAAAAGTGGGCTAAGATGGACATTAATCAAACTATCCCAAGTCAAGCAACTAGCCTTCATCCACAGGCATTCAAACATTTTACCGATTAAGAAATTAGCCTCATGGTGAACATGCTTTGATATGGCAACACTAACATACAATGCAATATGTTAAAGCGAGTAAAAGCTCACCTAGTACTCCAAGCAAAAATAAACAAAAGAGTTAGAAAAAATGTATAATCCTAACTAATGCAACATGACTAATGCAACGCATGTGATAAGCAATTACTAGGCTTGGCTACTAATATGGCATGTGAATCAATTTGATAGGATGCGGTCTAAGCACGTATTCAAAGAGGCATTTAATCAAAGATGCAAGTTAAAATGATGCGTCGAACCTTAATGCATGCAATACAAGTGGATGCAAACATGAGAGATGCTAAAAGAAACATGATGTTCTAAAACTAACTATCATAAGCAAGTAAATGAAAGGGAGAAAGACGTAGGGTTGGAAGACAAACACATTATTACAACATTTTGCACCCTAGCGCAGGAGGGTCCAAAAAACTAACTACCTAAGCTAATTACTACTAATTACAAACCGAATGAAATAATTAACTAAACTAGCTAATTAATTATTACAATAAATTAACTAACTAATGAATTACAAATCAACTAATTAAAACATGAAATAAGTACTAAGCTAGCTATTCTAATTACTCCGCCTTGGGAAACGAGGAGTGCTCATGCATGTACGGATTTCCACCCGAAAAGGCCACTGTCCTGCTGCTAGATGCCTCTGTTGCACAGTAGAACATTTGCACTGTTTTTCACCTTAAAACCAACTCTTTTTTGCTAGAAAATGACACTATTGGATTTTGCAAAGGTGGCTGGCCGGCCAAAAGTGGTGGCCTACCGGCCAATGATGACTGGTTTTTCCTGCTGCAACAGAGAGCAAATAGAGCAAGCATAAGGTATTCTCAAGGATTTGTTTGCACAACTTACCCCTCCTTTTCATCAAACAGCTCAAAGGAATAGTAAATTTGATTCACAAACCATCAATTAATGCAATTTCATTGCATGATGGCTTATGAACCAAAGTATGCAAGTTCAATAAATGCAACAAATAAAGACTCTCAAACCTCCTCTCTATCATGGATGATCAAGGGAAATGGTAAATGGTTGACAATGACTTATGAACCATTTTCATCACTAATGACTCAAGACTCAAGGGCTCAATTAACGTCTGATTGAACCCAAACCAAGTTATTATCTTGCATCATTTTAGTCCAAGTTTTATTATTCCATTTTAATTACCTTTCCATTCTTTAATTCATTAAGTCTAAAGGTGAGCTTTAAGTCCTCTAATGGAAAGAAGCATCAAACCAAGAGTTGTTTTAGACATGAGAGAAGTGTCATGGCGTTGGTAATGAACCCCCAAAGGGATTAAACCATTAAGCATAAGATCTCAATCTCATGCTTTGAACAAGTAACTAGTTTGAACCAACTTTCAAAGCAAAGCAAAAGTCAAGAAAGGAGGGAGGTTGCAGAAATGGTTAGGAGTGAAAACAAGTAAGAAAAGCAAGAAATAAATGCTATCAACTCAAATAGGATGGTGGCTAAGGCCTAAAACACCAAACCTATGAAGACAATTAAGCTACAAGCATGCAAAACAAAGCATAAATGCAATGAACACCTAAAACAATCCCAAAACGGTCTTAAAACATGCAAAAGAAGTGCTGGAATTAAGACAAAAATGACTAAAATAGTAAGCTACAACATGGAGCTATATAGGCTAGTGAACAAGACACAAGGAGAGGAGGCTAACCCTTCCAATTTTGGACTTCAAAACATGTTTTTAGCCACTAAAATAACTCTGAAAATCAATGTTTAAAAACTCAAAAAAAAGATATTGTAAAGGTGGGAAACACAAGGGTAAATGCTAGAGAAACAAGGTGGAAAGAAAGGTGAACCACCCCTCCACTCTTTTAAGGCCTTAAACCACAAGTTTCAGCCCCAAATTACAGAGTTTATACAGCCCAAAAACAGTACAAAAATAGTAGGAAACAAAGCAAATAAAGCAATGCAACAAGCTAAGCCTTATACCTTTTGAAGAGAAGAGCACTTTTAAGCAATAATTCAACACATACACACCCTCAAGAGCTCAAAGTAGGCTCAAAAGTACCTTAACTCAAAGATGGCAAGATTTGGTTAAAAGTGTATAGGCAAAAGCTCAAGAAATTTCAAGAGAGAGAGAATTGTAGAGAGAGAAAATTAATTTTGCTCTAGTTTTTCTAACCCTCAAAAATGGAAGAGGAGGTCCTATATTTATAGAAAAATAGGCCACTCCCTCAGAAACATCCATCCATACACGTGGGAGCAGATGCAAACATCTGTACAAACAGCTGGCACAACTGTCATAAAATATCTGCAAAACACATTTGTGGCCGACAGGCCTCCAATTCTGGCCGGTAGGCCACACACTTGGCTGGTAAGGCACAAGGGTGGCCGGTAGCCCAAAAAAATAGGCCTGCAGATCCCAAGTTTTTGAGGTTTGAAAGGCTGAGGTTTTGGTGCAAAAACAAGGCACAAGGTTTGCAGGGTTTTGAGGCTTAGAGCTGTGGCAATCCGATGAGGACTTTCGAGCACTTGACAAGAATATACATCCATCATTGGGTGTGCAAGTGATGGTGCCCAATTTGTAAGGGTGGTCAAAAATAGGGTGTCTACAGTTGCCCCTCTTTGACAGAACTCGAAGTCATGAAATGATATGAGTGAATGTCGAAGCTCGAAGACGACCCATTTTGACAAGGGTGTAAGACTTCGGCAAAACAAACATGACATAAAGTAAATGGTTGCGCTCGCAAGCTGCCTACGTATCCCTTTGCAAGGAATAGCGTAGTTCAGGGGCAAGGAGCAAAACACATGCAGGAAAAATAACTTATGATCATGTAATGAAACAAAGCAATGCAACATAAATTAAAACAAAACGAATCAAGCCATGTCTCACATGGAAAGACGCGAATAAATCAACACGCCTCATGCGATCGAGACAACAAAAGCACAAACCAAACTACGTCACACGTAAAAAGGATGTAAGAAAATATAAGCCTAACTACGCCTCGCGTAAGAAGGGGGAAGGGCGACGTAACCATTGAGCACACCCGACGTCTCAACCGAGATCCTAATGTGTCTCACACGATAGGAGAAAAGGTGGTGAATAAACAGGCACACCTGATGTTTTTAATCGATTTGGACAATCCTAACGTGTCGCACACGAGAGGAGAAGGGGTAGTGTGAACAAACATGCGCACTTGCTATTTTTACCCGATTTGCAATCCTAACGCATCGCACGCGAGAAGATGAGGGGTAGTGTGAACAAACAGGCACAACTAATGTTTTTAACCGATTTGCAATCCTAATGCGTCGCACGCGAGAGGAGGAAGGGTAGTGTGAACACTGGGCGCACCCAATATTTTTAACTGATTTGTAATCCTAACGCGTCACACGCGAGAAGAGAAGGGGTGGTGTGAACAAACAGGTGCACCTGATGTTTTTAACCGATTTGCAATCCTAACATGTCGCACACAAGAGGAGGAGGGATGGTGTAAACAAATAGGCGCACATGATGTTTTTAACTGATTTGCAATCCTAACGCGTCGCACACGAAAGGAGGAAGGGTGGTGTGAACAAACAGGCGCACCTGATGCTTTTAACTGATTTGCAATCCTAACTGTAGACACCCCATTTTTGACCGACCTTAAGACTTAGACGTCACCGATTGAGCGCTCGGTGATGTTGCATATTGTGCTCGTTCAGAAGTCTCAGAGTCGCGGCTGTGAGCCCTGCCTCTGGACTTCCGAACCCTCTTCTGTGCCTTGCCTCGGTTTGCGAACCAGGCTCGATTTTCTCTATTTCTTTTCCTGAGGGGAGGGAGAGGTCCTGTAGACCGTCTCTCAGTGGCCATGGGCTACATTTCGTGGCCGTAGGCCATTTTGCCCATTTCGGAGCCTGGTTCCCGGTTTTCGGAGCCGTCAGGCCGTGTGCCTCGGTTCGGGACCGCCTAACCATCTCCGACTGCTCTGGTTTTTGGCATGCATCTCATTTACTCCCTTTTGAGGGACACTGAGGCCTGAGAAACCCACTTCGTGGTCGAATGCCACTTTTGGTACTTAACAGCCTATTTTCGGGACCCCGAACTGTGTGTTTTGGTCCCCGAGCATTCGTTTTGCATCGGTTTTCGTTCATTTTGGGCAGGTACCTCTGTTTTATCACCAGAAAGGTCACTGAAGGGTGGGAGGCCAGCAATTGTCTCAGCAACCAGTTATATTCCTCCGGCGCCCTCCGACGCCCGTTTTTCTCACTTCCGAGCCAATGTTGACCACCCTAGGGCCATTTTCTTCAACCCCAAACCACATATTTGTGTTGTACACACATGGGAGGACCCTAAAAGTCTATGGCCGGCCAGTAATTCCACCTGACCCTTTTGAACCCCTCCTAAAAATGGCCTATTCTCTCTCCTGTTTTACAGTTTCCAATTTTGAACAATAGGGTTGTGTTGAGGGGACATGGGAGGCCACCAATATGTGGTGGCCGGCCACTAAATCAATTTGGCCTTTTTGACCCTTGGCCGGCCGGCCATAGGGGGTGGCCGGCCGGCCACCTGCAACAAAAATACCTGGTCGGCCTATTTCCTCAGTGTGAGTACATTACAGCTGTATATCTGTTTTTCCCCAAAAATATCTGTATCCGGGGGAAACTTTTGGAGGAAAACTTGGAGTCATTTTCCCTCCCCCTTTTGCCCACCTTTTCTCCCTCTCTCTTGCCTATATAGCTGGCCTCCCAGCTCTAGAGAAAGGGTTGGAAAAATTGCTTAGGGCTCATACATAGAGATCTCCCTCCATTTCTCTCATTTCCTTCAAGTTCCAACCCCATTTCTTCATCACCACCAAGCACCACCACCACCACCACTCATTTCCATTTCCGCACCTTGGGAGGCTTTCCAGCAGCTAAGAGGCAGCAAATTTGGTCCAAGAAGCAGCCAAGGTTTTAGTCTTCAAGGGTAAGTCCACTTCCCCTCTTTTCTAGCTCTATTTTGCACAATTTCTTAGCCTATTTGCTTACTGTTTTGGGCTCCGACCCTAACTGAAACTAGGCCTATTTTGAGCTATTCTACATGTTTGTTTAAGGGCTCAACCCTGTTTGAGCCCCCCATTGTGCACTTGCTTCAATACCCTCTTGTATGCCATTATTTTGCATGGTATTTTTAGCATATTTTGAGCCCCTCTTAAACATTGAAGAAGGGCTCAACCTTGTTTGGGACCTCCATGCATGACTTGCTTCATTGCCCCTCTTTGGTCCCTATTTTTGCATGCTTTGTTAGCTCATTTTAGCTTCTGTTTTCGGCCATGATCAGAACTGAAAGTGGCCATGTTTTGACCTTCTTGGCATGTTTCATTAAGGGTCATTAGCTATTTGATGAATTTTTTGTGTACTTCATGTTATACCCTCTTATGGCCTTAATCTTGCATTGCATTTTGAGCATGTTTTCATACTGATTTGGAGGCTGTCATAAACTGTAAATGTTCATATTTTTGGTCCCTCTTCAGTGTTGTAGAAGGGTACTTTTCTGTTTGGGCATTGCATGTACCACTTGCTTCATTGCCTCCCTTGCGGAGCCATTTTTGTGTGCCATTTTTGCCCTACTTGTGATTGCTGTTTGGCCATGTTTTGTACTGTAAAGATGCTTATTTTGGGGCTGCCTTGCTTCTGCTTTTTCACTCCATGTCCAGATTGTGCATGCTTTGTATAGCTTTAAGCCATCTCATGTGCCTAGTTTTGCATTTCGGGAGTGATTTCGTGCATCGGGTGCACTTTTGCCATGTTTCGGGACTGTTTTCCCCCTCATTTTGCTACTGATTTTTGCATGTGTGCACGTCATATTCCATGCCTTTGCCATGTCTCATTAGAGTGGCATTTCGGCGCCTGAGGGCCCGTCCTCGTGTTTGCGTGCACGCATGCACGCATTTCGAGACGTCTGTTTTTCATCTGATGGCCTCCTATGTGAGTGTGGCTGAGGCTCTCTCATGTTGGTGTAAGCCATTATTGCATTGCGTATGCCATTCCATCCATAGCATTGTGTATGCCCGGTTGTATATTACCTCGTATATCGTATGCCATTCCATGACATTGTGTATGCTAGGATTGCATATTAGCTGCATTTCATGCATATCATGCATATTGCATTGTGTTCGGGATAGGAGTTAGCCCGGGCACGGGAAACGAGGCGCGTTCCGTACTCCGAGTGATGGAACGTGTCTCAATTCCCAAGTCACCGACACTCCGGATTATCCATGATGGAGTTAGGTTTTGTTGTAGCATTCATATGTATTCATTCTATATTGAGTCGTGCAAATCGGCTCCTCAGCCATCATGCATCGATATGCGTGATTGGTGGCACGAGGATCGAGGCATGCATATATTTGTGAAATACATTGCTATGCCCCTTTCCTGCTCTCTGTTGCAGCAAAATAAAGAATCAGCAACTTTTCAGAGTCTAGCACGCCTTTCGAGAAACATTGCAAAACAGAGGCTAATTGGGGCATCCCAATGGATTTCCGCGCAAGGCAGCCCAAACTTGCAGCATTCATCAGAATCAAGGCACCCCCCTGGCTTGCATGCCAGTTTTACAGTTTTTCTTAGTTAATTTGTTAATTAATTAGGGATCTGTATATTATTCGGACTGTAATATTCTTTTATTCGGGACTGTATTATTTATTTGGACCCTCCCGCGAGAGCATAATTGTAATAAGTGTGGGGTGAGTGGTGATGTATGTCTTCCAACCCCACGTCTTTCTTCCCTTTCATTTACCTGCTTATGGTGGTTAGATTAGGGCATATTTCAATTAGCATACAGTATGATAGCATGTTTTGCATCATTCATCTGTTTTGCACGCAACCGGTGCTCGGCGCATCATACAACTGCATTTGTATTTCAATTCCAAATTGAATACGTGTTAGTTGTAGCATCATTCATGCCATGTTTAGAATGGCCGAGCCTGCCTAGTTGCATTATTTGCATGTGTTTGCATTAGCAATTGCGGTGTATCTAGGATCATGCATTGATTTCTAATGAGCTTCTGTTTTGGCTTGGAGTACTCGGTGAGTTTTATGCTTTAGCATCCTTGCATGCGTGTGAGTGACTGCCATGAATAGCATGCTTACCATGAGGCTATGTGCTTATGTGATATAACTGCCTTGAATGCCTGTGGGTGGAGGTTGAATTATTTGGAGTGGAACAAATCATTGACTGTTTGTTTTAAGCCCACTAGATAGTGGCAAAACCATTGTTTTCTAAGCCCACCCGAGGGTGGCAAATCCACGTCTTAGCATACTTGCGGGTAGCACCATCAAACCATTTTCAAACAAACAAACATGAAATGTTTTGTTCCAATTCAAGCGACTCAGTCTATACTTGTATGCTGTGCGCATCACATAGTAATCTAGGCTAATAACCGGAATAAGAACATACAATGTCTTCAAAAACGGATATCATGGTTAGTAGAGGTCGGTCTTTGACCGGGCGAGCGGGGGTGCTCACGAAGTGACCTTCCCCAATCGTACCCAAGTTCCCGAGCCGAGGCAACTTTGGTGATGACGGACACGTGGCCTTCGGCACCGAGTCAGGGTTTCCTAAATTTCCCATTTAAAAAAAAAACATTTAGGTGGCGACTCTGTATCTGGCAAAGCAGTCCATGTTTGGCACTTCTTTTCAAAAAATCTATTTTCAAAACCGATTTGCCGGATTTGGACTCTTTGGTTCAAGATTAAGAACCGTGACATTTGAGTCCTTGAACTGTAGTGACCCCAATATGAACGGAACGGGACTTAACCCTCCCGGATGTGTTCGGGGACGTCTACACTAACGTGTTGCACGCGAGAGGAGGAAGAGTGGTGTGAACACCGGGCACACCCGATGTTTTTAACCGTTTAAACAAGTTAACAAATGAACAATCAAACAGTCAGAACTTAAGTAGGATTATCTCTCCCCGGCAAGGCCTCGGCCCCAGAAAACAAAACCCATGAACAAGTGCGAAAGATGCACAAAATGAACAAGATGACAACTCAACATATGATAATACAAGTTCCATGCAAGACAGACAACCAATGTACGGTATTAATTGAAAGCATATTTTATGCAAGCATACTCAATGCATGAATCATAAATGATATAGGGCATACGTGCAACACAAGTGTATGTGAAAACACATATTCGATGCAACAGAAGAGAACAAATACGTAATTTGACAGAACGAGCAAAAGTAATGTTTAGTGATAACTTCTGACTTACCCCTCGAAGACATTGTAACGTGCTCAAAAAGGATACACCTCGTTCATCTTCGCAAGTAGGGCATACTCACACACCAAAACGCAGTTCCAAGTTCCCCCAGAAGCAATCTGAATTCAAAACAAGAACCTTCCAGACACCACTCGGGAAATAGAGGCACAAAACAGTACCAGGGCACAAATGAAGACCACCAGCCACCTGGCGGCCTCTTGGGAATGCTGTTGGCCACCTGCCGACCACCAGCAAAGCTTGCCATCCAAAAAGGTGGCCTGCCAGCCACAAATAGTGGTCTGCCAACCACCCATGCCAGATCGGGGTAGTTTTGACTTTTCAGCCTCGAGTCTTTAAATATACAACTCTAAACTTCATTTCCTCTCAAACCCTTGACCAAAAATCCTCTATCTCTCTCTCTAGGTGCTTCCTCTCTCTAGATTTGTGCTTTATACGCGTTTTCTAACACCCCACGCAAACTTTTTTCGTAAAACCTTGTAGACGCGCCCGTGGGCTTCACTCTACAGTTCGGACTCCCTTTTTGTGTGTTGCGGTTCGTAGTCTGAACCAAAGAGTCCAACTCTGGCAAATCGTTTTGAAGGAAAACAGATTTTTGAAAAGTAGTGCCAAACATGGACTGCTTTGCCAGATTACAGAGTCGCCACCTAAATATTTTTAAAATGGGGAATTTAGGAAACCCTGACTCGGTGCCGAAGGCCACATGTCCGTCATCACCAAAGTGACTTGGCTCGGGAGCTTGGGTACGATCGGGGAAGGTCAGCTATGAGCACCCCCTTTCGCCCGGTCCGAAGACCGGCCTCTACTAACCGTGATATCCGATTTTGAAAACATTACATGCTCTTATTCCGGTTATTAGCCTAGAATTACTATGTGATGCGCACAACACAAAAGTATAGACTAGATTGCCTAATTTGGGAATAAACATTGCATATCCGTTTTGTCTCGAAAAACGTGTTGGTTTTGCTACTCGCAAGTATACTAAAATACGGATCTCAACGAGTTGTTCCAACTCACGCAATCCAACCTCCACCCACAGGCATTCAAACAGTAATATCACATAAGCATTTAGCCGCATGGTAAGCATACTGTCATGGCAACATTCACATGCATGCGAAGTGCTAAAGCATAAAAAACTTACATCGTACTCTGTGCCAAAAAACAATAACCCGGTTAGCAAACATGCATGACCTAGTTCATGTTAAGTGGCTAATGCAACACAGGCATAGATGCAATCTAGAGTAGGCTCGGCTAACCCTAAGCATGGCACGTGAAATGTTACAACTATCACGTATTCAAATTGGAATTGAAAATACGATGCAGTTTGTATGATGCGCCGAGCCCGGTGCATGTAAACAAATGCATGAATGCACGCATGCATTGCATAAGGTATGCTAAATAAATGTGCCCTAATCTACCATCGTAAGCGGGTAAATAAAAGGGATAGAAAGAAATGGGGATTTGGAAGACATACACCCACTCACACACACTTATTACATTTTTGCCCTCACTCGGAGGGACCAAATAATAATACAAAACCGAATAAATAACTAACTACTCTAGCTAATTAAATATTACAAATTAATTAAATTAACAAAATAAATTAATTAATCTAATTAAGCATTAAACCGCCTCGGGATGAGGGCCGGATGCAGCGCGTGTTCGGGGCTGGCTCGGAATCGCACCGCCATGCAAGGATTGCCTCTGTTTCCTCTGCTCTCCTCCACAGAAACTTGCCAAAGTCCCAGAAGTACCTCTCAGGGCACTGGGGGACATCATCGGCTAGGTAGAACTTCCACCGGCAGTAGAATAAGCTCATCGGCACTGAAATAAGCCATCGGCTGTTGGTTGACTGCCGGTCGCACTAAATAGTGCCGGCCGGCACTTAATACCTGCAGAACCTGCAACTCACAGCAGCAAAGGGAAACAACTTGCATGGCAATGTGATTCAAGCCATTTATGCACTAAACACACCCCTTATCATGTTTGTGACTCAAGGGGGCATGTGCCTCGATTCCCGGACCACCAATCACGCATTTCCATGCATGATGGCCCAAAGAATCAAGAGTGCAACTTTGATTTCAAGTGTATGCAATGCAAACAAGCAAACAAGGGTGCTAAACCTCTATCATTTTCATCTCAAGAGGTCAAGCATGCATGCTTATGCAATGCAACTCTTAAGCATGTTATCTAGCATGCAACATGGACTATGCAACATACTTATGCAAAGGATTCAAGCGAGCATGCAAGGTAAGCATGCAAACCAATGGAAGGATGGTCTTAAACATGAATTAGGCAACTCTAGTAGGCCCAAAATCAGTGGCCACAAAGATGCAAATGAGGCAACAAAATACATGGAATGCATGCACAACGCATTAACCAAGCTTAAGGCACAAAAATGCAACTCCACCAAAGCATGGCAAGGAGATGATATGGCATACAATGGTGCATGTTCCAGATCTGAAATGGCATATCAAGTGACTCCAAAATGACTCCAAAGCATGCAAACATTCATGTAATGCATTGTCAAAGGCTCAAGCATTAAAGCTAGTGAAGTGCAATACATTATGAACATGCAAAGCGATGCTCAAATGATGGAACCAGCCCCAAACAGTCCCTAAACAGCCCTAGATAATTCTAAAACATGTATGAAATATAGCCAAGATAAGCTAGCATGCTTGGCCAAAACATCATGCAAAATGGAAGCCACAAGAGAGCCATAACATGAGGTATATAAGGGTGTCCCAAACAGCCCTAGACCCTTAATGAAACATGAAGAGGAGGTCATTTAGGGCCATTTTCAGTTCTGATCAAGGTCTGAAACAGAAACAAAATAAGATAGCAAAGCATGCTCTCTTTTAGGCAATTCTAAGCATTTAAACCACAACCATGCAAAGCAATGCACAAGCTACATTAAGACCTCAAAACAGAGCTTAATCACAGCAAAATGTGGACTATTGTAGGCCAAAGTTAAGCTAGCACATGTTAGGAAGATAGGCTAAAGCATGAAGCAAGCTAGGCTAGGGAGCAAAATTACACTACAAGTGTATGAAACAAGCAACCAAGCCTCCCAACCGGACCAAAACAGATCTGGAACATGGCGAAATAGATCCTAAAACATGCTTGGCTTAAGCTAAAACAAGCCACAAAAAGATGCTACTTTACAAGGCTAACAAGGCTAGTAAAGGGGATTTACACTACAAGTGCAATAAGCATGCAAGAGGTGACCAAGATAGCCAAAAACAGAGTTATGGCAGATCTGGAAAGTCATGAAAATAAGCCTAAACAAAGCCTCCAAGAAGTAGAAAACATGCTCTTTTGGAGGGCCATCAATACAAGCAAACAAGAGAAGAGGAGGGGGACAACCCCCTCCTATTTTGAGCCTCAAAAACAAGTTTCCACCACTGAAATCCCTCTGGAATTCAGTGGTTTTAAGGCCAAAAAGATGTTTGTTTGAAAGGCTTGAAAGTTAGCTCACAAGGCCTTATAAGCCAAGGAGCAAAGGGAGGACAACCCCCTAGCCAACCAAGGCACAAGCCAAGACTCTTAGGACTGAAAAAATAGAGGAAAATCAAAGGTTTTGTAGTTCAACAACACCCCAAAAACAACCTCAAAGTATTTGAAAACTTATGGCAAAGCTAGTATGCAAAACAAGCTAAAAGGGAGAGAGATGTTACCCTTGATGCACAGCTGCAAAACCAGCCCAAAATCTGAGCTAAAACCAGCTTTTGAAGCTTAAAAATGATCCTTAAAGGACCTCAGCCCAATGGTGGTTAACTTTGATGAAGGATGCCTAGGCAAACTAGAAGGATTTCTTCACTTTCAAGCACTTCTATGCACAAAATGGGCAAGAGAGTGGAATATACAGAGAGGGGCAGAGATTTAGGTCTGAAATTTCTAGAGAGAGAGGAGTCTTTTAGAGTGAGAAGCTCCAAAGACTTGCTTTTTGTTCTAACCTTCCAAACATGAGATATAAGGTTCTATATATATCAAGAAAGAGCTTTTTGGTCGAAATATCTCAACTGGAAATATCTGGTACAGTGTATAGCAGCTGGATGATAAATATCTGTCAAAAAAACTGAGTTCTGGGCACTTTTGGCCGGTCGGCACTCTTTTGTGCCGGCCAGCAATATTTTCTGGCCAGTCGGCACTCTTTTTGTGCCGGTGGATGCCGGTAAGGTCACCAAGTGCCGGTGGATTTCTAGATTGAAGCCCCGGAAGTTAGCTTTCCAATGGCGCAAACCTTGCATTAAAATTCCTCCTGTGGAAAAAGTTATGCCCTTTTGGTGAAGGTTGCTTAGTTTCGGTCCAACCGGGATGATGCCCAACTTCAACCAATCATATCTCCGCCATCCGGACTCGGGTTTAAGAGATTCTTGTATGAAAAATGAAGCCCCGGAAGTCTTCTTTCCAATGGTGGTAGCCTCATAACTTAACTCCAAGTGTATAGACAAATAAGCTCGATTTAGCGAGACTGCTCATCCCTCTCTTAGCGATTCTTGCCTATCTTCTTCTCCAACTTGGTTTCTCCCCTCTTCTCCTCTTTTCTTCAACTTCAAACCCCTAAGCAAGGTGTTTTGAAAGATTTTTCAAATATTTCATCTCTCTTTCATTCATCTCCCCTTTTGTCCTTGCTCGGTTTACCGAAAAGCGCAACATTTACTGAAATGCGAGCGTCGGAACATCGTGGGAATTTTATTTCAAAAATGTTTTGAAAGAGAGGGTTTTAAGGTATAAAAACCATCCAAAATGATTTTGGTCCACAATAGGGTATGAAGTTGAGATTTGCCTCTCTACTTGCCGAAGAACTGAACCTGTGCACTGCACACCTTTCTCCAACAAGTAAACCATCAGTGGCGCCCAAGTCTTAAGGGCGGTCAAAATGGGGTGTCTACAGTTGCCCCTCTTTGACAGAACTCGAAAGTCATAACAATGATGGGAGTGAATGTCAAAGCCCAGAGACGACCCATTTTTGACAAGGCCGAAGACTTGGACAAAACAAAATATAGATACAGTTGGTTGAACCCGCGGGCTGCCTACGTATCCCTTTGCAAGGAATCAAACCAGCGTAGTTCAGGGGCAGGATGCAAAATGATATGCAGGAAGACTTTGATAATTGGACTTATACGCTGCGCGAAGCCGGTTTTGACAAGTAAAGTGCACAAAATAGTGCGAGTGCGAGTGAGAAGTAATGCGAAATGCAATGAGATGCGCAAAATAGCGCGATGAAATGTAATGCACATGACAGTGCGATGGAGGTGCGCAAGATAGCGTGATGCAGAGTGAATGCACAAACAGTGCTAAACAGATGCACAAATAGTGCGATGCTAAAGGTGTAAAGTAGTATGAGCAGGGTGAATGCACAAAACAGTGCGATACAGATAAGGTGCGCAAGATAGCGCGATGCGCAAAATACGCGAACAATGAATGCATGCAAAATGCAACCAGGTAAAGTGCGCAAGATAGCGCGAATGATACAATGCACAAAATAGTGCGATGCGCTGAATAGCGCGATGCGTTAGACAACGCGAGTGCACGAGACAGTGCGAATGCACAAGACAGTGCGAATACACAAGACAGTGCGATGCAATATACTAACAAGTGCATGTGAAGTGCGCAAGATAGCGCGAACGATATAATGCACAAAATAGTGCGATGCGCTAAACAGCGCGAGTGCACAAGACAGTGCGATGTGGCATAGATGCACAAAACAGTGCGATGCGCAAAATAGCGCGAATGAATGGATGCAAAATGCAAGTAAGGTGCACAAAATAGTGCGATGCGCAAAATAGCGCGAATGATGAATTGCACAAAATAGTGCGATGCGCAAAATAGCGCGAATGAAATTGCAATGCACTAACAAGTGCAGATGGGGTGCGCAAGATAGCGCGAGCAAATGTAATGCACAAAATAGTGCGATGCGCAATACGCGAATGGAATGCAATGTAAATGTAATGAGATGCACAATAGCGATGCGCAAAATCGCGAATAAAAGTAATGCACAAACAGTGCGATGGAGGTGCGCAAGATAGCGCGAAGATGTGATGCACAAAACAGTGCGATACGCTAAACAGCGCGAATGATTTGAAATGCACTAACAGTGCGATACGCTAAACAGCGCGATGATTTGAAATGCACAAGATAGTGCGATACGCTAAACAGCGCGAGTGAGATACAACCACAAGATGCACATGACAGTGCAAGTGAGATACAAAGTGTAAGTGCACAAGATAGTGCGAGTGAGATAAAATGCACAAGAAAGTGCGATAAAATGCAACTTCTATGCAAGTATGGGGCATTTTCTGCAATATTGAAAGCAAGCATATTTTATGCATGAATCATAACGATGCGCGGCACACATGCAACAACAGTGTATATGAAAGTTCATATTCTATGCAATAGAGGAGCATCAAATATGTACTCTGGTGTTTCCGATTTACCTCTCAGAGGGTTTTGCAACACACTCAGCTCGAAAAGGGTACACCCTGTTCATATTGGCAAGAGATAACATCTGCTGCTGCTTTAATTGCCGTTCTGACTTGAAGCAGGCTTACACTTGAGGTAGAGGCGCACTCATACTTCGGTAGCATTGACAAGGCCTGAAGAGGTACATCCGGAGTACAATCACGGAATTTGCTGAAGGTGAAACACACTCAGATGCTTCAATTTTCCCTCTTTTCTTTTGCTTTGTAGTCTGGAACCCATATTGCTTCAGATAGGTCCGGGTTTTACTGTTCTCACATGACCTGGGTTGAACCCTGCGATTTTATGAAAGATCAAATACTGTTTTGCACAAATGTGGGGAATGGCACAACACTCTGAGCACACCACAAATCATTTTTGAAATTTGAGAAAATGAGTTTTCGACCGGGTATTGAGCCTACAACTGAACACAGCGAAAAAGACTCAATGACGGAAAACAAAAGGTAACAACCTAAACACAAACACAGACACTTGAAACGACTCAAAACAAGAATTGAGACAAACAAAACGACTGACGCGACGCACAGACGTGTTGCAAAGACAAGAGACTTCTTAGTTTACAAGGAGCCAGTTTTTCTGGGTATTATTTCCCACCCTTTCTTATTTGTGACTCTCACATCACTCGGCCCTCAGCTCGGTTTTTCTCTCAAAACCCTTTTCTCTCCTTTTCTCTCAGCACACTCTCTATTCTTCAATCCTCATTTTTCAAATCCCTCCCCTGGGTGGTTGATGGATAGATATGAAGTTGCGGCTCTTGCCCCTAGCATCTGCTAGATTTTTGTTCACAACAGTGAGTTTCTCCCACAGAGGGGTTGTGCTACAACTGGGTGTGTAGCAAATCTGCAGCTAACATCGGTTGATGATGCCCTGCTGGGGAGTTTGGACGTGGTTAGATCTGTCCAGATGAGGAAGTGGAAGATCTTGATCCATTCCGGTTTGTGCTTCGCACTTGGCTTGATACCTCGTTGCTTGGAGGATGAGAGAGCTTTCAGCCCTTCGTTGTTACTTCAGTTGTGCCCTCTTCTGGCAGGTAGAGCCTTTCTTGGCGAGTATGTTGAAAATGGGGGAAAGACAGAAGCCTGACTCAACTGTGCCCCTAGTTCATTATTTTGACCATTTTTTGTTTTGGTTTTTACTAAATTTTGACCAACATGAGAGTTAGATTAACATGCTTGTTCGATTTTTGATTTGAAATCATGCAAGTCAGGTTGAGCACTGAAAATTTTCCTTTTTTGGGTCCAAGAAAATGGTCCAGTTTTGGAAAAATGGAATGATTTTTGAGAGAATAGTCAACCTCAGTAAAAATTCTCAAAAACTGTTTTGCAAACGGCCACCGCTCAACAAGCAGGAACCAACTCTTGAGATGCACAACCTCGGACCCATAGCAATGGAAAATTGCCCCTTGTCTGAAGGACACTGCATGGCAACGGAAAGTTGCCCCTTGTTTGAAATGGCACCACAGTGCATTAATGGCAACGGAAAGTTGCCCCTTGTTAATGGCACCGCAGCGTATTGAAATCAATCCTTCAGAGCGACGATCACAACCGAACTCTCGGATACAGAGAAGGCAAAGATGATCAAAACCATTTCATGGACACAACTGAATTTGAAGTGTTTTAGGCTGGACTTCAGAATGAAGTTGCCTACGTATCCCATGGGAATCAAGCCTTACGTAGTTCGGGGTTAAGGTACACTCGGGTATTTAACCTCTCCTTTTTAGCTCTAACTTTTGCCAAGGCGCCTATTGCAGGTTTTCGACCTTGCGAGCTTTGTTCTTCTTTCTTTTCTTTCTTTTCATTTTTTTCTCTTTTTCTTTTCTCTAACTTTTGCCATTTTTCGACCTTGCTTCTTTTTCTTTCTTTTCTTTTTCTTCTTTTTGTCTTCTTTTTTTTTCTGTATTTTTTTTTTATTATTTTTTCTTGCTCTAACTTTTGCCTGGGTCGCCCTTCCGGGTTTTCGGCCCAGCGAGCCTCTCAAAGGGTAAAAGTGTAGCAAGTCCATGCCAAATGGTTTTAGGGTTGACCATCCGTATCCAGGAGAGTGGCTGTTGATTCGCAAGATCATCTTCGGCTCTTCGGCACATCTGACATTTTGCCCCTAGTTCGAGGGGGGCTTCTGATCTAGCTTCAAGCTCTCTTGACGACATCTGATCTTCTTGATTGACTTTCTTGCGCCTCTTGTTCGAGGGCTGCTTCAAATCTGGCCACACAGGCCTCACATTGTAGTTACCTTGAACATTCTGAGTTTGAGTCCAAGGTTTGAAAATGAGGGGTCGAGTCTCGAGGCTGAGAGCGATCCTAGCTGCACAATCTCAAGAGCGATTCCACACATGTCTTCGCAGGACCGCGCAAAACATTTTTTGAAAGTTTTTAAGAAAGCGACAAATCGCTCGCGCTGAAGACAGTGTAGGACCAATCTGGATCAAAGCTAGGGTCCTTCTCAGTACTCACACTAACAAGCATGATTTCATTCATTAAGGTTAGCACGCCTCTCTTTCTCTCAATTGATCAAATTTTGCAAAACCCGAGGAATTCCTTCCTCTTTGTTTTCACCACAGTGTTCAAAAAGGTTTTGAAAAACTTAGGTCAATGCAATAATTTCAAGGCACAGAAAAGACAGAGTTCTTAGTCAAATACTGCATCTCATTTAGAATTTCTGGCACAACTGGCACACGGCAGAAGCAAACGCAGAGTGTAAAATCACTGTGTTTCATTCAGATCTTCTGGTGTAACTGGCTCCAAGGAAGAAACAGACTCAAAAGAAACTGAAAAGACAAACACAAAACAAAATGTGATGCTCGAGGTAACACCCCGGAATCACCCGACTCTAACAAAACAGGACTGACTCGATACAACAAGACAGACCCAACTGACTCAGTATGAAAGGACTGACTCAATACAAAAGACAAACTGACCCAATACCCAAGTCAGAAAGCAAAATTAACAGCATTTGTACATTGCTCAAAACAGTGCATGCCGTCCACACGCATCTGAAGTAAACTGAATGCCGCCCGCAGGTGGTTCATCTCCCGATCACATCACATTATCCCCAAGTTCACCGATCAGTGCCGATAGACTTTGCAGTGGTGCGACGATGACCTTATTGTCAATCAGATCTTGTATTTCGTGGCGAAGACGGAAACACTTCAGTGACATGGCCGACTTGCTGATGAAAGGCACAGTACTTGGCGGATCATGGGAGGGAGGATTTATTTGGCAATGGCCGCGCTCCAGGGGTTTCAGGTGCCCCTTTTTAATCAGGACCCTCAAGGCCGCTGATAGAGACATGTACAGTGGGCGAACACCCTCTGGCCCGAGGTGGGTATTTTGAGGTTTGTGGCTTTTTGCTGGATGCACCAGCAAAGGGATTGGCAGGTTGACTGGGTTTGCTGGTCTCTTCCGAGTACGGGCTAGAGCTGAAAGGAATTCCTGGTACAAAGGCCCTTCTCCCGGCTTGCCCCTTGATTCGAACTGCCCCTAATTGAGTGGCAAAAGTGTCATCCACAGTTTTTGCAACAACTGCGAGGACTTGCTCTTCGTTCAGTCCCTCGGCTTTCAAAGCCTCAACAGCCAACTGAAGATGTTCATGGGGACTAATGCTTGCCCCTGCTTGTTCTTATCACTGGCTCCACTTTGCTAAGATTGGCCTTCTCCCAATGCACCGTCCCAAGGTTGGGAGCCTTTTGACATGAACTCCCTGGTATGTGATGGTTGATGACGGAGCCAAAACTCCAAAGGAGATCTGCCACAGTTCTCTGAAGATCTTCGATCATCCTCATCAGCTCAGAAGTAGTGGGTCACAGGTTTGAGATGATTGGGATTCAGGTGCATCCATCATGCACAAGTCCGTGCTTTTGGAATGAAACACCGGTTGGGCAGATGGGCTGGGGTGATGTATACGCTGGGGTCGTAAGGGACGGCCAGTGTGTGGATTAGATTGAGATGTGGATGAGGTATTTGGTCATTGGGGTCTGAAGGTGGAGCTATCGTTTGGTTGTCAATGAGATTTTGGATCTCATGACGAAGGCGGTAGCAACGATCGGTGCCATGACCGCGCTGCTGATGGTACATACAGTACTTGGAAGGGTTATGTCTGGCTGGGAGTGGGTCAGGAAGAGGTTGAGGATCGAGGGGTTTGAGATGCCCTCTTTCCATCAAGGCTTTTAGTGCGCTAGTCAGGCTCATATAGAGGGGGGTGAAAGTTCTGCCCTGAGCTTGGGCTGGGCTGGTTGTTTGTAGGCTTGGTTTGGCAAAAGGGTTGGCTGTGGTGACTGTATTGATTTCAGTGGGTTGGGGATAGTGCTGCTTCCGGCATTGGTATTCCCTGAAATCACCCTCCTTGTCGGTTCACTTGTTCTGGGAATGATCCCGCTGTTGAACGCATTCTCAACCTGAACCCCCAGTTCATGCAAACTTTTGAAAGTGAATAGCGGAGCGACTATCAACTTTTGCAACATATCATGCTCAAGGTTTCGCACCATCATCTGCACTTGATCCCTCTCAGAAGGACGACGCTCTGTCATCTGTGCTGCCTTTGCTCTCCACCTCGCGACAAATTCCACAAAAGGCTCTTTTGGGTTTTGGCGGGTTGCTTCAAGCTCTTGGATGGTGATTTCAACTCGGGTATTGTAGGAATACTGATCGACAAAGGCCTCAGCCAATTCTTCCCAGTTTTGCTTTACTTTGTCCTCCAACTTAGCGTACCAAGTGGCTGCTACACCTGACAGGGTTCTTCCATACAGAGAGAGTTTTTGTGGCTTAGTCAGACCCATTGGCTTCAAGACATCCAAGAAAAGCCGAATATGTACCATTGGATCTCCGGACCCATCGAAACGGTCAATATATGGCATTTTGAATCTGTCTGGGAGCCGTACGGCAGACTCATTATGCCCATCCTCAATGTCGGGAATGGAATTAAGGCCCTGTGCCTTTTTGAATTGCTTCTCAAGGTTTGCAATTTTCACTACAGTCGGATTGAACTCATCAACATAAAAGGGTTGAGGCCTCTCAGTAGGCTGCACCAGAGGTCTGACAACTCGGGTTTGAGTCAACCTTTCTCGAGGATTCAGACACTGCAAATCTTCGGCTGGAGGAAGTGGGTCAAAGTTCGGCTGGGGTCCCAAAGCTGGATGTGAGGCAGATGCCCCAGGCGGGCGCTGCGTTTCAATACTGGTCTCAGCCTGCATGGCAGTTCCCTGATTTAATGCTGCCATCACAGCCACAAATTCTTCTGAACCCTGTGCCATCACAGGTCTACTGATGATGTGACTGGTGACTGTCGGATCAGATGAACTGGTGAGCCCTGACTGACCTTTCTTTGCCTTGCCTCCGCGAAAGAACACTGGTTGCCCTTGAATTGAATCCCTGACTTAACCAAGTCTATCAGCACTAGTCCAATGTACCTGGGGGATATCGGAGCCTCCTGAAGCTACAGTTCCAGGACTACCTAGCAAAAGAGAAAACAGACAGCATCTCAGCCCAATTTCACTGGAACGGATATAAGCATAACAGAACGACTGTACTCATTACTGGTCACTGTTCCCCAAATCACTGTCCGCAAAGCTGGATCTGATACCCGCAGATAACTGATTCCCCAAAATACTGTTACCGGTGCCCTCGGGCCGGATACCAAAACTTGCAAACTGATATGCGCATTCCCTGTAGAGATACACTCTAAAAGCACATAGCATGTAAAAGAGAGCCAATACACCCCTATGTTGGGGTAGGGTTTCCCTGTCCTATTTTGTCAGGAGCTAGGGTTTCACTACGCACACAGCGGTTTCAAACAACCTAACATCGGGTAAGCAACCTGTCCTAGTTTGGAATGGTCACTAGGATTTCGATATGCACTAGGTCGAATGGTCGAAAAGGGTGCCCCGGTAAAACCGGGGTTTGTGTTCCCATACTGGCAGAGCCCGCAACCGGTCAGCCTTATGGTCATGCCTTGACAAGACAAGCCTCCAGCAAACCGCTCAGGAATAGCAGATGGCCAACACGGTGTCCTAGGCGCACCAATGCAATGCAATGCAAAGAGACACATAAACGAAATCAAAACAGGATATCACGAGTTCGAGTCAAGCTCTCTAAAATCCCCAGCAGAGTCGCCAGAAACTGTAACGCCGCGGGGACCTCGCTACAGTTCGGACTCCCTTTTTGTGTGTTGCGGTTCTAAATCTGAACCAAAGAGTCCACTCTGGCAAATCGTTTTGAGAAAAACAGATTTTTGAAAAGTAGTGCCAAACATGGACTGCTTTGCCAGATTACAGAGTCGCCACCTAAATATTTTTAAAATGGGAAATTTAGGAAACCCTGACTCGGTGCCGAAGGCCACGTGTCCGTCATCACCAAAGTGTCTTGGCTCGGGAGCTTGGGTACGATCGGGGAAGGTCAGCTATGAGCACCCCCTTTCGCCCGGTCCGAAGACCGGCCTCTACTAACCGTGATATCCGATTTTGAAAACATTATGTTCTTATTCCTTATTAGCCTAGAATTACTATGTTATGCGCACAACACAAGTATAGACTAGATTGCCTAATTTGGAAATAAACATTGCATATCCGTTTTGTCTCGAAAAACGTGTTGGTTTTGCTACTCGCAAGTAGGCTAAAATACGGATTTCAATGAGTTGTTCCAACTCACAATCCAACCTCCACCCACAGGCATTCAAACAGTTATCACATAAGCATTTAGCCGCATGGTAAGCATACTGTCATGGCAACATTCACACGCATGCGAATGCTAAAGCATAAAACTTACATCGTACTCCGTGCCAAAACAATAACCCGGTTAGCAAACATGCATGACCTAGTTCATGTTAAGTGGCTAATGCAACGGCATAGATGCAATCTAGAGTAGGCTCGGCTAACCCTAAGCATGGCACGTGAAATGTACAACTATCACGTATTCAATTTGGAATTGAAATACGATGCAGTTTGTATGATGCGCCGAGCCCGGTGCATGTAAACAAATGCATGAATGCACGCATGCATTGCATAAGGTATGCTAAAATAAATGTGCCCTAATCTACCATCGTAAGGGGTAAATAAAAGGGATAGAAAGAAATGGGGATTTGGAAGACATACACCCACTCACACACACTTATTACATTTTTGCCCTCACTCGGAGGGACCAAAAATAATACAAAACCGAATAAATAACTAACTACTCTAGCTAATTAAATATTACAAATTAATTAAATTAACAAATAAATTAATTAATCTAATTAAGCATTAAACCGCCTCGGGATGAGGGCCGGATGCAGCGCGTGTTCGGGGCTGGCTCGGAATCGCACCGCCATGCAAGGATTGCCTCTGTTTCCTCTGCTCTCCTCCACAGAAACTTGCCAAAGTCCCAGAAGTACCTCTCAGGGCACTGGGGGACATCATCGGCTAGGTAGAACTTCCACCGGCAGTAGAATAAGCTCATCGGCACTGAAATAAGCCATCGGCTGTTGGTTGACTGCCGGTCGGCACTAAATAGTGCCGGCCGGCACTTAATACCTGCAGAACCTGCAACTCACAGCAGCAGAGGGAAACAACTTGCATGGCAATGTGATTCAAGCCATTTATGCACTAAACACACCCCTTATCATGTTTGTGACTCAAGGGGGCATGTGCCTCGATTCCCGGACCACCAATCACGCATTTCCATGCATGATGGCCCAAAGAATCAAGAGTGCAACTTTGATTTCAAATGTATGCAATGCAAACAAGCAAACAAGGGTGCTAAACCTCTATCATTTTCATCTCAAGAGGTCAAGCATGCATGCTTATGCAATGCAACTCTTAAGCATGTTATCTAGCATGCAACATGGACTATGCAACATACTTATGCAAAGGATTCAAGCAAGCATGCAAGGCAAGCATGCAAACCAATGGAAGGATGGTCTTAAACATGAATTAGGCAACTCTAGTAGGCCCAAAATCAGTGGCCACAAAGATGCAAATGAGGCAACAAAATACATGGAATGCATGCACAACGCATTAACCAAGCTTAAGGCACAAAAATGCAACTCCACCAAAGCATGGCAAGGAGATGATATGGCATACAATGGTGCATGTTCCAGATCTGAAATGGCATATCAAGTGACTCCAAAATGACTCCAAAGCATGCAAACATTCATGTAATGCATTGTCAAAGGCTCAAGCATTAAAGCTAGTGAAGTGCAATACATTATAAACATGCAAAGCGATGCTCAAATGATGGAACCAGCCCCAAACAGTCCCTAAACAGCCCTAGATAATTCTAAAACATGTATGAAATATAGCCAAGATAAGCTAGCATGCTTGGCCAAAACATCATGCAAAATGGAAGCCACAAGAGAGCCATAACATGAGGTATATAAAGGGTGTCCCAAACAGCCCTAGACCCTTAATGAAACATGAAGAGGAGGTCATTTTAGGGCCATTTTCAGTTCTGATCAAGGTCTGAAACAGAAACAAAATAAGCTAGCAAAGCATGCTCTCTTTTAGGCAATTCTAAGCATTTAAACCACAACCATGCAAAGCAATGCACAAGCTACATTAAGACCTCAAAACAGAGCTTAATCACAGCAAAATGTGGACTATTGTAGGCCAAAGTTAAGCTAGCACATGTTAGGAAGATAGGCTAAAGCATGAAGCAAGCTAGGCTAGGGAGCAAAATTACACTACAAGTGTATGAAACAAGCAACCAAGCCTCCCAACCGGACCAAAACAGATCTGGAACATGGCGAAATAGAGCCTAAAACATGCTTGGCTTAAGCTAAAACAAGCCACAAAAAGATGCTACTTTACAAGGCTAACAAGGCTAGTAAAGGGGATTTACACTACAAGTGCAATAAGCATGCAAGAGGTGACCAAGATAGCCAAAAACAGAGTTATGGCAGATCTGGAAAGTCATGAAAATAAGCCTAAACAAAGCCTCCAAGAAGTAGAAACACATGCTCTTTTGGAGGGCCATCAATACAAGCAAACAAGAGAAGAGGAGGGGGGACAACCCCCTCCTATTTTGAGCCTCAAAACAAGTTTTCCACCACTGAAATTCCTCTGGAATTCAGTGGTTTTAAGGCCAAAAAGATGTTGTTTGAAAGGCTTGAAAGTTAGCTCACAAGGCCTTATAAGCCAAGGAGCAAAAGGGAGGACAACCCCCTAGCCAACCAAGGCACAAGCCAAGACTCTTAGGACTGAAAAATAGAGGAAAATCAGTGGTTTTTGTAGTTCAACAACACCCCAAAAACAACCTCAAAGTATTTGAAAACTTATGGCAAAGCTAGTATGCAAAACAAGCTAAAAGGGAGAGAGATGTTACCCTTGATGCACAGCTGCAAAACCAGCCCAAAATCTGAGCTAAAACCAGCTTTTGAAGCTAAAAATGATCCTTAAAGGACCTCAGCCCAATGGTGGTTAACTTTGATGAAGGATGCCTAGGCAAACTAGAAGGATTTCTTCACTTTCAAGCACTTCTATGCACAAAATGGGCAAGAGAGTGGAATATAGAGAGAGGGGCAGAGATTTAGGTCTGAAATTTCTAGAGAGAGAGGAGTCTTTTAGAGTGAGAAGCTCCCAAAGACTTGCTTTTTTGTTCTAACCTGCAAACATGAGATATAAGGTTCTATATATATCAAGAAAAGAGCTTTTGGTCGAAATATCTCAACTGGAAATATCTGGTACAGTGTATAGCAGCTGGATGATAAATATCTGTCAAAAAAACTGAGTTCTGGGCACTTTTGGCCGGTCGGCACTCTTTTGTGCCGGCCAGCAATCTTTTCTGGCCGGTCGGCACTCTTGTGCCGGTGGATGGCCGGTAAGGTCACCAAGTGCCGGTGGATTTCTAGATTGAAGCCCCGGAAGTTAGCTTTCCAATGGCGCAAACCTTGCATTAAAATTCCTCCTGTGGAAAAAGTTATGTTTTGGTGAAGCGCAGTCGTCCAACCAGGATGATGCCCACTTCAACCAATCATATCTCCCCTCCACCGGGGTTTAGAGATTTTGAAAAAATGAAGCCCCGGAAGTCTTCTTTCCAATGTGGTAGCGTCATAACTTAACTCCAAGTGTATAGACAAATAAGCTCGATTTAGCGAGGACTGCTCATCCCTCTCTTAGCGATTCTTGCCTATCTTCTTCTCCAACTTGGTTCTCCCTCTTCTCCTCTTTTCTTCAACTTCAAACCCCTAAGCAAGGTGTTTTGAAAGATTTTTCAATATTTCATCTCTCTTTCATTCATCTCCCCTTTTGTCCTTGCTCGGTTTACCGAAAAGCGCAACATTTACTGAAATGCGAGCGTCGGAACATCGTGGGAATTTTATTTCAAAAATGTTTTGAAAGAGAGGGTTTTAAGGTAAAAAACCATCCAAAATGATTTTGGTCCACAATAGGGTATGAAGTTGAGATTTGCCTCTCTCCTTGCCGAAGAAACTGAACCTGTGCACTGCACACCTTTCTCCAACAAGTAAACCATCAGGGCGCCCAAGTCTTAAGGGCGGTCAAAAATGGGGTGTCTACACTACCTCTCCTCCCTGCCATTGGAGAAGGTGCACCTGTCGCTGGTGCCCACGGTGTAGGTGGGATCTGAAAAACAAGCATCAGCATATCAGATAGAGTGTATGTATTGTTGCAGAATGAGTATCATGCAAAAGCCAAATTCAACATGAGTATAGTGTGTCAGTGTAGTTTAAGGTAGTGTTAGAATGCATATCAGTGTATCAGTGGGAATATGACAGTGTGGTGCACAGTAGTGTGAGTCAGCGGTGAAATGCACGCGGATAATGGGGAGAATACTTGAATACCATAGAGACCAAGCAGCGTCTCTCTCCTCTGCACCATGCCAACTAGAGAAACAACTAGCTGGAGGAGGCCCTCTGTGTACTCTGTGGGTGCCTGCAAGTGAATTTGAATACTCAGTATCTGAAAAATGAAAAGTGCGGGATACAAGGTGTAAAGTGGGGGCCATACCTGAGGTGCACCTGGAGCTTAACATACCCATGCCCTGCCTCTAGTGGCTCTATATAATCTGATAAGTTGCCCGCCGCGGTGCCAATGGGTAAGCACAGTAGGAATCGTCCGGCCAACCGGCAGCCTACACAATGGGAGGGGTCTCTCCAATACTAGCCTCAGCTTGCTGAGCAATCTCTCAAACCAAAGGAGCACATGTTGCGCCGCCTGTGCGAAATCTGGTCAGGGGTGGCATGAAATGAGTCCGGATGAAGGTTGTGCAATCTCCGTCCCCTCGGAAGTAGTCGACGTCTAGCCCCACCATATACTGAATAATAGCCTCAGCTGGGAGGCTATCAGCTGTCCTCATGGATGCTGGGGGTGGCATAGGAACAACTGGGGCAGGCAAGCCCAGGGTCTGGCGTACAAATCGCTCTCCTAAGAACCAGGTACGACAGAAGAGGCCCTCTAACAAGATCCGATACTGGGAGGTAGCCTAGGATCCAGCGTACTGGTCCTTGACTACGGCCAGCATCATCGCCCATGGCTGCCATGTGATCTGCAAATAGAGAAGGTACAAGATGTTAGTTGCTATTAACTGTCAGAATATGGATAAGAACAGTAGCAATGGGAATAAAGCAGAAATGATTGTGAGTTTCGGATTACCTCGCAGGCAACCACTGTGTCGAAGTATCGACGATAGTAGGCAAGGGTCATGTCCTCGCGGCTCTAGTAACAGCACCTGCCATTGTACCGCCGCAAGTAGGGCACGACTGAAGCAATCTCATCCATTGGCTCTGGGGCAAGGGCTGGGAAATAGGCGTAAACCCACAGCTGCAAGAAAAGATCAACAATGTGAATCAACAGTATGTGAACAATGTTAAACAGAAAGTGCAAAACAGAAGGCATAGTGTGTGAAAAGATATTAAACAGAAAGTGCAAAGCACAAGGCATAGTGTGTGAATAGGTATCGGACAGAAAGTGCAAAACAGAAAGCACAATGCATGACCAGATATAAGGAAGGAAATACAAAACAAAAGGCATAAGAAGCAAACAGAATTGAAAGTGCAGTTCATATCTCCTAAGCTCTCCAGTACCCTCCAATCTTGTTCCCTTTCATGCGGGAACTGGAGCTCATGTAGCCGTAGAGTGTGGCAAGACCAACTCCACCCCAGTCGTAAAACCGAACCCGGGGCAGGGTCACAAGGGTGCTTAACAAGTACAAACCCATGGTATTCCACCTGTTTGCGAACAAGGTGGTACTAAGAAGGTACATCAAGAAGCCCCGAGTGCACTACTTTACCTTCTCCTGAGCTCAGGCTGACTCTTGTTGAAGCGCTCGAGAAACCAACTGTATCGCACCATAGCTGGCTTGTATAGAAGTGGGCTCGCTCTGAGCCGGTAAATCCATGTCGCCTCCTACTAGCCCATGTCCATGTCGAAGGGGATCGGATCACCCCCTACTCATAAGCCTGTGATCATCAAAAAGTCATAAGGGGTCATCGTCATCTCCCCAGTGGAAGAGAACTGGAAGGAGTTAGTGATATCCCACCACCTCTCCACTAATGCTCTGAGTAGGGCCCGGCTACCCATGTGGCGCGAGAGTCTAGTGCAGAGTAAGCCAAAGCCTACCTCAACAACAAGGGCGCGAACCCGGGGGGAGCTCGTGATACCAGTCCCTGGCCGTCACCGCCCCGTAACCCTACAAGAGCGAAAGTCCTCCTGCAACGAAGAAAGAGTGAGTCTGATGAAAGACAACGACGAAAGAATGAATTAGATGAAAGTTAGTGGTGAAAGACAGTCAGAGGAAAGGCAGTGATGCATAAAAACAAAGTTTATACCTCAATAGCGCCATGGAAAAAGTGGGAGTTCAGCTCCCTCAGCCAAATATCTTCCGACACGCCACCGACGAAATCATCAAAGCGCATCATGCCTCCATGCGCCATCATGTGCGTACGGGGGTGGTAAGTGGCTGGATCAAAGGGCCTCACCCTCAATGGTAGTAACTCAGGCTCGAGCCTTGGAGCGAACTCTGCCTCAAAATCGGCGGCAATGTTCTCCGTCGCCCCGCCAGCTCCTCGACCGCTATAGGGGTTGAAGGTACATGTGGGACCTTAGGAGGGGCGTCAACATGAGGAATGTCATTCTCCATCTGGAAAGTGGGGTGAATTCTGGTGAAAAGTGAAGAAAAAGTGGGAAAAAAAAAAAGAGGAAAAATGGAAAAAGTCAACCCTAGAAGAGAGAAAAATGGGAGAAAAAGTCAAAACCTGGGAAAGTTCACAAAACCCAAGAAAAACTTTAAGGGAACAAGCCCAAAGTCAAAACCTGGGAAAGTTCACAAAACCCAGAAAAATCAACGAAAACAAAATCTGATCGGTTCAAAGTGAAGAGGGCCAAAGAGAGTTTACGAATAAAGTTTGCGTGGGGCATTGGAAAACACATACAAAGCACAAATCTAGAGAAAGGAAGCACCTGAGAGAGAGCGTGTGATTTCAGAGGTGTGTGTATGAGAAAATGAGGTTTGGTGGTGTATTTAAAGAGACCCGTGCCGTAAGGACCAAACTGCCCCCGAATTTCTATTAGTGGCCGGCCTTACACCATTTGTGGCCGGTCGTACACTATTAGTTGCCGGCGGGCCCCTTTTGTGGTCCAGTGTTGGTTTTTGTTCCCCTTTTGCCCAAACAGTGTATAGGAGGTCCTGTTTTGGGTCGGGAAAGAAGGATTGAGGTATTTGAAGTGGATTTGATTTCTGAGAAGCTCGAAACTGTGTTCCGGTTGCGCCGTTCCAATGCCTGCTATACTCCGGCGCACAAATGTGCCCCAATTTCAAAGATGAACAAGTTCTTTGAGCATTTTGCAAAGCCTCCGAGGGGTAAGTCAGAGGTTGTCATCAAACATTGCTTTTGTCCGTTTTGTCGATTTACATATCTGTTGCATAGAACATGCACTTTCCCATATCTCTTGCGTTACATGTGCGCATTGCATCGTAACACATATGCTTTCAGTTCTTGTGCATAGAACATGCTTTCAATTCTCTTTCATAGGACATGCTTTCAATTTTCTTCCATAGAACATGCTTTCAACTATCTTGCATAGAACGCGCATTACCTCTTATGTCGGTTGTCTATTATGTTGCATAGAACTTGTGTTGCTATCGTGCTGGTTTCAATTACATCACCTTGTGTCATGTTTAGATGCGGCCCCACTTTGTTTGTTTATCATGCATCTATCGCACACTCTCATTTTGTGCATCTATCACACACTATCGTTACATTGTGCATCTATTGCACACTTTTGTTACATTGTGCATCTATCGCACACTTTCGTTACATTGTGCATCTATCACACTCACTCACATTGTGCATCTATCGCACACTATCGTTACATTGTGCATCTATTGCACACTTTCGTTCCATTGTGCATCTATCGCACTAACTCACATTGTACATCTATCGCACTCACTCACATTGTGCATCTATCGTACTCTCTCACTTCATGCATCTATCGCACAATTTTGCCTTGTGCATCTATCGCACAATCTCGTACTTTTTGCATCTATCGCATCATCTCAAGGTGTGCAAAAGCACGACCCTGAGCGGTTTTTCTCCTCTTCTTAGGATTTCGGTGTGGTTAGAGTGTGTTTTTATTTCTTTCCGCATGAAACGTGGTTGGACTTCTTGTGATAATTGTTATCTTATTATTGCATATTTCATTGTCTTCCATGATCATGGATATTCAAAATAGCTGGCTTCGCGAAGCGTGTAAGGCCAGCTTTCAACGTATATTCTTTGTGCATATCATTTGCATCTTGCTCTTGAACTACGCTGGTTTGATTCCTTGCAAAGGGATACGTAGGCAGCTTTCGAGCTCAACCAATTTAATTTATGTCTTGATTGTTTGCCCAAGTCTTATGGCCTTGTCAAAATGGTTCGTCTCTGGGCTTTGACATTCACTCACATCATTTTATGACTTCGAGCTTTGTCAAAGAGGGCAACTGTAGATACCCCATTTTTGACATCCTTTATGACTTGGACGCCACCGATTAATCACCCAATGCTAAATGTACACGCTTGTCAAACACTTGATTTCCTTAGCAGAAAGCCTCGGATTTGGGCCTCAGAAACCTACAAATCTTGCACCATTTTTGGACCAAAACAGCAGTTTTTCAAGCCTGAGCACCCAGTGGCCTGTAGACACACTAGTGGCTGGCCGACCACTTATTAGTGTACAGCCGTCCCCTTTAGTGGCCTGCCGGCCACTTGTGTCAAAAACCAGATCTTTTTGATAGCTGTGCTAGCTGTCTCCACAGATGCATGCATTGCACCAGTTGTTTCTGTATGGATATTTCTGAGAGCCTAACAAGTTTTTCCATATATACTTGACCCCCTCTCATAAAATTAGGTTAGAAAATTTTGGGTGAAGCAAAATTCTTAATATATATATATATATATATCTCTACCTTGCAATCGAAGCACACCTTACCTAGACTTCCTAAACCGAATTTTTTAGGGTTCTTCATTGAGGTTGAGGAGCTTGAACATGGGCGCTTCGGGGTGAGAACTTGGTGGTTTATAACTCAAAAGGATACTCCTCTTCAAGAGGTATAATTCCAAGCTTTCTTCCCTTCTTTATTACTATCTTTTATTGCTATTTTTGGGTCTTTTTTAACTATTTTTATGGGCTAAAGCTTGTGGTTTAAGGCCATTAAAGATAGAGGGGTTAATCACCCTTCTTTGAACCTTGCTTCCTAGGCTTTCACCCTCGTGTTTCCCATCTCTTGATCAACTTTTTTTTGAGCTTTTTACCACTAAATTTAAGAGGTTTTCAGAGGCTAAAAATGATGTTTTGAAGTCCCAAAAATAGAGGGGTTAGCCTCCCTTCATTTGCTTGTTTACTAGCTTAAATTTCTCAATACTGTAGCAATCTGTTTTTCAAGCTTTTCCATGTGAATTTCAGTGCTGTTTTGAGATGTCTTCGGACTATTTTAGGTTGTTTATTTCATTTATGCTTTGTTTAGTATGCTTGTAGTGTAGTGGTCCTCATAGGTTCGGTATTTTAAGAATTAGACACCAACCTATTTGAGTTGATAGCATTTATTTCATGCTTTCCTTACTAATGTTCACCTCTATCACCTCTGTTATCTCCTTCTTTCTTTGGCTTTTTCATTTCTTTGAGAGTTGTTTCAACCGATCGTTGTTGAAGCTTAAGATAGAGATCCTTGGGCTTAATGGTTTAATCCTTTTAGGGGTTCATTACCAACGGCATGACATCTCTCTTATGCCCAAAACAATCCTTTGTTTGAAACCTCTCTCCATTAGTGGACTTAATCGTCATTTTGGACAAAATTGACTAATGAATGGAAAGGTAATTAAAAGAGGTAATAATTTGGGCTAAAATGGAACAAGATAATAAAAGACAACTTTGGGTTCAATCAGACGTTAATTGAACCCATGAAATCTTGAGTCATTTCATACTTGCTAGTGATGAAATGGTTCAAGTTTCGAAGGTCAACCACTTCCCTTGATCAATTCCATGATAGGGCGAGGTTTTTGTTGGTCTTTAGTTTCATTTATAGAAATTGTATCCCTTGATTGATACGTCATCAGGCAATGAATTTGCATCGATTAATGGCTTGCGAATCGAGCCTATCCCTCATTTGATCTGTTTGATGATAAGGAGAGGCAGGGTGGACAGACATCTCTTGAAAATGCTCTGTTTGTGCTCTGTTTGTTATCTGTTGCAGCAGGGCAGTACCACAAACTACTGGCCGACTGGCCACTTTTTCTGTACGACCGACCATCTCTTATGGCCAGCCGGCCACCATTTTTAGCTGGGCAGTGTCCCTTTTTTCTTGGAAAACAGAGCAAAGACTAAGGCAAAATAGTGTAATTTTCTGACTGCAAAACAGAACCCTTTTGGTAGCAAAACAAAGGCATTTTCGGGGTGGAAACTGCCTTCATGCGTGAGCATTCCTTACTTCTCGGGGCCAATTACTTTGAGTAATTAATTATTTAGCTTAATTAATTCTATAGTGTAACTACTTAGTTAGTCCTTTGTATTAATTATATTTGTGTTGTAATTAATTAGTTTAATTCCAATTGTAATAAATAGCTGGTGTAGTTAATTTATTTCTTTTGGTTTGTAATAGTTAGTTAATTCGATAATTAGTTAGCACATTTATTCGGACCCTTCTGCGTGAGGGCAAAATTGTAATATTGTGTATGTCCTCCAACCCCATGTATTTCTCCCTTTTATGTAAATTGCTTATAATGGGTACCTTAGAACATCATGTTTATTTTAGAATTTTCCATGTATAAAGCATCCATTAGTCTTACGTGCATGAAGTTCGGTTCATCATTCTAACAAGCATTGTCTTTTAAATACTTCTTTAAAAACATATTTAAAACCGCATGCTATCAAATGGATTTGCATGTCGTGCTAGTAGCCGGACTTCTAATTGCATATTGCATATGTTGCATTAGGAATATTTCATTAGTTAGGATCATGCATTTTTTCTAACTATTTTCTCTCTTTTGGCTCGCCTCGGGAATTGGGGTACGTATTTATTGCTTTAGCATATTGCATGAGTGTGATTGTTGTCATGTCAAGCATGATTACCATAAGGCTAATTGCTTAAATGATATACATGTTTGAATGCTTGTGGATGAAGGCTAATTGCTCAAATTGAGATGATTTGATTAAATGTACATATGAACTCACTTTTTCAAGTGGTACGTATTCAAACAATTTTCAGGCCAATGTGAAATCAAAGTGTTCCAACTTTTGCAAATTAGTCTATACTTATGTGCATCACATAGTAACAATAGACTAATAATTGGAACAAGAGCATATAATGTAAATAAGAATCACATCATGATTAGTAAAGGCCGATCTTTAATTGAGCAAGTGGGGTGCTCAATTCATGACCTTCCCCTCTCGTACCTAAGTTCTCGAGCCAAGATACTTTGGTGATGACGGATAAGTGGCATTTGGCACGAGTCTTAGGTTTCCTAAATTTTTCAAAAATATTTAGGTGGCGACTTTGAAAGCTGGCAAAGCAGTCCATTTTTGGTATTTTTAATTCAAAATCGATTTTCCAAAAGATTTACCGAATTTGGACTCATTTGTGTTTATCTATTTCACATTGCACTTGTGAAATTAGATTCAGAACCGTGGGAGTCCGAGTTGTAGGGCTAGTCGTATCCAAAAGGAGCATGAAAAGAAAGCTACAGGTTTCATCTTTTGTTTATTTATTTATTATTTTCATATATATTTCTGATCATAAACAGTTTATTAACCTTTTTTTTAATGTGCACAAACGTTGGCAAGACTAATAGTAATTTGGGTTGTATCTTAGTTGTCTAGTGTCCGTTGATACATTCATGTAAGTAGATAATAATAACTTTGGAAAAGTGATTACTTGTCTCTCATGATCACAAGTCAAGATTTATTTATTTTATTTTTTATTTACATAATTATGATATATTTATTGATTTTATTATAGTAATATTTATGGTTTATTGTATATAATTCCCCTCAACATTTTGTAACAAAGCACAGATGACAGCAATCAAGTGAGTAGCAAACAGCACTGGCCAACAACTTTTGGTGTTCTTCGTACTGGTGGAATTGACAAGAAGTGGCAAGAAGTAAACCCTCTTAATTTTGTCCATACACAAACGATTTCCAATACCATGACACCTTCCCCTTGCTTCTTCAAAATAAGTTTCTTTTTTTCTTTTCTTTTTTTTTTTTTGTAACCCAACTTATGCTTGTCTTATAAGTTGCAAGTAAAAACTGTACCAAACAAACATAAACTTTCAACATAAAACAAAGAGAGCTATAAACAGTGCCATAAATTATTTATAAACTACAAGTCAGTGATTTCTAAACACAATGTTCCACCAATCTTACCAAGTTCAAATGGTGAGTGTTGCCTATTATCTCGACTTGTTCAGCTAAGAAAAAGACTTATTGACATGGCCTAAGCCACCAAGATGCTTCACTTTAACTTTGTTGCCATTACTTAGAAGAGAGTTCCTTCAAAGAACAATATCCATATCATCCTTGCCAAAGTTTCCTTTTGAAGTTATATCAGTCAGTGACTTTGAGCTGAATCCTAAGAGAATCTCATAGCCATTCCTGGCACTTTTTGGTCTAAATAATCCTCCTTAGGTTCACCGTTTCCTATTTTCTTCCTTGAAAAAGGAAAACACAAACAAAAAATACATATATGATACATAGATTGGGCCAAAAAAAAAAAAAAAACACTCCACGGTTGGATACCAATTTGATTACAAATCTGATTGTTGACTTAACCTGCATTTTATGTTGACCTTCATTGAGATCATCTATGTTAGTATATATATTGGACACTTCACTTGTACAAAATAGAGTAGCCTTGCAAGAGCAGTTACTTAAACATGTTGCTTGCAACTACTTATCGTATCTGTGTATTCATAGTATTTGACCTGACATGGATGGATCTAGGGAGGGTGAGGGGGAGCTATTGCACCTCCCAAAATTGTAAAAACTATGTATATTACACGGGTAATAATAGGTAACATTGTTTAGCTCTATGAGCTTGTGATATTTTGAAGCTTTGTAGGATAAGGGAGTAATTTCAGAACATCCAAGATTATGATGTTTATCATTTATCTTCATCAAATAGGGCAAGTGCAATCCACACTGGCTACGCTATCGTACCATATCTATTGAAAACTAGTGGTGGTTCAAGAGGTAGGCAACTTAGTCACCCAATTAGGCACTCTAAGTAGAAGAGGGCCCTACTTACTATATATTCACTACACAATATATACACATAAAAGACCTTAAAGCATTTGGGTGAGTGAACATGCAATTTTACCAAGACCTTTCACTAAATTTCGTAGAAATACAACTCTTAGATGAGTTTTGTAAAAATTTCAAACCACAACCAGATTATAAGATTTACTAGTAAAATTTGTACAAGACTTAAGATGGAATGGTGTGAACATAGAATTTTACAAAGCCTTCACGGCATGTTTTGACAGTTTTCTTCCCATGTATTGCAATGTTTCTAGAGTAAATCGAAATCCTAAAACTTATCAGTCCAAGAAAAACAAACACAAAAACAAAAACAAAAAAAGGACAGAGAAAAAGAAAAACTTTGAACAATCAACTCTAATTTATTCGTAGTCTACTTTCTTTACCTGATAAAGCTTATGCAAATAAAGAAATAGCAGCACCAATGTGATCCACTTGGTTACCAACAACTGTGATTGCTCTTGGTGCAACAAGAGTTGTTAAGCTATAATCTAAACTGCTTTTAACATCTACAAAACCTTCCATGACCTTCACCACCACAGACATAGAAGACCTCCTGGAAAAATCACTTTGTAGACACCGCACAGTAACCCTCATCATCTCCATAACTTCTGCTCTATGTGTTTGCATGTCATTATTGTATTTATCAACAATATCCAGAAGTCGTTCCTCTTCTGCTTTCCTCTTAAACAGACCTAGTAGATGCATATCTTCCTCTGGTTGAGATCTATCCAAATTTTTGTGCCCACACAACATTTCCAAGACAACGACACCAAAGCTATAGACATCTACTTTCTCAGTGAGGGTGTTCCCCTTATCATTGTAACAACTTGGCTTTGGTCCTTATCAATTAGTTTTGACAATCCAAAATCAGAAATTTTCGTATTGAAGTCTTCATCTAAGAGGATGTTTTGGGGTTTGATATCCAAGTGAAATATATGTTGCCTACATTCCTCATGGAGATAGGTTAGTCCCTTGGCTATATCCATGATGATCTTCCTTCTAGATTGCCACCCAAGAGTGAGCTTCTGGCACCTTTGGAAGATCCATGTATCCAAGGATCCATTGGACATGTACTCGTAAACTAGAAGATGATATGATTTTTCAACACAAAATCCAATTAATCTCACCAAATTGACATGGTGAATGTTTCCTATTGTCTCAACTTCAGCTAAGAATGACTTCTTAACTTGACCAAAACCATTGAAACACTTCACTGCTACGTTAGTGCCATCAATTAATGTCCCTTGAAACACTGACCTAAATCCTCATTCTCCAAGCTTTTTATCGAAATTGCTTGTCATGGCTCTCAACTCTTTGTAAGAGAATCTAGTACGCATCCCCAGTACTTGATCGACAAAGAACTGATCAAATTCTTCGGATTCTTTTTTCTTTGTGAAAAGGAAAAAGCATAAGGCAACCATAAAAAATACACCAAAGAAAGCTCCAAGACTGGATCCTAATATCATTTTGACATGCCTTGATCTCTTTTGAGGAGAATTTGTTGGTGAAGAAGGATTAAAATACTGTGTATCTTGAGATTTGTGCACTTTAAGAAATATAGTAATGTTGTCAGCTGCTGCATCATTATTTATAAGCGACAAGACTTCAGACAGTAATAAACAACCTTTTTTTGAATCATATCCCACATGATATGCAAAGAAAGCGGCTTTGCATGAACAATTTTTCAAGCAACTCATCTTGCAATCCTCTAACTCTGGTTTTCCATCCAAGTAGTAAATGTTGTTGTATGAGAATGTGTATTTTGAGTTGAAGTTGAAGTAACTAGTATTCTTAAGCTCCAAAAGGGTGTGATATTGAGAATGGTCACAAGAAATGGGTTTAACAAGGGAACATCCAAGGTTGGGTTGCTTATAATTTATTTGCCTGAAAGTGCTACTACCAGTGGCTTCATTAAGACAACCGCACTGTCCTTTGAAGAACAAATACCGTAATTGCCACACGGCATGGGATACCCACACTCACCATCACGAATTTGTGATGACGGTAGATCCACCACCACAGTCCAATTCGAGTCTCCTAACTGATACACCTTCAAATGTCCATCAGGTTCCAACCGCATGAACTGAGGTGATGATGTTGATGCAGAAGGGATTAGTTGCCCGTTGAAACTTCCATTCACGAATTTGACATAATTAAAAAATAAATATGATTCAAAATAGGGCAAGGGTGGATTGGATTCTACATAAGCCAACAGACTGTAATTCTGAACGTAAGAGAATACAAACCTCAGTCTCCAGTTGGATACAGATGTGCTAGAGGTGAGCTTCTGCCCAGGAAACAACGTCTGCCGAATAAGGAGAGTACTAACCCAAAAACACTTGGTTACAAAAAGGGGAGTACTAACCCAAAACACAAAATAAGCCCTTGGCTTGATATACATGTAATACAAGAAAGATAATCACAAAAGAGAAGCCTTCAACTTCTACAACCTCCCAAGCTAAGACCTTGGAGGCGGCATATCACCTGCACCTGAAAATAATGTCCCATATAGGGTGAGCCAACGCCCAGTAGAGATATGCTAAACATGTTATGAGCAATAACTCAAACATTAGCATTTGATAAACGTTTAACTCATACAAATCAACTCATAACACGTTTCCATTCAATGACAAATATGTCCATGTTGCATTCCTCTATCCTTTACTTAACCAGTTTTCAACTCATAAACATGGCTCAGAACAAGGCCGAACAATTTCCATGAGACTACAGCTCATATCAACAATATTTCCATTTATCAACAATTCAAATGAGATAACAACTCATATTAAAACACTTCCATACTTCACAATAGATACACAGATTTGCTGTATCATTAACATATTAAAACACTTCCATACTTCACAATAGATACACAGATTTGATGTATCAATGGAGTTCACCCTATCTCCTCCCAAACAATCCAATTTAGGAGTCCATCCCCTATCTCCTCCCAAACCGTGGAGTACATCCCTATCTCCTCCCACACAATACAATGTAATAAACAATTATCATATATATGATCAATCAATACACATATTTGATGTTATTATTCCACCCGTCATATTCAGTGACCTATTCAATCGATTAGTTTTAATTTGCCTACTCATCATGCATTGTCTACAACAATCAAGACTATCCTCCACCGATAGCCCAAAGCAATTATTTCAAACAGATAATAATGCATCAAACATATAATTTATCCATATTTTCAAAGGTGAGTGATTAATAAATCCAACTCCACCATTAAATCTCATAATAAGCCAATTTCATTATTTCAACTCAATTCATATTTCCATAACTTTCCCCAAATTAACATTAAATTAATTTATAACAAAATTAGGGCTTTCCTCCCTCTTTTCTCAACATTGACCCAAGGTCCAAATATTAACAACTAATATCATTAATCTCATTTCAAGACCCAAAATACACATATTTTGGCCCAAAGATCAAAACCCCTCTTTATACAATTTGAAACCCTAACACCCAAAATTACCCAACTTCAACATTCAATCAAAATGACTAAAAGTTTAAGGTAAAGATCATAGAAATGAGTAGTTATCCCTACCTTAAGAGATGAGACCTAATGGAGAAGATGAAGAATTTCGAAATGCTCCAAAACCCAAGATTTTCTAATGGAAATGTAGCCCAAGCCAAGCTTTACACTTTTTACAAAGACACTAAGGTAGAAGATCACTCAAACTAGATCAAACCCTAGAGAGAAGTTGTGTTTTAGAGAGAGGAGCTCTCCAATGGAGGTTTTGAAAATCTAGAGAGAGAGAGGGTGCCGAAAAAGTGATCCAAAAAGTCACTTTTCGGACTGATATACAAACAGGTCTGCTCGAGCGTGGGATTCCCCGCTCGAGCGTCAGACACAGACTTACACTCGAGCGTCAAAATCCCCACTCGAGCGGAGGAACGAAATCAAAGGGGCCCGCTCGAGCGTCCGATGACCTGCAGAGCAAAATGCTAAGAGATGAAAAACCACGCTCGAGCGTCAAAATGCGCGAGTCGAGCGGAGAAGCAAAAACGAAGGGCCCGCTAGAGCGTCAAAATCCCCGCTCGAGCGTGAAGGCCAAATTCTGGGCATCAACTCTAGGTTTCCAAACACAACCAACTTGTTTCAAACCTGCCGAACACAACCCAAGACTCAAATACAAAGAGTAAAGGATGGAAATGAGAATAAGACAACAATACATCCATGGAACCGAGTCCGAAATACAATACACAAAGGAAGGGAAAACCGGGATCGCTATAACCTCCCCCTTAAGGAATTTCGTCCCCGAAATTAAGTACAAGTTTTCAAAAACAAGTTTTTCTCAATTTTCAACAATGTCACCAACCAACATTTCACAACCTGACCCAATACCGGTCATCCCATCTCTATTGAAGAGGGGATTTCTCAAATGTAACTCAATACGCATTATAACATGCTTTCCTTGAAATTCACCAATTTCAACACATATCCACAATTCATTAACATTCAGTGCCAATAATATATTTGCATTTCTAAAACAGAATTAACTATGCCATGCTAAAATAAACTTCCATTTCCAAGCATATTCGACAATGCTTCCATAAATCAAAAACACATATCAGTTTTACAACTTAAGCAATATCAAAGCTTAAGGTTTATCAATACAAAATAAAACTCCCATTACACAGTTTAAACATTAACAAACAAGTTCGGATATTTTTTCAGACCTCCAACTCATGTTCCCAAGTAGCTTCTTCCACTCCGTGAGTTTCCACAAAACCTTTACCAAGGGTATCGGCTTGCCTCGCAAGACTTGATCTCGCCTATCGAAGACCCGAACCGGTCTCTCCTCATACGAGGCATCCTCATCTACCTCTAAGTCGGTCCAATCTAATACATGTGATGGATCCGGCTCGTACTTCCGAAGCATACTAACATGAAACACGTCATGTACCCCGGACAACTGCGGTGGTAAAGCTAAACGGTATGCAACCTCCCCAATCCTCTCTAGGATCTCAAAGGGACCGATAAACTGAGGGGACAACTTCTCACTCTTCCCAAACCTCATCAAACCCTGCCTAGGTGATATTTTCAAGAAGACATGATCACCCACCTCAAACACCAAAGGTCTCCTCCTACGGTCGGCATAACTCTTTTGGCGACTCTGGGCTGTAACAAGCCTCCTACGGATAAGCTCAACCTTCTCTGTCGTTTCCCGAACCAACTCCGGGCCCAACAAAGGTGCATCACCCACCTCGGCCCAACAAACTGGAGACCTACAAGGTCGGCCATACAAGGCCTCAAACGGTGTCATACCGATACTCGACTAGAAACTGTTGTTGTAGGAAAACTCTACCAAAGGCAAGTGCCTCTCCCACAACCCACTAAAGTCAAGGACACAACCTCGAAGCATATCCTCAAGGATCTGAACAGTACGCTCGGACTGCCCGTCAGTTTGAGGATGATAAGCCATGCTAAAGGTCAACCTAGTGCCCAAGGCACTCTACAAACTCTGCCACAACCTAGCAGTAAAACGCGGTTCTCTATCTGAGACGATCGACACTGGGACCCCGTGCAACCTCACTATGTCCTGAATATACAAGTCGGCAAGATGATCTACCGAATCTCTCACGCACATAGGGATGAAGTGCACCGACTTAGTCAACCGGTCTACAACCACCCAAATAGCATCACTACCCCGTTGAGTCCTCGGAAGACCTACAACGAAGTCCATTGTGACATGCTCCCACTTCCACTCGGCAATAGGCAAGGGTTGCAACAAACCCGCTGGCCTCTGATGTTCGGCCTTCACTTGCTGACAAGTAAGGCACTTAGCCACAAAAACTGCCACATCTCTCTTTATACCCCTCCACCAAAACTGGCGACCCAGATCACGATACATCTTAGTGCCTCCCGGATGCACCGCAAGGCGCGAATGGTGAAACTCTCGGAGTACCTCCTCTCGGCAAGACTCCGGTACAAACAATCGGTCTCAGTATCTCATACTCAGGTCGGGATACACAGTGAAACCCTTCTCAACTTTTCCACTGGAAATCTTCTCTCTGAGGGATTCAACCTCAAGGTCACCTCTCTCTGCCTCTAACACTCGAGTCACAAGTATAGGCTGCGCAACTACAGAAAACAAGGCCGCAGCCTCAACGGATTCGCCCAAAAGCAAATCGAACTCGCCAAGTGCACCCAACATCTCCCACTCCCGGATGGCTATACAAGCTACATCACTAACGGATTTCCTACTAAGGGCATCGGCCACAACATTGGCCTTTCCCGGGTGATAGTGCAACTCGAAATCGTAATCTTCAATGAACTACATCCATCTCCTCTGCCTCAAGTTCAAGTCTCTCTGAGTAAACAGATACTTTAGACTCTTATGATCCGAGAATATCTCGAATCTCTCACCATAAAGGTAGTGCCTCCAAATCTTCAAGGCAAAGATCACCGCTGCTAACTCTAGGTCATGTGTAGGGTAATTCCTCTCGTGTATTTCAACTGACGTGAGCCATAGGCTACCACTTTCCCCTCTTGCATCAACACACAACCCAAACCCTCTCGTGAGGCATCACAATAAACCACATAAGCCAAACCTCTCTCTGGAATAATCAAAACCGGAGCGGTGGTAAGTCTAACTTTCAACTCTTGGAACGACTTTTCACAAGTCTCACTCCATACAAACTTGACCCCTTTCCGTGTCAATCTAGTCAATGGTGAAGCTAGCCTGGAGAAATCCTTCACAAACCGGCGGTAATACCCAGCTAATCCTAGAAAACTGCGGATCTCAAAAACACTCTTAGGCTGTGCCCAATCTTGCACTGCCTCAATCTTGGATGTATCAACAAACACCCCTTCTCCGGAGACTACATGGCCTAAGAACTTGACTTCTCCTAGCCAGAACTCACACTTCCCAAACTTAGCGTACAGCCTTTGGGCTCTAAGCAACTCAAGCACCACTCTCAAGTGTTCCTCGTGCTCCTCCTCAGAAGGTGAATAAATCAGGATGTCGTCCACGAAAACGACCACAAAGCGATCTAAGAATTTCCAGAAGATCCGGTTCATCAAGTCCATAAACACTGTCGGTGCATTGGTAAGCCCAAAAGGCATCACCAGAAACTCATAGTGGCTATACCGTGTACGGAATTCTGTCTTCGGAATATCCTCCTCCCTGACTCTCAACTAGTGGTAACCCGATCTCAAGTCTATCTTAGAGAAACAACGGGACCCCTTCAACTGGTCAAACAGATCGTCTATATGGGGCATAGGGTATTTGTTCTTAACCGTTAGCCCGATTCAATTTTCTATAATCGATACAAAGTCTCAAGGCACCATCTTTCTTTTTAGCAAAGAGGGCCGGTGCTCGCCACGGCGAAACACTAGGGCAGACAAAACCCTTATCTAGCAACTCCTGGAGTTGAATCTTCAACTCACTCAACTCGGCTGGGGCAAAACGATAAGGTGCCATGGAAATCGGTGTCGTGCCAGGCACTAAGTCAATAGAGAGTTCAATCTCTCAATGAGGTGGTAAACTAACAAGATCCTTGGGAAAAACATCCGAATACTCACAAACCACTCTCGGCAACTCAATCCGGGTCTCATCACACTCACTACTCAGAAAGCTAGCGAGAAGACCGCTAAGCTCACTCCGCCCTCGCGGATCATACACTGGTGGCAACACACTACCAACCCGATCCCCCAAGAAATGGAAACAATCCCTGCTCAAGGTACATACAGTGACCCTCTGGCGGTAACAGTCAATAACAGCCCGGTATGACGATAACCAGTCCATACCCAAAATTACATCAAAACCCGACATAGCCATAACTACAAAAGAAAATAGAAGTCAGCGATCAGCTACCTGTATATCACAGCCCCGACACCCCTGTTTCAAAATCAACTCACCCCCAATAGGTGATACCACACAAATAGGAGATGCTAACTGGGCCAACTCCAATCCCAAAACAGAAGCAAAAGCAACAGATATAAAAGAATGGGATGCACCCGTATCAATCAACACATTGGCAACCGAGTTGCAAAACAAAAAGGTACCTCTCACAACAGATGGAGCCGGTACAAGATGCTGCGTGGTAACAGCATACACGCGCCCTGAAGGTCTCTAGTCTACCTGCTCACCTCTCGGAGCAAAAGACTGCTGCACAGACTGAGACGATGAAGCCCCCTGATTGGCCCTCGAGGCTTGAACTGACTATGCTGGCTGAAAACTCTGCGTCTGCCTCGACCCAGACGCACCAGATGTGCCACCCAACTGCGGGCAATACCTCTTCAGGTGCCCCACCTAACCACACTGGTAACAAGAGAGCGGCTGGCCTCTGCCCTGACTCTGGCTTTGAGGTCGAGCCGAAGATGAAGCTGCTCTCTGCCTTCCTCCCCTCTGCGGGCAAGCTGGAGACTTGTGGCCTAGCTGACCACATTTGTAACAGGTAATGTCTCCCTGACTGCCTCTCCCAGAACCTGCACTCCGCACTGGAAAGGTCGATCTAGCCAAAGCACCCTGGGACTGCTGAGGGTTAGGACCCCTCTGCCTCCTGCCATCCTTGGCCATCCTGACTCCTCTTGGAGCCCATCATCTTCCTCCTCCTCCTGCATCATAATCTCCATATGAGCCGCGGCATCCACAAGACGCCCATACTCTTGGGTCATGGATCCCCCAACTCTGGTCTTGAGCCCGTGCCTCAGCTTCTTCTCAAACTCAAGACAACGGCGTTCCTCAGACGGCACAAGCTTAGGTGCAAACCTGGATAAACTGGTAAATGCGGCCTCCAACTCCGCCACTGGCATACTCAGTTGCTTCAGCTGACAAAACCACTGGCATACTCAGTTGCTTGAGCTGACAAAACTGGTCCCTTAACTTCTCCCTGACAGCTGGGGATAGAAACTTCTCCTGGAAAGCATCTACAAAGGCCTCCCACGTGCCACCAATACGGCCCCGGACAAACTTCCACCATTGACCCGCGTCTCCCTTCAGCTGGAAGGACGCCAAGGTCACCTTCAAAGCCCCATCTTCGATGCCAAGCATCTCAAACGTCTTCGTCATCTGCTCCAGCCACTCATCAGCCTTAAGTGGCTCTTTCGGATCACCTACAAACTTGTCCGGGTTAGACCGGAAGAACTCCCTCTTCAAAAAAGAAGGCCCTGCCTCAACTACATGGGCCTGGGCTTGATTCTCGGCCCTAAGAATGCCCATAGATTCCCTCAAAGCTCCTGCCATCTCGAGGGCTAAGGCGCCCATGGTCTGCTAACCTACTGGCTCTGCCACATTGGCCTGGCCAACACCCTCCTACTGCGCTAGAATCTCATCCGGTATAGGCATCTCCTGCCTACCACGCCTACCACGTCTACCACCACGTCCTTGTCCTGACATCCTAATAAATGTAACGAAGAACATTAGCACATTCACAAATGTGCCGCAGCTAACTCACTCGCCTCCTAAAGCATTGGACACAAGTAATTCATTCCACGTAAGCACATAATCACATAAGCACTTACGAATTTCATTTTTGGATAATGACAGTCCCGAGGCGTTACTAGAGTTCCGGTTAGAAACAACATTGATCAAGCGCTTTTCCAACAAGACTCACAGAAACCCAAGGATCCAATCAACATCCTAGAAACTAAATCCCATACCCATATAGCCACATAAACATGTTATCACCTAAGCACATAACATTACATCTAAGTCTCTAACAAGCGAGACAAACCCATTGTGGTACTAACCACTTCCCGCGTACCCAAAGTATTCGAACCCGGTACACTCTGATACCAAGTTGTAACGCCCTAAAAATAAACCCATAAATCATACAATCTTGACATGCTTTGACATAAGAGAATAAAGCATAATCTCATTTCATCAGAGTATTCATTACAAAAGTATTACATGTTGACATCAAAAGTAAATGCCCTGCGGGCTTACAACTTTCCAAGCCAACACTTGGTTACAAAAAGGAGAGTACTAACCCAAAACACAAACTAAGCCCTTGGCTTGATATACATGTAATACAAGAAAGATAATCACAAAAGAGAAGCCTTCAACTTCTACAACCTCCCAAGCTAAGACCTTGGAGGCGGCATATCACCTGCACCTAAAAAAAATGTCCCATATAGGGTGAGCCAATGCCCAGTGGAGATATGCTAAACATGTTACGAGCAATAACTAAAACATTAGCATTTGATAAATGTTTAACTCATACAAATCAACTCATAACACGTTTTCATTCCATGACAAATATGTCCATGTTTCAATCCTCTATCCTTTACTTAACCAGTTTTCAACTCATAAACATGGCTCAGAACCTGGCCAAACAATTTCCATGAGACTACAGCTCATATCAACAATATTTCCATTTATCAACAATTCAAATGAGATAACAACTCATATTAAACACTTCCATACTTCACAATAGATACACAGATTTGCTGTATCATTAACATATTAAAACATTTCCATACTTCACAATAGATACACAGATTTGATGTATTAATAGAGTCCATCCCCTATCTCCTCCCAAACCGTGGAGTACATTCCCTATCTCCTCCCACACAATACAATGTATATAAACAATTATCATATACATGATCAATCAATACACATATTTGATGTATTATTCCACCCGTCATATTCAGTGACCTATTCAATCGATTAGTTTTAATTTTCCTAATCATCATGCATTGTCTACAACAATCAAGACTATCCTCCACCGATAGCCCCAAGCAATTATTTCTAAACAGATAATAATGCATCAAGCAGATAATTTATCCATATTTTCAAAGGTGAGTGATTAATAAATCCAACTCCACCATTAAATCTCATAATAAGCCAATTTCATTATTTTCAACTCAATTTCATATTTCCATAACTTTTCCCAAATTAATTACATAAATTAATTTGTAACAAAATTAGAGCTTTCCTCCCTCTTTTCTCAACATTGACCCAAGGTCCAAATATTAACAACTAATATCATTAATCTCATTTCAAGACCCAAAATACACATATTGTGGCCCAAAGATCAAAACCCCTCTTTATACAATTTGGAACCCTAACACCCAAAATTACCCAACTTCAACATTAAATCAAAATGACTAAAAGTTTAAGTTAAAGATCATAGAAATGAGTAGTTATCCCTACCTCAAGAGATGAGACCAAATGGAGAAGATGAAGAATTTCGAAATGCTCCAAAACCCAAGATTTTCGGATAGAAATGTAGCCCAAGCCAAGCTCTACACTTTTTACAAAGACACTAAGGTAGAAGATCACTCAAACTAGATCAAACCCTAGAGAGAAGTTGTGTTTTAGAGAGAGGAGCTCTCCAATGGAGGTTTTGAAAAGTTAGAGAGAGAGAAGGTGCCGAAAAAGTGATCCACAAAGTCACTTTTTGGACTGATATACAAACAGGTCCGCTCGAGCGTGGGATTCCCCGCTTGAGCGTCAGACACAGACTTATGCTCGAGCGTCAAAAGCGCCGCTCGAGTGCCGGATGCACACTTCCAATAGTTTTGCAGACCAGGGTCCCCTCTCGAGCGTCAAAATCCCCGCTCGAGCAGAGGAACGAAATCAAAGGGGCCCGGCTCAAGCGTCAAAACTCCCGCTCGAGCGTCCGATTACCTGCAGAGCAAAATGCTGAGAGATGAAAAACCACGCTCGAGCGTCAAAATGCCCGCTCGAGCGGAGAAGCAAAAACAAAGGGCCCGCTCGAGCGTCAAAATCCCCGCTCGAGCGTGAAGGCCAAATTCTTGGCATCAACTCTAGGTTTCCAAACACAACCAACCTGTTTCAAACCTGCCGAACACAACCCAAGACTCAAATACAAAGAGTAAAGGATGGAAACGAGAATAAGACAACAACACATCCATGGAACCGAGTCCGGAATACAATACACAAAGGAAGGAAAACCGAGATCGCTATATCTGCATACATCAATCTCAGACAAGCTCAGATGACCTCTGTGTTCATGAATAACCGAACCACTTTTCCCAAAACCTCCTAACAACAAATCTATTTGCCTCTCCGATAAACCCACAGACATAGTCTGTGTTAGAATTTGAATAGCCTTGGTTGGAGCACAATGCCAAACATCAAAATTATCATTAGTATATTTTTTAGATAACACAACAATAGATAGGGCCCTCATTTGCGAATCTTCTGGTATCTCACTGGTAGAATATTTCAAATACCCCTTCATTTTACAATATGTCACACCCCTTTTAATATTCGAATTTTTCGATTCGATACCTAACAACCCATGGCACTTGTTTATCATTAATGGAACAATAACCGTCCCATAATACACTAATTCACATTGACAGTCCACGGGGAAAACAAAATAGGCCTACAAGCTGTCATTGCCATCTAACCTCCGATCGTACACATTTACTCTAACCAACCCACTGGCATTGGGTGCGCAAAGGGGGAATATTTTATCAATATTTTATCAACCTTAGTACTTTTTTGTTTATATCTCAATCTCAAATGAGAAAATAAATTAGGCAAAGCAAGTTCAATACAGCTGAAATCACTTGCTGAAACACCTTCAACAACACCAGTTTTTATATTGTCCACTTCCATTCACTTGAACACTACAAATAAAAATACATAAAATTATAATTCTAAATACTTTTAAAGTACATCTGACTTTTTAACGTAATTTTGCATTCTTTTCCACTAACATTAGCAGCCACTACGTATATCGCACCATTCTGAATACTTCCTACATTTCCCAACAGCGTATCTTTGTAGTTTGTCTAAACATCAACTGGGAAGAAATGATCCACAACCTTTATTCCGTGATGAACATACTCTTTATCCTTGCCACCAGTGAGCTTGAATCTCATTTTCTTTAGCATTTGAAACCTATCAGGCTGGTCAAGTTCAACAATCCAAGTCTCAGGATTACCGTTACCAACTCCAATAAATATCTTGTCAGGTGTGCGGACGGAATCTGAAGGACTATATCACTTATGACGAAAAACAAAACATGGTGGACCACAGCTTCCCTTTAGCCTTTTGTCCCAATTGAACATTCCCAATTAATTTTGTACATTTAACCTCGATCTTGTCAGATTGACGGTCACATCTTTTATTCCCTAACTCAATACCATTCAGCAATCTCGCCACACCTTTATTATCAAATTTAACGTCCCTTAATTGTTCATCGTACAGTTGTAACTTCCTTACTTCCCTCTTAGTCTTCTTAATATAATGGGGAATATTCTGAACGTACTGCTTGTGAATGTATTGGGCCCTAAAAGGCGCACGATCACAATAACTATGCTTATATTCACTGGCCGCCGGTGTCCTTGAGCTCTAGTACGCAGGGGGGGTCCGATACTGGCTTCTTATTACTCCTTTTATTTTTTTTATTATAAAAAACTCCAAATCTTTTATCTGAACACTTCTATAGGATCTGTTACCTCTATTAATCCTTTTGTTTAGACACCTTAGCTTTGATATTTTTGCCTTCTTCTCCTCATACCCACAAACAAACTTCGCAAGAACTAACTGCTAGCTCTCTTCCCACAGTCCTATTTGCCGCGTCAAAAAATGATCTACACACATTTGAGTGAACTGCCCGTAATTCTCAAGATACTCTTCTAAGTAGTATAACATTGTATACCAATACAATCAACAAAAAAGAAAGGCTGAAAAGGAGGGACAAAAAAAGGTACCAAAAAAAAAAAAAAAAACATCACCACAATAGCTATCCCACTGCAAAAGTATATTTCTCTCCACCATCAAATGTTCTCTAGTACCAAATAAATAGCAAAATTGTCCCATGAGTAAGGACAAAGATTCCCCATTCAAAATAATTCAAAAGCATAATCATTTTCCCTCCTTTGTTTATGTCACTCAGCTGGGGGGAGGGGGGAGGGCGTTGGTAATATTAATACAGCGTAACCAAGGTGGGCTAAGTCAGGATAATCCGTCAAGGACTGGTGTCAGTTTTAAGCCATCAAATTGGGTGTACATAGTGTAAATTGAGGGGTTGTTGATCCAAAAAGTAGATAACTTCGTCGTTGGAGATGGAGATAGAGATGAAGCTGGAGATAGAGATAGAGGTTTGGCATTGTTGAAGGGTGAAGAGGCTATGAAAAAGGTGATAATAGCAGCAGCAACAACAACATAATAATAAATAGTACAACAACAACAACAACAACACAGACCCATTGGTGGTGGTCTATGTCTATACATTTAGAGCTCAAAGGGAAGAAGAATAAGAAGAAGAAGATAGAATAAAGGTGAGGTGTTAAGTGAAATCCAGAGATTTCATGGCAACAAAAAAGTGCATTTGACATCACCGTTATTACAGCCAGTCTTAGGCCCTGTTTGATTAGCGGTATTCACACACTCTAAGAAATTGCACTTTTGTCAACTAAAAATTTAGTCAGCAAAAGTTTTCTATGACTAATTTTTTTGGTCGCCACTTTGGTCGCCAATACAAGGTTAGCAAAGACATTAATAATCTCATGAATTAATGTATGATTAGTTATTCAATTAAATTAGAAGGATAATTATTTTTTATGTATTCATTTTTTTTCATGCCTGAGAGAGTATGATCCCCCCCCCCCCCCGCCCCCTTAATATTTAAAATTCATCAATTTCGTGAGATTGAATGCCTGTCGTAATATAATCCGATTAACATGTAGCCAAACATGGAAATGTGAGTTCACAAGCTAACAATACCAATCTTATGTTATAATCCTACTAATCAAACAAATCCTTAAATCACTATTACAATAATTATTATTAGAAATATCACTAGAGAGAATCTTGGGTCCTTGTCTTTCAAATGTTTTTCACGTTCGACTCCTTTTGTTTCGTAAAAAAAATGCGCACACAATAAGTTTTGTTTACATACACAAACGATTTTAAAAATCGAAATCCTTTTGGTTTGTGTATTTTAGGTGTAACATTACTACAAAAATATGTAAAATTATTATAAAACATGTAATTTTATTTTTGATAGTATTATTATAAAAATACGTAATATAGCTAAAAAAATACATAACAGGATATATAATTTCTTGTACTTGTAATCTCGTGGAATAAATTCAAAAAATGAAGTAATTTTTTAGAATTTCATGAAAATGACCCTCCTAAATTATATAGTTAAAAAGAATGCCAGCCATATGGGAAATCCCAAAAAAAGTCACCTCTTTCTTGATTATTATTATTATTATTATTATTATTTTCCAATTTGTCTTGTGCAAAAGGGAAAAGTCTATAGTATATTTTGTTCAAAAAATGTACGGTACATAGAAAATCAATGGCTAAGATTGTACCATAGTTATGAGTCAAAATTATATTTCTTCATAACTATAATCAAATTGATCATAACCTAGTTATAATCACATCTCATAACTAACACCATTTTGTTCATGACTAATATCATAACCACACCATTTTAATCATAACAAATATCACATATCTCATAACCATTGATCGCATATCTCATAATTACTACCCACATGGATCATAACCACATCTCATAACCAACCCCTTTGAGTCATAACCAACATCTTATTTCTCATAACCACTAGTCACATATCTCATAACCCACATATTTTTGTTTATAACCACACCACTTTGATCATAATCAATATCACATATCTCATAACGACTACCCACATGAATCATAACCACGTCTCATAACCAACCCCTTTGAGTCATAACCAACATCACATATCTGATAACCACTAGTCACATATCTCATAACTAACACCATTTTGCTCATAACCATACCACTTTGATTATAACCAATGTCTCATATCTCATAAGCATAACCAAACACCATTTGACTCATAACCAGACCACTTTGCTCATAACCAAAATCACATATCTTATAATCACTAGTCAAATATCTCATAACCATTACCCACATATCTCATAATCAACACCCTTTTGTGCGTAACCAACATCACATATATCATAACAACTAATCACATATCTCATAACCACACCACTTTGATCATAACCAACATTACATATCACATAACCACTAATCACATATCTCATAACCAAACACTCTTTGACTTACAACTACACCACTCTGTTCATAACCAAAATCACATATCTCATAATCACTAATCATATATCTCATAACCATTACCCACATATGTCATAACCACATCTCATAACCAACATCACATATATCATAACCACTAATCACATATCTCATAACCAACACCCTTTGACTCATAACCACACCATTTTGATCATAACAAATATCACATATCTCATAACCACTTCCTATATATATCTTATATGCAATATCATTGGCTCATAACCATACCACTTTGATCATAACCAACATCACATATCTCATAACCACTAATCACATATATCATAACCACTACCCACATATAGGGGTGTAAATTTGGCCCACGAGCTCACGGCACACCCGAAGTCTACTCGCGCCCTGGGTGGGCCTAACCAGGCCCGAGCCTAATCCCAGCCGAAGACCCTAGGCTATGTGTTCTAGATCCCAGGTGTGTTATTGAGCGTAACCCATCCCCGTGAGCTCGGCCCGAAATTTTTTTTCCTACCTGGCCTGACTTGACCCTAAAAGCTCCCTGCCATTGTCAGTGTAATGGTCAAAAATTTTTAAATTTTTTTTTTAAACACTCATATAACTGTTAATTCCACCAACAACCAATTTTATTTTTATATTTTATTTTTATATATATGAATTAACCCTCCCTCCCAAGTCTTATAAATACCACCCCTCTCTAATTTTATTTCTGACAAACAAATCTCTCTCTCAAATTCTTATTCTCTCTGAACTCTCAACTCTCAATTAATTTTGAAGTCCCATCCCTAATTGACAATTGCAATTGATCACCTATCTCTATTTTAGATTTATTTTTAGTTATAGTATCTTTATTAAATATAATAGAAATTTCGATGCAGGACTGACTGACAGTACTTGTTTGAATCTATGCGGCTTTTGCAATTTCCTCTCAAAGTACTTCTTCCCCCTCGAGATTGGTTGTGCCATGGATCACATTGATGACTAGTCGAAGAGGAAGCTCGACATTTGGTTGTGGTAGGGGGTTACCCTATTTAGTCACGATCTTATCTAGATCAACATACTCTTGGAAGTGTCCAGCAGCTACCAAATCCTCCAAATGCTATTGTAATGCTCTGCAGTTTTGGGTCATGTGCCCCTTATCTTGGTAATAGGTACACCTTAGATTTTGGTTGGGCCGAGCTGGATCTCCTAACATCTTTGGTGGCCAAACAAAGTATGGCTCTCTCTTAATTTTCTCCATAATACGGTAGATAGGTTCTTTGAACACGGTGATGACTGCTTTGTGGGATTTAGATTTGTCAACCTCATTCACTGCAACTTCTCGGGGATCTCTTCAATCTGCTCTTTGTCAATCTCTCGGGCTCGGCTGCTCGACTAACGCTACTTCAATAAGAATCTGAGCAACTTCAAGACGAGAGTGCTGCTCAATTTTGGATCATAAATCCTTCTGGGAGGTAACTAGGCGCTTAGTAAGCGATTGCCTCAACTTGCTTTCAGGACACAAACCATGCTTGAAAGATATTACTTCCATCTGTTCGCTACAAACATTCTCCTCCAACTCATTGTATTCTTCCCAGTACCTCCTTGCGTAGTTACACAGCGTTTCCTTCTTTTCTTTCCAAAGGTCGAACAAAGTGTCTGCTTCCTTTAGGATTTTGGTGTTAGAAACAAATCTGCCTAGGAATTCTTCAGAGAGTTGTTTCCAGTCATAAATCGATCCAATAGGGAGATGATCGAACCATCGGAGTCCAGATTCTCCCAATCTAGATGGCAAGACCTTGCATATCAGTGGCTCATTTCGGTTCCATAATGACATCATCTGCTGATAGTGGCTGATGTATGTAAGTAGATCTGACTTCCCGCCATATGGTGTAAACTTCAGCAAGGTGAACTTCTTGGGGGGTTTCATAGCTTCAATGTCTGGAGAGAACAGAGAGGAAACAAGCCAATCTAGTGTTTAGTGCTTCTTCTAATAAACAGTGCAATCAAGATGCTAAGCTTCCCGTTTGTGTTGTTGCTTATTTTCTCTGTTCCTGATCAACTAGGTATGGAGATCATGAGGACGAAGAGGGTACTCCATCTACTAGCTGATCATTTTTTGCCTCTTAGCCCTTTTATGGCGTGAACCACGGGTGTGGCTGCTCATTGCTTCACTTTGCACGGGAATTAGCTGACTTTGCTAGCCAGAATCATTTTTAGGGACTTTCTTCACTGGTGGTTCCAATTATGGACTTCTCTGACGCAAACGAGAAGGTTTTGCATTGGTCCTCTTCTACATCGAGTTGCCCATTATCTTCTTGAGCTGTGCTTTCAATTCTTATATCTCCATCCCCATGGAATTAATGATACGATCTCTATAATCTTTCTCTAACAAGAAATAGTGGGAAGACCCTCTAGCAGAGGGCTGGCCATGCTCAACAGAGTCTAGAGTTTGATTGTTATTTCCAATTTGCTCCTCCTGAACCGTTGGCAATGCCAGACCCTTATCCTTCATCTTTTCTATTAGCGAAGTTAATGCAGAAGGTGGAATATCCTCAATTCTCATTGCCGGAATTAGATGCAGAGCTCAGAGATGAAGAATCCATGCTTACCGCACCAATTGTGCGTTCCAAATCCTGCACTAGATGAAAATGGATCGGAGCTCCATAGTTGAGTGGACTATTTAGGAATTGGAGACCTGTAACACAGGACACCATCAAAGTTGCCAGGCTGGGGTTGGCCGAGAAACCCCTCCGGCGTGAAAGTGAGTGATCGGAGAAGATAAAGGGCTCTCCTTAGGTGCAGAGAGAGGAAATGAAAGTTTGTGTTCAGTTTAAGTGAATAGAGTTGGGTTCAATTCTGTTCGGTTACCTACAATATGAAGAGAGTGTGGTTTATATAGAACACTTTGCTTGTTGCCCAAGGTGGTTTCATAGAACTTTGATGCTTCAAGTCTTCCTTTAGCATTACTCAAGGTAGGAGACCACAAGGTAGTTGATGGTGAATCCATGTGCTCATTATAACCATACATATAACAGATCACATTCCTTTGGTTAACTATTTTCGTGATTCTAGGGGGAAGGGACCAGCTGAGGTGGCCACCTTTATGTTCATGCATTTCATAGCTTCCACGTTCCTCTGAGAGGTTCCCTTGGCTTGGCACCGTCATGCCTCAGCTCGATACCTTGTAAGACTGTTCGTAGAGATAGGTTGGCCCATTTGGATATCTCGATGTGGGCTCAGCCTACTTTGGTTCTAAAGATGGGTTCGGCCTATCAGTTCGGTCTATGAATTAAGTTCAGCAACTTGGCCCAGCCCAGCATCGCGGCCAAGTTGGCCTTTCCACTATGAGTTGGGCCCAAGTGCTTGAGGACTTAGGAAGACTGTTCTTCATAGAGATGGGCTTAATTGACTAGCCTACACATTGGTCTGACTCACTTGGGTTTGGGCTTAGTGTATTAGGTCGGGTTTGGGATTCGGGTTTGAGTGCCCATGGTGGCATGACCCACAACCCATGTAGTGACCTTATCAGTTTGAATTTCAAACCACCTTATCCTGAGGATAAGGGTAAATAACCCATAATCTCATCTCCTTAGGAGATAGAGCTATGGATCGTTACATCTCTTGTATCTATACATATTACAGATAACGTGATATGGATTTTAATCAAATAGTTTTTTTTTGTAAAAAGCCTCTCTCTAGCTCTCTGCCATGTGAGAACAACCGTGAATAGTGTGGGTAGTTCTCTAGTAGTTCTATCTCACTGCTGGGAATTATTCGAAAACATCAATGGAGGCATATGATTCATTCACATGATCCATGGATTCGGCTTGAGCGTAAAAAGGTATACCTGAATCCATTTATTTTCATGGTGTATCATTTATTATTTTTCCTACACCAACATTTTCATACTAATCAAACTAAGCTGAATAAAGTTGGATGGTTGAACAAGGAACACAACTCAAGCCTTGGTGCAGCTTTTCTAACCATAGAGGGTATTGACGTGAAATTCACCATTGCAAAGAGGAAATCTGCATTGTCCTGTTGCTTTCCTTGTTCGTAGCAGCTTTCCTAGCCATAAATGGTACTGATGTGAAATTCATCATTGCAAAAAGGATATATGCTTTTGAGCTAGAATAGCACTACTCTAACAATTTTAGGAAAGTGATTACGTGTCTAATAAACAATCACAAGCTAGATTTCTCCGCTTTACTTTTCAATTACATATTTATAGTAAAATTATTTTTAAAAAATTTAATAGTAATGTTTATGGTTTATTATATAAGATTCCCCCAACATCTTGTAACAAAGCAAATGACAACAGTGCAGTGAGTTGCAGAGCACCAACATCTTGTTTGGTACAACTTTTGGCAAACCGAAAGTTAATAATCAGAATGTAGAAGCTAAAGCAATTTTCAAGGCTGGATACCAGTTTGATTAGAAATTTAATTGTTGACTTAACCTGCACTTTATATTGACCTTCATTGAGATGAACAAAATAGAGCAACTTTGTAGTAGCAATTACTTAAACAGGCTTGCTTGCAACTAACTACTCATCATGTTTATGTATTATTTTTATTTGACTTGTCAGCCTTCACAATCAAGTAAGTTAAATTCTTTAGCTCTATGAGCTTGTGATGTTTTGACGCTTTGCAAGACAATGGAGTACTTTTAAAGTTAAACTAGGCCACTTAAGCTAATGAAACAATTAGTGGCCAAATTTAAGTAGTTCCTAGAACAAAAGTGAGAAGGATGGAGAAGGACAGAGAAAGTTAGAGAGAAACTTTCTTCTTGAGAGCTAAAAGTGAAAGTTAGAGAAAAGAAAGACAAATAGGAAGAAAATCAAAAGAAATTCATATTCATTCTTTTGGACTTAAGAATTGAATCCTTAGGTGATTGAGAAAACCTTAAACGAGTTGGTTAAGTTAAACAAATATCATTAAGCTATAATTACTCTGTAAAATATCTTTCTTAGAGGCTAAGCCATATTAGTTTGAGTTAAACATGGCCACTTATGCTAATGAAACAATTAGTGGCCTAATTTAATTTGTTCCTAGAACAAAAGAGAGAAGGATAGAGAAGACAGAGATAGTTAGAGAGAATCTTTTTTCTTGAGAGTGCGAAGAGAAAGTTAGAGAAAAGAAAAGAGACATAGGAAGAAAGTCAAAGTGAATTCAAATTCATTTTTTGGACTTGAGAATTAAACACTTAGGTGATTTAGAAAAACCCTAAATGAGGTGCTTAAATTAAACTAATATCGTTAAGTTACAATCACTCAGTAAATTGCTTATCATTTATTTTCTTAAAATAGCTTGATTGTATTGATATTAGCCACTTTTGGCCCAACTGCAATCCACACTTGCCACATTATTGTACCATATCTACTGTAAGCTAGTGGTGGCTCAAGGGGTAGGCAACTTAGGCACATGATTAGGCCCAAGTAGAAGAGGACCCTACTTATTGTATATTCATTATACAATATGTATACATTAGTCAAAATAATTCTCCAAAATAAAAATAAAAAAGTAGCAGAAAATCTCAGTAAATAAAAGACCAAAACAACACATTAGTGAAGCTTTTGTAAATTTTGCACCCCTTGTGTCCACCATTGTTGCTGACTACATTCATGTGGTTTTGTATATTCTATGGAACTGATGATGGAAGAACTTGAAGAAATAAAAATGGTGAATATTATTGAGTGAGTTGAAATTTTATCACTGGAAGAAGACACTACCTAAAACACCATTAATCCTGGTATCATGGAGTGTGATTTGGACAAATAAAAATCATGGATTATAGTTCACTACATAAAGAAAGAAATAGAAAACCTTTAAACAATTAGCTATAATTTGTTTGTTGGAGTGTGCTTTCTTTACCTTGGTCCTAATAAAGCTGATGCAAATAAAGGAGTAGCAACTCCAATGGCATTCTCTTGGTGACTAGTAGCTGTGATTGCTCTTGGTAGCACAAGAGTTGTGAAGCTATAATCCAAATTGCTTTCAACATCTGATGAACCCTTCAATACCGTAACCACCACCGACATGGAAGGCCTCATCAAAAAATCACTTTGTAGACACCAAACAACAACCCTCACCATCTCTATAACTTATTCTCTGTCTGCATGTCATCATTATATTTATCAACGATATCCAGAAGTTGTTCCTCTTCTACTTTCCTCTTAAACAGGCCTAGTAGGTGCATATCTTTCTTAGGCTGAGACCTATCTAAATTTTTTGTGCCCACACAATATTTCCATGACCACGACACCAAAGCTATAGGCATCTACTTTCTCAGTGATAATTGAATTCACCCATTCGGGAGCCAAATAGCCTGGTGTTTGCCTCATCATTGTTACAACTAGGCTTTGGTCTTTACCAATTAGTTTTGACAATCCAAAATTAGAAATTTTTGCATTGAAGTATTCATCTAAAAGAATGTTTTGGGGTTTGATATCCAAGTGAAATATTTTTTGCTTACATTCCTCATGGAAATAGGTTAGTCCCCTGGCTATATCCATGATGATCTTCCATCTGGATTGCCACCCAAGAGTGAGCTCCTGGTGCCTGTGGAAGATCCATGTATCCAAGGATCCATTGGACATATACTCATTGTTGGAAATCGATTGAGGTGTGATCAAGTGGGTCTAGATTCTTTGTAATAAGATCTTTACACCACAAAAAGAATGACAAAAAATCATTAAGAATTGAATGAGAAATTGTCTCATAAAATTGGCTTCATGAATGAGGTATTGGAATGGTGTGTAACTACATATCCCACATTGATTGTAAAGGAAAGCATAGGTATTTAAATCCCAAGTTTTTAATAAGGGTGTGAGCCCTTTGCGGTATCCAAATTTTCCAAAGGAAGGGAGTTATGGATGCGTCAAGGATGGACTTGGACTTGAGGCTTGTATAAGGTTTGGGTTGGGCTGAATTGGTGGCCCACTAGCCTAATCTTTTTGGGCTAAGTCAAATTGGCAGCTGATACAAATATACACACATGTGTATATTGTGTGTAACCTCTACACTTGAGATGGTGATTTACACCATCAGTTTTGTTGTATCTATTTCATCAGTTTTGCATAAATGAATTCTGCATTTGTTGCTAGCCTTCATTGTTGAAAGGCTCCTCCTCTCTCCCCCTTGTGTATAAATAGAGACCTCCCTCTTTGGTATTTTTACACAAAAATTTTTGCTTTCGAATTATTTAGACACCTCCCTCTTCCTGTGTGAGAGAGTACTGCCATTTTCAGTTCGCCAAAACTATACAAAAGATGCTTCCGACTTAGCTAGTTCCAACCGTCGTATCTTGGAAGACAGACGCCGGCATATCTCTAACACCTACGATGAGGCGGCAAATCCGTTTTAAGGAAATTATGGTATCACACATGTTTCGGTTTGCTTCCTATTTCTTATTTCATTTTATTGTTTTATTCCAGAATATTTGTTATATATTTATGTGCATCAAATTATAATCTCCAACACAAAGTAGTTCTATCATTTCATGTTCTGTAATTTGAATCTAATTTAAATATGAATCTGTTTATTTTATTTAAATATACATTTTGTACAATAATTTTAAAATAGATTCTATACTTCTCATGAAATTAAATAAAACAGATTCATAGGAGTTTGTAATAGTTTCATTCTACATTTTCTGTACGAGTTCTTTGTTTCTGTTACTGATATAAAACAGGCACTGCTTTGTTCATTTTCGGAGAACCGGAACAGACCTCTTTCCAATGACATGAAGTTCAGGATTAGATATAGGGAAATAAAATACTTTTCACATGTTGTTGGTTCTAGGATAATTGTTTTGTTTAGTAGTAAAATAAATAAATAAAATTTAAAAAAAACGACAAAAAAAGAAGAAGAAAACGTCCAAGTGGCTTCTTCCGAAAACCGAACCCACCACTGTTTCACCTACATGCAATTTATGTTTAGAATTTCAAATTTATCTAAGCAAATAAATATATGTCTCATGATGTATTGTATAGTAGAGTTGTATAATTTTATGTGCAATATGATTTTTAATTTTTTATCATGATTTACATGTTTTTTTTTTATCTTATAATTTTTTTAATTTTCATAATAGCTTACTAATTATCTTCTATAAACTGCATGCTCATTGGTTTTTAAATTTTTAGTTTATTTGCATGCTCTTTATTTCTAGTTTTCTAGTATAAGTTACATGCTTCTTATTATTTCTAAGTTTGTAGTTTAATTTGCATGTTAATTATATTTATAGATTTCTAAAATTATTTACATGTTTTTGCATGCTTATTGCTTCTAGTCTTTCTAGCATTATTGGCATGTTTATTGTGTAGTAATTTTATATAGTTTTTATTTATTTATTTATTTATTTTGTAACTTGTCTAACATTTTTTCTTTAGTTATGCGTGCTATTAAATAGATTGCTAGGAAGGAAAAAAAAAAATTGGTTGCATTGCATGAATTTATAGTTTCCTTAGATTATTTATTTTGGTTTGTTGTGTTTTTTTTTGCTAATTTTCTTTATAAATATACCTATGCGAAAGGAAATGGGAAAATAAGAACAAAACAAAATACATAGTGTTTGGGACTGTAAAATTTGGACTACTAATCTTTTTGTCGAACAAAAATACCTAAGCATGGAAAGAAAGTTTTTTGGACTTAAAGAATCCTTATTTCGATTGGTTAATTTTTTTATAATTGAAGCAATTTTTTGTGTGTGTTCTAGTAGTGGTTGAATTACCTAATTCTTTGTAGCAAGTTTAGTTGCCTTGTAAGTTTTGTAGCAATTTTGATTCCGTGTAATTTGGGCAGCAATATTTAAATTATTTGTTAGAACTTAGTTGTTTTAACTTGATTTATCCCCTGAAAAATTTAATTCTAAATTTGTTTTCCATGGACAAGAAGTCAACATCCTCTCGAAAGTTTTGTCTAAGGTTAATTGGGTCTTAAGTGGAACTAGTGTGACCCCTTTGTGGAAACTTTCCTGACCATGTTCGATTCTGAAGTTAGTGATGAGATTAGTTTTGAATTAAATTTCAGACTTTGAGATTTTCTAATGTCAAGTTTTGTTTACGGAAAAATAGAATAGTTAAATTTTGTTGTATTTTTTAGAAATGGCAATTGTGACTAATACTGCTGCTGCTGTAAATGTTGGTGGGGGTTAGAACCCCGGGTCAACTGGCAAGATAACCCCTGCTGTGATCTATGTGGTCAATCATGTTACTACTCCTACTGTTATGGGGGGGATTGTTTAACCATCATGAACGCCGAGAGAGATTCGCCGGCGTGAATTTCAAGATGTGGCAACAAAAGATGTTGTTTTACTTGACAACTCTTAGCCTTGCGAGAGTTTTGAGTGAGGATCCACCAATCGTAGAAGAGAATGAGCAAGACAAGCAAAAGCTCATGACTCTAAATACTTGTAAGCAGGTGGACTTTCTTTGCTAGAATTATGTTTTGAACAGCTTGGTACATACACTATTTAATGTGTTTTATGCTAAGAAGTCGGTAAAGAAGTTGTGGAATGCATTGGACAAGAAGTACAAAATCGAGGATGCTGGGGCAAAGAAATTTGTTGTTGGCTGGTTTTTGGATTTCAAAATAGTGGACTCCAAAACCGTTATTAGCCAGGTCCAAGATTTTCAAGTAATTTTGCACGAGATTCATGCAAAGAGAACGTTGTTAAGTGAATCATTCTAGGCAGTTGCTTTGATTGAGAAGCTGCCTAATGGCTGGAAAGACTTCAAGAATTACTTGAAGCACAAGCAAAAGGAAATGATAGTCAAAAAGCTCATTGTCAGGCTTCGAATTGAGGAAGATAACAAGAAGAAATGGAGGAGTGCCTCCATTGTTAAAGCAAATATGGTTGAGCATGGCCAGTTTTTTAGGGCAAAAAAGAAGAAACTGATGAACAAAGGCTCGAAGTTGGGGCCTAAATGTGGTGTCTTCAAGAGGCCAGTCTACAAGCTGCAGGAAACTACTTATAGGTTCAATGGCAACTGCTTCAATTGTGAAAGCGATGGGCATAGGGCAGTTGATTGCCACAAAAGAAGTAGCCATACAAGAAGAATCCTCCACAAAACAAAAGCCAAGGTCACATGGCTGAAATAGAGGATCTTTCACAAGATGTTGGTGCCATGCACCTTTCAGCTGTCATCTCTGAGGTGAACATGGTGGAGTCCAATCCGAAGGAACGGTAGGTAGACACTGGGGCCACCTGCCACATCTGTGTTGAGAAGAAATTGTTCATAACTTTTGAACCAGTTTTTAACGGTGAGAAGTTGTTCATGGAAAATTCTGGAACCTCAACTATTAAGGGGAAAGGCAAGGTAGTCTTGACTTCAGGAAAAGAGCTGACTCTGAATGATGTCATGTTTGTGCAGGACGCGCGCCCCCCTTTCGGAGAGGCGCAAATTGGTCTCCTACAGTTCGGACTCCTGTCACGGTTCTGAATCTAATCTCACAAAGTGCAATGTGAGACTGATAAACACCAAAGAGTCTAATATGGCAATTCATTTTGGAAAATTGATTTAGATCAAATAATGCCAAAACTGGACTGTTTTGCCAAATTACAGAGCCGCCACCTAAATATTTTATTTTGGGAAATTTAGGAAACCCTGACTCGTGCCAAAGGCCACATGTCCATCATCACCAAAGTTGCCTTGGCTCGGGAACTTGGGTACGAGAGGGGAAGGTCATGAAATGAGCACCCCCACTCGCTCGATCAAAGGATCGGCCTCTACTAGCATAATATGTTGTTTTATAAACCTCATGTGTTCTTATCCAGTTATTAGCTAACTTTACTATGTGATGCGCACAGCATACAAGTATAGACTCAATCACGAGAATTGGAACAAAACAACTCATGTTTGTTTTTTAAAATGGTTTGAAAGTGCTACTCGCAAGTAGGCTAAAGCGCGGATTTGCCACCCTCAAGTGGGCTTAAAACATGATTTTGCCACTCCTCAAAGTGGGCTTAAAACTCACAATCATCGAGTTGTTCCAATTCAGGCAACAAAGCCTTCACCCATAGGCATTCATGCAGTTAATCACTTAAGCAAACAACCTCATGGCAAGCATGCTATCATGGCAACACTCACACTCATGCAAGTATGCTAAAGCGTAAACACTTACAGGGTACTCCAAGCCAAAACAAAAAACTAGTTAGAAATCATACATGATCCTAGCTATGTTAAGATGCTTACTGCAACACATGCAATAATGCAACTAAATAGGCTCGGCTATCGAAGATAGCATATGAATGCAACAATTGATACACGTATTCAACTAGGTATTGAAATATAATGCAGTTTGAATGATGTGCCGAGCCCGGTGCATGCAAGACAAATGAATGGATGCAAACATGCAAAGCATAAGGTATGATAATCAAAACGTGCCCTAAACTAACCATCGAAAGCGGTTAAATAAAAGGGAGAAAGAAGTGGGGTTGGAAGACATGCACACACACACGCACGCTTATTACAACATTGCGCCCTCTCGTAGAAGGGTCCGAAAGAATAATCTAAGCTAATTAACTAATCTAATTAGACTAATTATTACAAAACAAATCAAATGAATAACTAGTAAACTATTGACTGATTATTACAAAACAACTAATTAACTATGCTAAGCTAATTAGCTACAAGCAAACTAGTTAACTAATCCAAGCTAATTAATTACAACACAATTGAATTTGCATAATTAGCTAATCTAAGCTAGTAAGAAGAATATTACAAAACTTGAATTGGATTAGCTACGCTAACTAAGTAAAGCAATGTAAAGTTGCCTCGCGGGCGAGGGGAACATGCGTGCTCGGTTGGCGTCCGCTCGGAAATCCATTGCTTTGCCGTCAATTGCCTCTGTTTGCACTCACATTTGTTTCTGAACATTGAACCAAACTCCACACTAGTTTTGCTCCAAAATAGGATCTTTTCTGCACAAGGATAGTATGGTGGCTGGTCAGCCACAAAAGTGGCTGCCGGCCACCTCAACTGGCCGGCCGGCCGGTCGGCTAGTGAAAGTGGCCGGTTGGCTACCTCAAGTAGCTGGTCGGCCACATGCTTCCCCCAATTTCTAGTTTTGCTGCAACAGAGAACAACAGAGGCACAGCAATGTATTTGCAAGAAAATGTATGCACTGCCATTCTCCTCATCAAGTCTCAAGCTCAAAGGAGTGTGGCGCTCGACTTTCAAGCCACCAACCAAGCATCTCAATGCATGATGGCCCAAAAATCAAGCTTGTACAAGCTTAGTGAATGCACAAACAATACACAAAGAGCCTCCCCCCCATCATGCATGATCAAGGGTGTTGGCAACCAAGAAATGTGATACGTTTCATCATTTCAAGTATGAAACGTCTCGTATTTCTTGTGTTTGGATTAATATCTGATCCAAGCACATGCAATGCAACACAAATATGTTATCTTGGCATGTTTTACTTGGTTGATTCTTGTTTACACATTTTAGATTAACGATTAATCCATTAACCGATTAAGTCCAATGTGAAAAGTCCACTAATTGGAAAGATGGTCTAAGCCACAAGTGCCTTGAGCATGAAAGAGGTTTCATATTGTTAGTTAGTAGAAATCCTCAAGAGAGGATTAAAACCATTAGGCATGCAAACCTCAATTCCACATTCAAGCCATCAAGGGGCTCAAGACTACTTTCAAAGCGAATGAAAGATTGAAACAATGGAGTGTAATGACATATATTTCAGCACTGAAATAATATGCTAAGTGGCTCAAAATCATGCAAACAACTCATGTAATGCATATTTAAAGGCTTAACTCTTTAAGCTAATGGATGGGGTTATACTACAACCGTACAACACAAGCCTTAAAAGGCCAAATCAACTCAAAACAGATGTAAAGCATGCCAAAACAAATGCTAAATCATGCTGAGATTGAAGCCTAAAAGGAAAGAAAATCATGTTCACAACTTGGCTCACAAGCAAGGCATAAAGCACCACTCTCAAAAGCATTTAAAGAGTGATATATGTGAGAGCTTGACAAAGGAACATGCTCTGAAATCACATGCTAAACGATGCCATATCATGCAAAAACTCAAATGAAGCATGCTGAGCCTTAAAACACAAAGCTAGTAGGGCCATTTACACTATAGCTATACAAAGCAAAGCATATGTGACCAAGACCACTTGAAACAGAGTTAAAGCATGCTAAATCAAACCCAAAAACATGCTGGGGTCAAGCCAACACAAGCTAGAACGATAGGCTAAAACAATAAGCACACTAGGCTAGTAAGCAAGATTACACTACAAGGGTAAGAAGCAAACAAGAGGTGCTCCGACCAGCCAAAAATAGAGTTACAACATGTTAAAATATGGCCAAAAACATGCTTGAACTAAGCTAACATAAGCCATGAAAAGATGCTACTTTGTAGTGCTAACAAGGCATGGCATAGAGACACAAGGAGGAGAGGCCACCCCCTCCCATTTTGGACCTCAAAAAAAACTTTCTACCACTGAAATTCCCCTGGATTTTAGTGGTTAAAAGGCCAAAAAGAGATTGTTTCAAAAGCTTTAAAGGATGGCACAAAGCTTAGCAAATAGGCAATAAAAGAGGGTGGACCACCCCTAACTCCAAGAAAGACTCAAACCAACATTTTTAACACATAAAAATAGAGGTTTTTGCAGTTGACAACTAGGCCAAAAACAGCATGCAAAGGTGGCCAAGCACTTAAGCAAAACAAAGCTTAAAAGGGGTAAAGCCTTACCCTTGAAGCACAACAGCAAGCAACACAACTTCTGAGCCAAAAAAATAGCTTTAGGAGGTCCAAACAAGCCTTAAGGAATCTCAGCTCCAAGGTCAAGATGTTTGGCTAAGGAGGTTGTATGCAAATATGTGAAGAACACTCACTTTCAAGCACAATATGGCACAATATATATATATATAAATATATATAGAGAGAGAGAGGAATCTAGAAAGATAGTGAAATTTTTGCTTCTAAAATTTTAGAACCCCTCTAAAGGGGGAGGGACCTCCCCTTATATAGAAGAAACAAGCAAAAAGCTTGCTTCATCCCTCCATACACGTGTATGGAGATGAGCCTCAGTGGCCAACAACTGGCTCAAAAGATCTGAAAATATCTGAAAAAGAAGAAAATTGGCCGTCGGCCACTTCAGGTGGCCGGCCGGCCACCTCCCCTGGCCGACCAACCACTTCAAGTGGCTGGCAAGGAAGAAAAGTGGCTGGCAAGGGCAAAAAGTGGCCGGCAAGGCACTTCTCTCCTCCAGGCAAGAGGCACCAAGGTTTGGCCCAAAAACAAGGCCAAAACGCAGAGGGTTAAGAGGCTCAAAGACAATGCACTCAGCCGAGAACTTCGGACACTCAAAACGAGCACAAACATGCACAATCATCGCACGCACAAACGATGACGTCTAAGTCTTAAGGTCAGTCAAAAATGGGGTGTCTATAGTTGCCCCTCTTTGACAGAACTCGAAAGTCATGAAATGACGGGAGTGAATGTCAAAGCCCAGAGACGATCCATTTTTGACAAGGCCGAAGACTTAGACAAAGAAGCAAGATAACAATACCGATGCGCCCGCAGGCAAGGGCAAGATGCAAACGACATGCACAATGCCGAACTTAACTTATGATCATGCAATGAGAGCTGTAATGAAACATCTAGATGCAAATGCTACAGCAAACTCGTACATAAGCAAGTTAACACGAACCAAACTACATCTCATGCAGAAAGGATGTAAGAAAATTATACCCTCTTAGCCGCGCCATATGCGGAAAAGGCAAAAAACAACAATCGTCGAGCACAGCCGAGGCAGCAAACAAGATCCCAACGCATGGCATATGCGAGGAGAGAGGCGGTGCGAACCTAAGGACACACCCTAAGGTTCCGAGCCACAGAGCAGCGATAACAAGTGAAACACATTCAACCCATTATGCACTCGAAACGAAGAGCAGTATAAGCATCGAGATCCGTCCAAATACATTTAACCACAACATCCTAACACGCCGCACACAAGAGGGAAAGGGAGCGGTGCAAGCACCGGAAGGTGGTATAAACATTGAAGCACACTCCAATGTTTCTAACCAACAAGACGGTATAAGTGTCGGACACACGATCCAAACGCTTCTAACGAAGGAGTATAGACATCGGGCACACGACCCAATGCCTCTAACCAGCAAGGTAGTATAAGCGTCAGGCACACGGTCCAAACGCTTCTAACCGAAGGGTGGTATAAGCGTCGGACACACGGTCCAAACGCTCTTAACCAAAGCGAGGTGTAAGCGTCGGACACAGGGTCCAAATGCTCTTAACCAAAGCGAGGTGTAAGCATCGAACACACGGTCCAAACGCTCTTAACCAAAGTGAAGAGGAGTGGTGTAAACGCCGGGTGTACCCGAATGTTTCTAACCAAAGCAAGGTGTTCGAGAGATTGGAAAGATCTCACCGGAGATTTCTCTGAATGAACCGTCCATACAATATCGTCCGGTTGCATCAGTTTCAAATGAACCATACATACAATATCGTGCCTGCACAAGAAAGAAACTTTACAGGTACAATGTAATGCAAATGAATATTCTATGTGAGATTGGTAGCATGACACAATGCTTGGCGAGGCATGTTTCGTGCACATCATGCGAGGAACGAAACAAAAGCATATCTTATGCAACAAAACATGTGACATATTCTATGTAATACCGAATGTATGCACAATGCAACAGGTACAGACAACTTCTATACAAATGTAAGGGCATGCGCAATGCGATACAACATGACATGCATATTCTTTGCAGCAGAAAGACATGGGTAATGCAATGCAACGCATCATACGTATTATGTGCTAAATGACAACAATGCACATACAACGCAACATTGATAGCATGTTCAATGCGAAACGTCGAATCAAGAAATGTGTGTATGAAAAAGACAGATGCAGTTGCAACCTTCGAGTTACCTCTCGGAGAAGTCACAATGTATTTCAAAAAGGATACACCTCGTTCATGCCGGCTGACAATGAGTCACGCATCGAAAACATGAGTTGAAACTTCCGCAGAAACATTTTGAGCTGAAAAGTGGACTTTGCTTGCACTTTCTTGAGAACCAAGAACTCAAAACAGCTTGAAAACACACAGGGGAGTTACTGGGAACCTGCCGGCCACCATAAAGCATTGTCGGCCACTTTCTGAAGCTGTCAGCCACTTAAGTGGCTGGTCGGCCACAAAAACTGGCCGATCGGCCAGTTGCAGCAGATTTGGGGCAGTTTTGTCCATTCACCTGGAGAACTTTAAAACCACTTCCCCAAATCACTTTTTCTCACAGCCACAGTGCCGAATCCCTTTCTTCTTTGTCTCTAGACCCTTTTTCTTCTCAGATCTGTGCTCCACACACGTTTTCCAACGCCCCTCGCGAAGTTGATTCGCTAAAACTCTTCGGTTCTCTTCATTTTGAACCGAACAAAAGTTGTTTTTGGAGCCCTTTTCCTCCATTTTCACCATTTGAGGTTTGTTTCCCTCCACTTTCTCTTAAGTTTGGCGCCCTTTTCCGGGCTTTGACTTTCTTTGACTTTTCTCTTTCCGAGAGTTGACTTTTGTTGACTTTTTTGCATTTTTTCCTCATTTTGCTCATTTTCGCCTATTTTTCACCTTCTTTCCAAGTGGCAGACGACGCGCCACACGGTGGGGGTCCCCCAAGGATGGAGGGAGAGCCCGAGCACATTCCATTGTCGCCGAGAGTCCGGCCATTCGATCCGGCGACGTACCATCCTAAGGCACATGTGCTTCCACTTAGCACAGTGAGCCACTTCACTAGATTTGCATGGCGTACGCCCGCAGATCTTCTACTATGGGAGCCTAAGTCTCATTTATCCCACGATGCCACCAAGGCACACACTGCGCTTTTACAATTTCTGCAATGTACTTTACATTTCTTGCATAGCTCGCACTTTTGCTCTGTATTTCCTCTGCTCATTCTGAACATATTCACACTGTATTTCTGCTCTTTCTGAACACTTTCACACACTGTATTGCTGCTCTTTCTGAACACTTTCACACACTGTATTTCTGCCTATCCACACAGGTTGACTCCCGTTTCACCCGTGGATACGGGTCGACCGCGGCGAGGGAGTGGTACTTAGAGCTCCCTGATGGCGTCCAGCAGATTCTTGACGAGGCGGGGTTTGGCTTATTCTGCACGGGGCTCTCGTATCTCTTTGCAAGTAGGACCGTCTTAGGCGCTTTGGTAAAGAGATGGTGGGACACCACCAACTCCTTCCATTTCTCTACTAGGGGGGATATGACCATGACCCCGTACGACTTTGCCATGCTGACGGGCCTTGAGATAGGAGGCCAGCAGATCCCGTACGACTCTAACATGGGCGAGTGAGAGGCTGCTTGGAGCTATTTACTAGGAGCACACCCACCCATTTACCTAGGATCAGGCTTGGTCCGGTACACCTGGTTCGCTGACCATTTCAGAGGGAGAGACCCTACGACGATTGAGGTGACAGAGCAGTACGCTCGAGGCTTCCTTATGTTCCTCTTTGGCACTACTTTGTTCGCCGACAGGGGGAACACTGTTGGGGTGTATTTGCTGAGTGCATTAGTAGACCTATCCCAGGTGCGGCACTATGATTGGCGGGGCGCCGGCCTCGCTACCCTTTACTACTATATGAGCTCGACCTCCCATAGGAGCGGGAACATATTGGGCAGCTACTGGAGAGCCTGAGATGTATGCTTTACTGTTTAGCTTTGCATTTTCTGCCATACTTTCTACTTTGCATTTTCTGTAAACAACACACTGCACACATACTCTGCTCTGCACTTGTACTTTCTATACACTGTGCCACACTTTGCTTTCTGCATTTTTTGTATTCTGCATCCTCTGGACTTCGCACACATACTCTGCTTTCCGCATTATCTGTGTTTACCTATATTCTCACTGCCATCTTGCTTTTCACAACTATGGTATACGCATATTTCCCAGCACTTGCTCCCGAGCCAGAGGTTGAGACGCCACCCGAGGTACCCTACTCGTATCGATACGATGGTCCGTGCCAGCCTAGGGCCCGAGAGACCCTCCCATACCCGCACCAGTACTTCGACACAGTGAGGACGACAAAGGTAATTCAAAACTCACAGTTTTTTTTTTTTTTTTCATCCTCAATTCACTTTCCATATCTAATGGCAACTTATCAGTCTATGCACTTGCTGTTTGCAGATCACATGGCAGCCCTGGGCAGTGATGCCAGAGTTTGCCCGATTTCATTTTGCCAGAGCTCGGGGCGCCTCCCGATATCGGCTTGTGCTCGAGGGACCCGTGGGCCAAGCCTGGTTCTTAGGTGAGCACATCATGCGCTAGACATTGGGCTTGCCATTACAGTCAGTTCCTTTGCCACCTCCACCGTCTATGCGGGCCACAAAGAGCCTCTCCCTCAGGAGTTTACTGACGTCATACGAGGCTCAGATGCAAACCGGTTCATTGCGGAGGGGGACTACACGACCTACATCCAGGCATACCTCATGCCTCAATTAGCAGGTGTTCATGCTCCCACAGGGAGGACAGCTGATATTGCTTCATTGAGCAGGGCTGGGATAGCAGGCGCTCCCTCGACGAGTAGGGCCCGGGCAGCAGATGTCCCCTCAATGAGCAGGGCTCGGGCACCGAGGGGTGAGACTAGAGGGATGCCTTCTACTAGGCAGTGTGTTGGATGGCCAGATCCCCCGACTGAGCTGACAGGTTGGCGGTATGGTGGGGTACCTTATCAGATTCCACTTGAGCCTCTGTTGCCAAGTCACAGATATGTCAGGGCACCTGACTTACCACCGGTATACATTACAGTCTTTCATTTATTTCAGTTTCACTCAGATTCTTATTGATTCATGCGCTAATTGTTTCAATTTGCATTTGCAGCCCTCCGTAGAGTATGTCGAGGGGTTGCTCGAGGTGATGGCCTCACTTGAGGGTATGGTCTTGCGGAGGGAGATGATGCTGAGCACTCACGGCATTCTAGTACTCTTCAGTTTTCTTGCATTTATCCTACTCCTGCTGATATACCAAAACTAATATCTTAATTGAACATTTTCCCACGCTGCACTAACACATTACATGTATAGAGCACGTTTGACACATTGCATCCACATACTATATCTGACTTCTGCATGTACTCACTCTGCACACCACATTTGTATCTGATACATATTGTGGCTGATATATTCAAACTGCCTTTTCAGGTCACACCTCTTCAAACAGGACCAGCAGAGCCTTCTCCAACAACAGGGAGAGAGATTCTGACACGTGGCCGAGGGAGACGTCAGGAGCCTGTCAGGCGCAATGATGATGACGATGACGAGTCCAATGAGGATGGGGAGCCAGCGAGTCCCCAATCAGAGTCATCTGAGGGTGGAGGCGACGGCACCGACTCAGGTTCTGAGGGTGGTGATGATGTGGAGGAAGGCTCCAAGGATGGGAGCGGAGGCAGATCTAGTTCAGGCTCTGGCTCAGTTTCGGGCGGTGGCGCCGACGGCAATGGTGTAGAGTCTACTCAGCTGAGGAAGAGGATGAAGAGGGCCTCTGAGTCTTGACCTGGGTGGCAGTGATTTAGATGTTTCTTTTGCTTTTTTTTTCTTTTTGCTAGTAGGGTTAGCACATTGTACAGCCTTAGGAAGTTTTATTTTCTTAAAACTTGTACCTTTGTAAAAAGAAACCATGATGGAATGAAAAAAGCTTTTTGAGTGAAAAAGTGTTGCATTTTATATTCTAAGCATCACATAACATCGCACAACATGAAAAAGAGATTGATTTTTGAAAATTGCGTGTTCAAATGGCATTGTCTTAATTAGGTAGTGAACTAACCAACAACTGAAAGAACAAAATAACTCAATAATCAACACAAGGCCTTGATAGGCCAATCAATGTAATTACAACTTGATAAGCAAAACAACAACTCGATGAATGAAATAAATACAACTCAATAAGCAAATTGCAACAACTCGATAAGCACATTGCGACAACTCGATAAACAAATTGCGACAACTTGAGAATGACTCAATAAAGCTGCTGCAAAATGCATCCAAAGTGGAACACAACCCAGGTTTTCAGCATCCTCAACACATAGGGAGAGCCAAAACACTCTGCTTGGGACAAAAAGTTGTCAGCCACTTTTTATTTCTGCCGGCCAATTATTCTCAGTGTCAATCACTAAAGTAGCCGGTCGGCCACTTAAACTGGCCGGTCGGCTACTTCAACTGGCTGGTCGGCCAGTTTTGGTGGGAGCCTCCAGATTGCTGCCACCTGTCTTCCATTCAATGCTTTATCTTCTACAAAAGCTCCAGCTTCATGATTTCTTCATTTCAACTCTATTTTTGCCACAAATGGAGCCATTTCTTGCCCAAAAACTCTCCAATTGGCTTACAGCTTTAGATGGCTCAGAAAAGCTAAATTTTCAGGATTTCGGGATAAACGCACTATTCACACTGAATCGCACCCCGCTGTGTTTTCCATTCCTCCATGTTGCGGCTAGATGTTGGAATCCAATTACACATGTTTTTAGCTTTGGCAGACAAGAGATATGTCCCACATTCGAAGAATTCCAAGCCTTGATAGAATCTCGGCGTGAAGAGGAATTCTTGCCCCAGTCTCGTTTGGCCACATCCAAGCCCTAGGACGGATGTGTGGGCTCACTTGGCATTGTGCTCGGTCTTTGGTTCGCGACGGGGAGCTGGACATTCCCAGCTTGATTCATCAATTTTCTGACGCTGGCAACCGCGGTGATCATTTTTGGCAAAGTTTTCAGCAACATGCCCTTTGCTTGTGCATGCTGTCTCATTTCCTACTTGCCCCTAGCTTCAGAGGGTCTAGGGTCCGTTTGATTGAAGTTGCCCAAGGCTTGAAAGAGGGCAAGAGCTGCATTGGCTTAACACTGGCCAAAACTTTGATGGGTTTGGATGCTTTCCATCGCCGGGAGACAACCAGGTTCACAGGAAGCCCACTACTCTTACAGGTAATGTTTCCCACCCTTCTCACATGTGTATTTCTCACATCACTTGGCCCTCAGGCTCTGTTTTTCTCTCAAAACCCTTTCTCACTTTTTCTCCCCACGTACGCCTCTCTATTCTTTAATCTCTCTTATTTTTCATCCTTTCCCAGATATGGCTCATGGATAAATTGAAAGTAGTGGATTCATGCCCTGCATATTCAGCACGCGGCTATTTCTTTCGCCCACGTCTAGTTGATGCCCCGAATGAAGCATGGTGGTGTGAATGGATGTGCACTCGATCTGCTATTGACATCACTTGGCGTTGCCCCTGGTTTAATCTGCCTGAGATGAGCTACAGCATGTCCCGGCACCCTGTCATTCAGTTGATGGGCCTGACACACTGTGTCTTCTACTTTCCATTCCAGTTCCGGCGTCAGTTCGGACACGACCAAACTTGCCCAGAAGAGGGAGTGGAATACCTGACTTCATATCCAATCAAAGGCTCACATCTAGCTCGATACTCTACTGCATGGAGGACAAGAGAGCTTCTGGCCCCGCTCCCAATTTCAGTTGCACCCTTTCTGACGAGTGCATACCTTGGCTTGAAGATGAGGCACAAACTGGGCCTACCTTGGCATCTGAAGCTTCTACAAGCTCTGGGAGGGGGCACAGGAACACCTGACTTACTACTTCCCAAGTTTATTGCTTTAATCTGTACTTTCAAGTTTTCTTTTGAATGTAATAAAAAGCAACTTCAATTTGTATCAAGAGTCGGAGAATTTTGTAATGAAATCAATGAAATTGAAGGTTGTGGGTACTGAAAATTTTCCGTTTTGGTCCAAAAATGGTCTAAGTTGGAAAAAGACTAATTTGAACAAAATCAACTTTTATTAAAAATTTCCAAAACCATTTTCGATATGGACCACAACTGGACACACCCGAGATCCATTGCTGAGATATACAACCCCGGCTCCAGCAATAGGAAAGTTGCCCCTTGTTTGAATAGCACTGCACTGTAGCTCACAACCGAATTCTTGAATGCAGAAAAGACAAAGATGACCAAAACAATCACATGGACACAGTTGATTTGGAAGTGTTTATGGCTGGAATTCAGAATGAAGTTGCCTACGTATCCCGAAGATGGGAATCAAGCCTTACGTAGTTCGGTTCGGGTCCACTCGAGTTTTAACACTCTCCTTTTGCGCTCTAACTTTTGCCAAGGCCACCCTTTTCGGGTTTTCAACCTTGCGAGCTCAGTTTTTCTTATTTCAAATTTTTTGTGCTCTAACTTTTGCCTAGGTCGCCCTTTCGGGTTTTCGGCCTAGTGAACCGCTCAGGGATAATATTTCTTCAACTTGTCCATGTTGATAGGTTGGGAGAACTCAAGGCCATCTAAATCCATTAGAACGACAGCTCCACCTAACCAAATAGACTTGATGATGTAAGGGCCAGTCCAATTGGGTCTGAACTTGCCCCTAGGGTCGTGGATGGGAGCTCAGTTGTCTTTGAGCACCAAATCCCCTTCTTTCAGATTCCTAGACTTAACCTTCTTGTTGAAAGCCCTAGCAATTCTGCATTGATAACCTTGAATGTGGTACAGTGCTTTCAGCCTTCTTTCGTCGAATAGCATAAGTTCCTCAAACCTACTCTGCTGCCAATCTGCCTCTGCTATCTGGCACTTAGCCATAACCCGTAATGACAGAACCTCAACTTCGATCGGCAGAACAGCCTCTATTCCATAAACCAAGGAATACGGAGTTGCCCCAGTATAAGTCTGAATTGATGTTCTGTAGCCCCAAAAAGCAAATGGTAGCTTATCTGGCCAGTCCCTATAGGTTTCTACCATCTTCTGTAGAATGTGCTTGATGTTCTTGTTGGCAGCCTCAACTGCTCCATTGGTTTGTGGCCTATATGTGGATGACTTATGAAAAGCCACGTTGTATTTCTCCAACAAGTCTATCACTTCCTTCTTGAAGTGGGAACCATTATCCGAGATGATCTCATTCTGGACCCCATACCGGCAGATAATGTTATTCTTGATGAATCTAGCTACATGTGACGCTTTCAGCACTGCATAGGATTGGGCCTCGACCCACTTTGTAAAGTAGTCTATTGCCACCAGAATGTATTCATGCCCGTTCGACCCCTTTAGAGTAACTGCCCCAATAACATCAATCTCCTAGACTGAAAATAGCCACGGTGAAGTCATATTGTACAGCTTCGACGGCGGGATGTTCATGCGATTTGCATGGATCTGGCATCTGTGGCATCGCCGAACAAAATCAATACAATCCTCCTCCATGGTTGACCAGCAGTAACCCTGTCTGAGAATTTTTCGAGCTAGCATCACTCCGCTCATGTGCGCTCCGCACTCTCCTCCGTGGATGGCCTCCATCAAGTGCCCCGATTCTTCAGCATCAACACACAGTTTATGCATTCCCAGATGGCCCCGTTTGTACATTTTACCTCCACAGATGATGAACTGAGCAGCCATTCTTCGTATTGCCCTCTTGTCTTTGGCATTTGCCCCTGGTGGATAAGCCTCATTTTCCAAGAAGTTCCAAATATCAAAGTACCAGGGTTCTAATCTTGTGCATCATCTATGGCGGCAATCAGCTCATAGGCCGGCACATACCTCTGTTCAATGATGACTGGACACATCCGGACTCCCAAAGGGATGTCTACCATAGAAGATAGAGTTGATAAAGCGTCTGCAAACCTGTTGCACTCTCTCAACAAATGGGTGAAGGTTAACTTCTCGAACCTGGGGATTAGAACGTCCAGGGTTTGGTGATAGATTTTCATCCTTTCTTCTTTAACCTTCCAGTCTCCTTTCGCTTGAGATACAACAAGGTTCGAGTCCCCAGTGACGTCCAATCGTTTTGCCCCTAGTTCCAGGGCAGCTTCCAAGCCAGCAATACATGCCTCATACTTGCATCGTTGTTTGATACGTTGAACCGGAGTTTGAAAGCTAAGGGTATATGGGAATCGTCGGGTGCTATTAGCAACACCCCTATCCCATACCCGTATTGATTAGACGCTCCGTCGAAGTACATAGTCCAAACCTCTTCTTCAATCTGCAGAATGGCCTCATCTGGGAACATATACTCTGCTGCTTCATCTCCCTCCACTAGGTGATTGGCTAGGAACTCCGCTACCACTCTCCCTTTCACTAACTTGCGAGTCATATACTTCAAATCAAATTCGGAGAGAAGAAGCAACCAACGGGCTAGCCTACCCGTAAGTGCAGGTTTCTCGAAGAGATATTTGATGGGATCTAATCTCGAAACCAGTATTACAGAGTGAGCGAACAGGTAGTGTCTCAACTTCCTGGTAGCCCATACCAAGGCCAAACAAGCCTTTTCAAGCGGAGTGTAACGGGTCTCACATTCCAGCATCTTCTTACTCAGGTAATAGATAGCCTTCTCCACTTTGTCCTCAGACTCCTGTGCAAGCATGCAGTCCATTGTCGTGTCGGTTACTGACAGATACAATATCAACGATTTCCCCGGCTCTGGCGGTGACAACACAGGTAGGTCTGTAGATACTGCTTGATCTGCTCAAAAGCAACTTGGCATCAGTCATCCCATAGGAACTTCTTTCCTTTCTTCAGGAGACCAAACAATGGTTCACAAGTTAAGGTTAATTTTGCGATAAACCGTCTTGGTGGTGGCATTTCTAAGATGGCCTTGATTTTGGAAGGATCGACCTCGATGCCCCTTTGTGTAATCAAGAACCCCAGCATTTTCCCTGCTGTAACACCAAAAGTACATTTCTAAGGATTCAGCAGCAACCGATACTCTCTGATCCGTTGGAAAATTTTCTTCAAGGCAGTATAGTGGCCCTCTCTATCCTTGGACTTGACAATCATGTCGTCCACGTACACCTCAACCTCTTTGTAGATCATGTCGTGCAAAATCGTGGTTGCAACCCATTGATACGTAGCCCCAGCATTCTTGAGACCGAACGGCATCACCCTATAGCAATAGGTTCCCCACGGGGTAGTGAAGGCAGTTTTCTCCCTATCTTCTGGTGCCATCAAAATCTAATTATAGCCCAAAAATCCATCCATAAACGAGAGTAATGCATGCCCAGCGGTGAAGTCCACCAATTCGTCGATATGTGGCAGAGGAAAGTCGTCATTTGGACTGGCTTTGTTCAAATCTCTAAAATCCACACATACCCGAATTCTGCTATCCTTCTTTGGCATCGGAACTATGTTTTCCAACCAAGTGGGATACTCAGATACTAACAGGAACCCTGCATCAATCTGCTTGGTGACCTCCTCCTTGATTTTCAGAGCCTAGTCTGGGCGGATCCTTCGGAACTTCTGCTTAACAGGGCGGGCCTCTAGGTCAAGAGGGATCTGGTGCTGTACAATCTCAGGATCGATTCCAGGCATGTCTTCGTAGGACCACGCAAAAACATCTTTGAAATCTTTTAATAAAGCAACTAAGCGCTCGCGTTCCTCCGAAGACAACATGGACCCGATTTGGACCAGTCGCGGATCCTTCTCAGTACCAACAATAGTTGAAGTGATTTCATTAACTAGGGGTTTTACAAACCTCTCCTGCTCTCGATCAATCAAATGTTTCAAAATCGGAGGAATTTCTTCCTCGTCGTTTTCATCAAAGTTTTGAAAATCCTGATTAATGCAATAAACGAGCGGCGCAAAAAAGTATTTAGAAGCCACAGCATCATTCTCATTAAGAACTTCCAGATCATCTGATTCTTCAGTTACAACAGACTCAAAGGAAATGAAAAAGATGACCTTGACAACACAACGGCATCCGGGTTATCACCCCCAAGAATACCGGACTCTGACTCAAAAGAGCTGGAATCTGATTCCGACTCCACAAACTCTATGGAATCAGATTCCGGTTCACTACCTAACCCAGAACTACTAGATAAAAAGCCTTCCTCGTATTGCCAGATGAGGGAGGGTGCGATGGATGCATCCAGAATGCCAAAAGAAGGGCCCACAGCCGTGTTATCTCCAATCATGGAAACTGAGAAATCAACCCCTGAGCACTCTAGTAAGATCTGAGGATCCTAGAGAAGACAGGCCAGCACTGCTCCCATCTCAAAATCTGTGCCACTGGACTCATCCTCCTTGCACTGCTCAGCCATAGTTGGTGGGTCAGTCTGTTCTTCGGCAACTTCATCCCCTGGCAACTGTAAGCCAAAAAAGATCTCAAAACCCGGCAAGCATCGCCTCTCTGAATTCAGCCATGGCTCTAGAAAGCCGCAAAATGGGAAATCCTCCCCCTCCCGGACAAAGCGTCCGTTCAGGGTCCCTTGGATAAGTCTATGCACTAACTCATAGTGCTTCCCAGCTTGTTTCTCCTTGGCTCTTCCAGCCATCTCCTTTCTCTTTCTCAACCAATTCTCTTTGGTAGGCGTGTAGCCTAGACCAAAGGTATAGGGATTATATGGCACTTCAGCCAATTCAGTGACGCCCTTCCAGCCACTCTTCCTAGTCCCATCCCGGGCACATGTTGAAGCTTGTTCATAAGGTAAACAGATTGCGCACTGACATGCAGCCCCTCCTCAACAGCTAGAATGTCTTGCACTATCCGAGCCTTAGCCAAGGTGAACCCAGACAGGAAGAATCCTCCTCGCCATATACAATCTCCAAGATTGCGTAGTAACCTCTGGCGGCGGATGTATTGAAGAATTCCCGAAAACAATTGCCACCCCCTTCCCGTGGGGGTCTTTCAACATCTGGTGTAGGGTGGAAGAGACAACTCTTACTTGGTGCAGCCACAGCCGCCAAGGAGTAAGTTGAAGTGGCTGGTGGAACATCCAGAACATGAAATTCGATGTCCTATTGGCCCGGGCCAACCTGAGTTGTCGCACTGTCCCATTCACCTCCGGCTGGTGTTGTCATAAGCCCGTATCACCTGCCTGTTGGTGCAAAATTTGCAAGCTTCAACCCGATAGCATATGTCGTTCGCAACGGACACACATTTATGGCAGATCCCATATCAACTAGGACAACCGGTATCCATTTTTCCTTACACTCCACAGAGATGTAGAGTGGCTTGTTATGCGCAGCGCCCTCAGGCAGTAATTCTTTGTCTGTGAAGGTTAAAGTCGGTGAAGCTCCACCCGGGAAAACCAACCCTACCAACTGTTCGCGGGTCATATCAATTGAAAGCTTAGCCTTGTCCATGGCTGAAAGGACGGCTCGTCTATGCACCCTCGAGGCCATGAGCAGTCCCTAGATGGGATGTCTGCTTGAATCTTTTTTAGCTACTTCAGTGCAGCTTCCTCCTCTAACAGTTTGTCCTTCTGCTTCTCAGCTTCTTTGTCTTTCCCGGACGCCTCCGACTAGTCCAAATGTGGGGGCTTGAAGTACCGCCCACTCCGGGTCATATGATCGACCTCCTTGGTGTACCAAGTTTCGTCTAGTTGATTATGTCCCCAGTCTTCATCAGTATAGGCCAAACGCAAATCATTGTCTTCCCACCACATGCCTTCAGCAACTGATAAACAACTGTCCGACTCTACTATAGTCGTTCCCGTGCTCACAGCACATTCTGTCCCCACAGGACCCTTGGCTTTTCTAGCCCTATCATCATTCTCGATTGTCTCTTATTCAAACCGCTTCAGTGCGGCTTCTTGTTCTGTGTCTGTTGTACAAATGCTACCCGATTCCCGAGCAAAATTCTTCATACCGGTGCTCTCCGGCAACTCTTCCTTGTTCTCGACTATTCCGGCCGCCGCAGATGTTCCTGTTTCTGACTGTCCCTGTTTCGGCTGAGATCCCTCATCAATATCTGGCTCATCACTAAGCCGCCCCGTACTATCTGCTGCTCTATTCAGGTCAAATCAGTTGATGCTCACATCCCCCAAATCCTGCTTATCGAAAAATTACAAACTAGCAATATCCTCCTCAAGTTCTGCTAAAATCATCCAACCCCCGACTTGGTCCATCTTCTTGAACCACATTGACCTCTGCCCCAGTTGGCAATTCTACCATTGGCTTGGCCTGATCTGTTGGCACAATATAACCGCACGACCTCAGTTAAGCTTGCAGAGCCCTCAGGCCTTCCCTCTTCTGTTATGGCCACCACCATGGATTCAGGTTGGGATATTGATGTGCTCATCATGCATAATTTTGTGCATTCAGAATGAACAATGCCGACTTAGGCAGGTCGAAGGGAGTGATATATATGCTGGGGTCGTACAGGACAGCCATTTTTGGATTAGGTTCACTTACCTAGGGGAGGAGGGGGTTGTTGATTATGTGGTGGGAGGGGTTTGGGGTGGTGACATTTGGTTTGTCAGGAGGGTGCAATTACTTTTGTTGTCAATGAGTCTTTAATCTCATGACGTAATCTGAAGCACTGATCAATATCATGCCCATGCTGCTGATGGAAGCACAATACTTGGCTGGTTGTGTGAAAGGGGGAGAGGATTTGGCAGTGGACGGGGTTCTAGGGGCTTCAGATGCCTTTTCTAATCAAGACCCTCAAGGCCGCAGACAGAGACATATAAAGAGGGTGAAAGTCCTCTGGCCCCTGGGTGGGTATTTTGTTGCAGGTTGGGAGGTGGCTCCAGACGAGCCGGTGAAGGGTGTGGCTATTTTTGGGGTGGTGGTGACCATGCCCACGTCAGAAGTTCTTGTGGCTGCATTGCTAATTGTAGCTGCATTCGAACCGTGGATAAACGCCCTCTTGGGCTGCTCCTTCTCCTGGTCAATCAGACCTTGTTTCATAGCGTCTTCTATCTATACCCAATCTCATGCAAGGTCAGCAAAGGTGGGGAGGGGTAAGACAATCACTTTCTTGCATCAGCTTCGGTTGCAGGTTTGCGCAAAACATTCTTATCTGATCTTTTTCGGGTTGCCTGGAGTTGTCATCATGGAAGGCCTTGGCCCTCATCGAGTGAACAGAAAAGCCTTCCTTTGGCTCTGCGGGTCGCCTCGAGATCATGAGTCCGTGACCTCGATTTGGGTTGTAGCATATTGGGCAATGAAGGCCTGCCATCTCTTCCCACTTCTTTTCACTGAAAATCTCCAGCTTGGCGTACCAGATGGTTGTAATACCCGACAGGGTCGACCAAAGAGGAGAGTTTCTGGAGTCTTGTCAGCCCATCAGACGCAGAATATTTGAAAACAGCCTCAAATGAATCATAGGCTCGCCCGAACCATTGAAGCGGTCTATGTGAGCCATTTTGAACCTATCCGGCAATGTCACCGCTGAATCTGTGTAGCCATCTTCTATGTCTAGGATCGAGTTGACTCCTTGAGCTCATTTGAATAGCTTTTCGAGCTTGCTTACTTTCAAAGCTGTAGGATCGACCTCAAAGTCGAACGGTGTATCCGTTGGGTAGGCCGGTGCTTTTGAAGTCTATGGTAGGGCTGGTGGTGGAACTGGCCTTGTTGGAATGTCCGTATTCTCTTGGACTTTAGCTGTTTCACCGGGTGTTGGAACCCTTGGTGGGGGTGGGGGTGGATGCGAAGCAGATGCTCCGGCTTGTTGTGGTTGCTGCTGTTGTTGAAGCCTAGCAATTAGTTCGGCCTGCTGGGATACAACCTCTGTCTAACGAGCGGTAACCTCCGCTTGGCGAGCAGCATCCCGCTGCATAGCCTCCATGGTCTGTTGGAGTTAACGCATCATTTCCTTCATACTGTCTATGAAATACTGATTTGTCTGAACAGGTGTAGACCCTCTTTCTGAGGTAAAACCAGAAAACTGAACCCTACTGTGCACAGGTGAAACAGATAGCGACTGCTCAACTGGCGACTGCTGCACTGGTACTCTATGCCTGACTGCCCTCCGTCTTGTAACTGGGGGTAATGAAGCAAACACTGGTTGTCCGTCAATATGATCCTTAGATCTATGAAGCCTTCTACCTCTGATCCAGAGTGCTCAGGGGGTATTTACCTCGTCGGAAGTAATGATGAAAATACTACTTTGCAAAACAGAAAATAAAGCAAAAGAAACAAAAATCAGAAAAATGGACAGCATCTCGGCTTAGATAAAGACAACACACAGTTGAACTCATAAGCTGGACATCTATACTCAAACACTGATTTCTGCTCCCCAAACATTTTGCCTCAAAACTGATACCCTTAAATACTGATGTCCTCAGACTGATACCCAGACTTGCAATTGATACATGCATTCCTGTAGAGACACACCCTAACAGCACATAACAAGCAAGTGAGAGTCAAAACACGCCTATGGTGGGGTAGGGTTTCCCTGTCCTAGTTTCGTCAGAAACTAGGGTTTCACTACGCACGCATGCGGTTTCAAACAACCTATATTCCAGTGAGCAACCTGTCCTAGTTTGGAATGGTCTCTATGGCTTCCGATATGCAATTAGGTCAATTGGTCAAAAAGGGTGCCTCGGCGGTGATCCCGATCCAAGGTTTGTGTTCCCATCGTGGCAGAGCCTGTAACCAATCAGCCATATGGCAAGCAAGCCTCCGGCAAACCGTTCAGGAATAGCAAATGGCAAACACTGTGACTTAGGCACACCAATGCAAATGCAATGCAAAGAAACACAAAAATATAGATAAACAACATATCATGAGTTCGAGTCAGGTTCTCTAATTCCCCAGCAGAGTCGCCAAAAACTGTAGACTCGACTTTCTTCGCGCGCCCCCCTTTCAGAGAGGCGCGAATTGGTCCCCTACAGTTTGGACTCCTGTCACGGTTCTGAATCTAATCTCACAAAGTGCAATGTGAGACTGATAAACACCAAAGAATCCAATCTGGCAATTCATTTTGGAAAATTGATTTTAGATCAAATAATGCCAAAACTAGACTGCTTTGCCAGATTACAAGTCACCACCTAAATATTTTATTTTGGGAAATTTAGGAAACCCTGACTCATGCCAAAGGCCACGTGTCCGTCATCACCAAAGTTGCCTTGGCTCGGGAACTTGGGTACGAGAGGGGAAGGTCATGAAATGAGCACCCCCGCTCGCCCGATCAAAGGATCGGCCTCTACTAACATGATATGTTGTTTTATAAACCTCATGTGTTCTTATCCAGTTATTAGCTAACTTTACTATGTGATGCGCACAACATACAAGTATAGACTCAATCATGAGAATTGGAACAAAAAACTCATGTTTGTTTTTAAAATGGTTTGAAAGTGCTACTCGCAAGTAGGCTAAAGCGCGGATTTGCCACCCTCAAGTGGGCTTAAAACATGATTTTGCCACTCCTCAAAGTGGGCTTAAAACTCACAATCATCGAGTTGTTCCAATTCAGGCAACAAAGCCTTCACCCACAGGCATTCATGCAGTTAATCACTTAAGCAAATAGCCTCATGGCAAGCATGCTATCATGGCAACACTCACACTCATGCAAGTATGCTAAAGCGTAAACACTTACAGGGTACTCCAAGCCAAAACAAAAAGCTAGTTAGAAATCATGCATGATCCTAGCTATGTTAAGATGCTTAGCGCAACACATGCAATAATGCAACTAAATAGGCTCGGCTATCTAAGATATCATACGAATGCAACAATTGATACACGTATTCAACTAGGTATTGAAATACGATACAGTTTGAATGATGCACCGAGCCCGGTGCATGCAAGACAAATGAATGGATGCAAACATGCAAAGCATAAGGTATGCTAATCAAAACGTACCCTAAACTAACCATCAAAAGCGGTTAAATAAAAGGGAGAAAGAAGTGGGGTTGGAAGACATGCACACACACATGCACGCTCATTACAACATTGCGCCCTCTCGCAGGAGGGTCCGAAAGAATAAGCTAAGCTACTCTAAGCTAAGCTAATTAACTAATCTAATTAAACTATTTAGACTAATTATTACAAAACAAATCAAATGAATAACTAGTAAACTACTAACTAATTATTACAAAATAACTAATTAACTATGCTAAGCTAATTAGCTACAACCAAACTAGTTAACTAATCCAAGCTAATTTATTACAACACAATTGAATTTGCATAATTAGCTAATCTAAGCTAGTAAGAAGAATATTACAAAACTTGAATTGGATTAGCTACACTAACTAAGTAAAGCAATGTAAAGTTGCCTCGCGGGTGAGGGGAACATGCATGCTCGGTTGGCGTCCGCTTCGGAAATCCATTGCTTTGCCGTCAATTGCCTCTGTTTGCACTCGCCTCTATTTCTGAACATTGAACCAAACTCCACACTAGTTTTGCTCCAAAACAGGATCTTTTCTGTACAAGGATGGACTGGTGGCCGGTGGGCCACAAAAAGTGGCTACCGGCCACCTCAACTGGTCGGCTGGCTAGTGAAAGTGGCCGATCGGCTACCTCAAGTAGCTGGTCGGCCACCTGCTTCCCCAAATTTTGGTTTTGCTGCAACAGAGAACAACAGAGGCACACAATGTATTTGCAAGAAAATGTATGCACCACTACCACTCTCATCATCATGTCTCAAGCTCAAAGGAGTGTGGCGCTCGGTTTTAAGCCACCAACCAAGCATCTCAATGCATGATGGCCAAAAATCAAGCTTGTACAAACTTAGTGAATGTACAAACAATACACAAAGAGCCTTCCCCCCCATCATGCATGATCAAGGGTGTTGGCAACCAAGAAATGTCATACGTTTCATCATTTCAAGCATGAAACGTCTCGCATTTCTTATGTTTGGATTAACGTCCGATCCAAATGCATGCAATGCAACACAAATATGTTATCTTGGCATGTTTTACTTGGTTGATTCTTGTTTACACATTTTAGATTACCGATTAATCCATTAACCGATTAAGTCCAATGTGAAAAGTCCACTAATTGGAAAGATGGTCCAAGCCACAAGTGCCTTGAGCATGAAAGAGGTTTCATACTGTTGGTTAGTAGAAATCCTCAAGAGAGGATTAAAACCATTAGGCATGCGAACCTCAATTCCACATTCAAGCAATCAAGGGGCTCAAGACTACTTTCAAAGCGAATGAAAGATTGACACAATGGAGTGCAATGACATATATTTCAGCACTGAAATCATATGCTAAGTGGCTCAAAATCATGCAAACAACTCATGTAATGCATATTTAAAGGCTTAACTCTTTAAGCTAATGGAAGGGGTTATACTACAACCTTACAACACAAGCCTCAAAAGGCCAAATCAACTCAAAATAGATGTAAAGCATGCCAAAACAAAGGCTAAATCATGCTGAGATTGAAGCCTAAAAGGGAATAAAATCATGCTCACAACTTGGCTCACAAGCAAGGCATAAAGCACCACTCTCAAAAGCATTTAAAGAGTGATATATGTGAGAGCTTGACAAGGAACATGCTCTGAAATCACATGATAAACGATGCCATATCATGCAAGTAACTCAAATGAAGCATGCTAAGAGCCTTAAAACACAAAGCTAGTAGGGTCATTTACACTATAGCTATACAAAGCAAAGCATATGTGACCAAGACCACTTGAAACAGAGTTAAAGCATGCTAAATCAAACCCAAAAACATGTTGGGGTCAAGCCAACACAAGCTAGAACAATAGGCTAAAACAACAAGCACACTAGGCTAGTAAGTAAGATTGCACTACAAGGGTAAGAAGCAAACAAGAGGTGCTCCGACCAGCAAAAAACAGAGTTATAACATGTTAAAATATGGCCAAAAACATGCTTGAACTAAGCTAACATAAGCCATAAGAAGATGCTACTTTGTAGTGCTAACAAGGCATGGCATAGAGAGACAAGAAGGGGAGGCCACCCTCTCCCATTTTGGACCTCAAAAAAAACTTTCTACCACTGAAATTCCCCTGGATTTCAGTGGTTAAAAGGCCAAAAAGAGATTGTTTCAAAAACTTTAAAGGATGGCTCAAAGCTTAGCAAATAGGCAATAAAAGAGGGTGGGCCACCCCTAACTCCAAGAAAGACTCAAACCAACATTTTTAACACTTAAAAATAAAGGTTTTTGTATTTGACAACTAGGCCAAAAACAGCATGCAAAGCTGGCCAAGCACTTAAGCAAAACAAAGCTTAAAAGGGGTAAAGCCTTACCGTTGAAGCACAGCAGAAAGCAACACAACTTCTGAGCCAAAAAAAATAGCTTTAGGAGGTCCAAACAAGCCTTAAGGAATCTCAGCTCCAAGGTCAAGATGTTTGGCTAAGGGGTTGTATGCAAATATGTGAAGAACACTCACTTTCAAGCACAATATGGCACAATATATATATATATATATAGAGAGAGAGAGAGAGAGAGTGAAATTTTTGCTTCTAAAATTTTAGAACCCCTCTAAAGGGGGAGGGACCTCCCCTTATATAGATGAAGCAAGCAAAAAGCTTGCTTCATCCCTCCATACACGTGTATGGAGACGAGCCTCAGTGGCCAACAGTTGGCTCAAAAGATCTGAAAATATCTGAAAAATGAGAAAATTGGCCGTCAGCCACTTTTGGTGGCCGGCCGGCCACCTCCCCTAGCCGACCGACCACTTCAAGTGGCTGGCAAGGAAGAAAAGTGGTCGGCAAGTGCCAAAAGTGGCCGGCAAGGCACTTCTCTCCTCCAGGCAAGAGGCACCAAGGTTTCACCCAAAAACAAGGCCAAGACACAGAGGGTTAAGAGGCTCAAAGACAGGGCGCTCAGCCGAAAACTTCGGACACTCAAAACGAGCACAAACATGCACAATCATCGCGTGCACAAACGATGACGTCTGAGTCTTAAGGTCGGTCAAAAATGGGGTGTCTACACCTTGCCTCAGGGTCTCTTCTAAGCAAGCATGGCATCCGCATGGTTTTTGAATATGATAAGGTCGTATTGACCAAAAGTGAAGTTTATATGGGAAAAGGATATATGTCAGGTGGTATGTTCAAACTCAATGTAATGACTATTGTCCCGAAAGTTAATGAGAAAGTTTCCTCTTCTACTTATATGCTTAAGTCCCCTGAATTGTGGCATAGTAGACTAGGTCATGTGAATTTTGATTTTTTGTATAGATTAATTATGTTAGACAATACCATCTTTCAAGATTAATCCAAATCACAAGTGTGAAACTTGTGTAGAAGAAAAATTGACTAGGACTTCATTTCATTCTATTGAAAGAAGTATAGAGCCTTTAGATTTAGTGCATAGTGATGTGTGTGACATGAAAGTCATACAATCACATGGTGACAACAAGTATTTTATCACATTTGTTAATGATTGCACTAAATATTATTATGTGTATTTTCTTAAAAGTAAAGATGAGACGATTGATAAATTTATTCTTTTTAAGAATGAAGTTGAGAATCAACTAAGCGGGAAGATTAAAGCTTTGAGAAGTGATTATGGTGGAGAATATGAATCGTTGTTATTGAGATTTGTGCTCAATCTGGAGTTATCCACCAAACTACAGTGTCTTATTCCCCTTAGTCAAATGGTGTTGCTGAGATGAAAAATAGGACGTTAAAAGAAATGATGAATGCAATGTTGATTAGTTCTAGGTTGCCACAAAACTTGTGGAGGGAAGCAATTCTCTCTATGAATTATATTCTAAATAGAATACCTTAGAAGAAAGTGGACAAGACTCCGTATGAATTGTGGAAAGACCGCAAGCCTTCTTCTAATTTCTTACGAATGTGGGGGTGTCTTGCAAACGTGGTGGTACCTACACCCAAGCGGTTTAGGATAGGCCCGAAAATCATGGATTGTATATTCATCAATTATGCACAGAATAGTAGTACATATAGGTTTCTTGTGCACAAATCTGATATTTCAATATACACAAGAATGCCATTATGGAGTCAAAGAATGCTTTTTCTTTGAGGACTTGTTTCCTTGCAAAACCTAGTGGGAGGATCAAAGTTTCAAAAAAGAACTTGAAGATGATACTAGTGATAGTGATCAAGATGAGAAGGTAGATGAGCCAAGAATGAGTAGCAGAGCTAGGACTTCCAAGTCTGAAGGTTCTGTAAGAGGAGCTAATTTGAGCCCACTAAATTAATTAGGCCCAATAGTCCAAGGTTGGTGGGCTCAAATTTATCGCAAGTCCAAGATTGGTGGGCCCGAATTTATCGCCATCAAACAGGCTGAATCGCTCTAAGCCTCGAAAGGGTTCGGATCCACGAACTTAGAGACATACTCGGGCCCGGACTCGAAAGGGGTTTGAGCAAGCCTAGATATCCGAGGCACTCGGACTCGAAAAGGTTCGGATCCATGAACGTAGAGATTCGAAGCACTTGGCTTCGAACGGATTCAGACACAATCTAGAAGTCGCTCCATTAATGAGTCCCAGAACACTTGCGGACTCGGAGCTTTTCGGGATCTACATACCAGAACCATGGGCGTAATGGAGTCCGAACAAAGGACCCGATCCCGAGGACGGTGAGTGGAGATAAATTCACTCTTCGATTAAACTAGCCTATACCCGGGTCGATGTGGCACGACTCCCGGGGGGTCCATGAGACTCGGCAATATTTTGCAGCAGGACGTCCTCTAGGACTACCCCCGACCCTTTGGGATGATTGGGGATCATTGGTTAGGTGTGGCTAAGAAGAAGGGTTCGCCGAGAGGTTGATCTCCTCTTCGGGGTTTTCCTCATCCTCGGAGAGGTCACCTCCTTGGACAAGGTGGTTAGAGAGAATATTCCTTATGTGCCTTGCACATAGGCTCCATCCTACATCATGAGGTGCCTATAAATAGCACCCACCCATAGCTTTACAAGGGATGGATTTTTTGGAGAGAAAACTTTTGGGAAAGAACTAATTTCCCTTCTCCATTATCAACCTTGAGAGTGAAAGTGGGAGATCCATGGGAGAACCTTGTCATTATTCTCTCTTTAGCTACTTTGCCTTCTTCTTCACCCAATCTTGTATCTCCATCATCTCCTTTACTCTTGTGTTCTTAAGTTGAGACTACTGAAAAATCTAAGCCTCTCATCATCTTCTAGAGAATTCAAAGTTGTTCTTCAAGGATCTTCGAAGATCTTTGAATTTTCCAACGACGTTCTTGAACCCTCTCATACATTTGGCGACTCCACTGGGGAGACGGATTGGTTAATGGTTTCAACGAGATCTGGAACTCATACAACACCGGCAAAAATGGCAGATAATGAGACTCATCAACAAGGCTCTTCCAATGGTGGTGATGAAAGGACTCAAGTTCAAGACCCACCTCTCATCCTTGAAGCCATTCAAGGACTCCAACACACTCAACAGGAGGTTCTCACGACCCTTCAAATCTCACCCACCCCATATTGGTGATGGGTTCGCATTTCCCATCACCAGCAACAAGTGGAGGTCAAATCGGCGCCGGTAAGCATCAACAACTTCATGGTGATGTTGGGAATGGCCAAAACCATCAAGATCCGCCCCAAATTCTCCCTGAAGTTGTACAAAATGGTGTGCAAAATCAAGTGCTAGGAGGAACAAGTCATGGCCAACCTGCGGCCCATGTAGGGAAAAATCACGCACCTGGAGGATTAAGCCATGGTCCAGCGGTGGTTAGAGGAGTTTCTGGCGCGACGAATGGTGTTCCAGCGGTTGTTGAAGTTCAAAGAAAGCCTACAGAAATTTCTCTACAAAATGGTGCTCCATCCATGCCTAATTTTGTTCCACCGATTGTAAATTCTACTCATGTACCGAGTGGGTCTCCTTTGGCTCCGATGCCAAGTTTGCAAGTCCGACCCAGTATAGCCGTGGCGTGCAATGAACTTTATGGGACCCAATGCAACGTCCCATCACCAAATGGCGTGTCCATAGGTGTCGATGGCCAATATCGTCATGTGTCTTCACCGATGATGAATTCTCAACACCCAAATGGCCAAATTGCTCCAGGCTCGATCTTCGGGTTTACGAGTCAAGTTCCAAGAATACCACTATCAAGTTCTCTCCCTCAACAATTTCTCACTCTCGCCGATGTGCAAGCCATGTTCGATCTTGAACGGGGCAAGATGACTTTACCCTCTTTGCCAGATCCAGATGTCAAGCCACCATACCCTATCGAGATGTTGAGTTATCCATACCCGGAGGGGTACACGGTGCCAAAGTTCATCAAATTCGATGGCAAGCAAGGAAATGCTCGAGAACATGTTGTTCGGTTCATTGAGACTTTGGGGATTCATGGTTCAAATCATGTCCTCCGACTGAGAGAATTCTCCAAGTCCCTCACCGACCGATCATATAGTTGGTACGTTAACTTGGCCCCAAACTCTGTTCGAAGCTAGGAGGAGATGGTCAACAAATTCCATGCCAAATTCTTTCAAGTGGCCGAGAAAGTGACCACACTTACCCTGTGTAAGGAAAAGCAACGAGAGAGTGAAGACATTCTCGAATATGTGAAGAGGTTCCAAGACAAAGCCATGGACTGTCATGAGGCTGTGGAGGAAAGCTACTTGGTCCAAATCTGTGTTGAAGGGGCATTGAACGGGAACAAGATGCTTCTTGTTAATCACAAGTTACCCACCTTCTCGGCACTAATTGAAGCATCTCGGAACATCAATGTACCTCAATCTTAGGAGATCGGGTTCGAGACTAGTTATAAAACCAGCTTCAAGTCATCCCGAGGACCTTCTGTCACTACGGCTTCCGCGTCTTCTACACGAAAGTCGTAGGGGGAGGAATTCAGAGGTCAGAAGAGAAAAAACTGTGAAGATAATACTCCTTTTCCGTGTAGTGTTGAGGAGGTGAAGGCCTTAGTTAAAGAATGGATGGCAGACGGAGAACTGAAGTTGCCTTGTATCGAAGAGCTTTTGCCGAAGAAGAACCGCGAGGGTCCTAATTATTGTGTTTTCCACCGATCACTAGGACATCCTACAGAAAAGTGCCAAACACTTAAGAAGATCTTTAGAAAGAAAGTCAAAGCAGATGAGCTAGAGTTCAAAGAACAAGGGCCCCAGGATATCTTAGAAGACGTGGCTATGATGGTGTATGACGGCCACAGCTCGAGCAGCTGGTGAAAGCTTTCCAAATGACCATGCAACTCTAGGGGCAAATGTCAACATTCCGTAGAAGAAGTCTATCTATGACATTTACAATTTGTATTTACTGCATTGTCCAAGAATTTTCTATCTTTCTTTCTTATGTTATGAAGAAAGTTATTTCCTCCATATTATTTATCTCCATTAGAAGTTATTTTCTCTACATTGTATATCTTCATTGTGTTATGTTGCTTGAAACAGTTTTCAATTTTTGTTGCCCTTCGAAGAAGAAAGAGGAATAGTAGACTCGGTTACCAACCTGAAGGGACTTTTCTTGACGCAGTAGAAGTGTACTCCCACTCAGAGAGGGACAATCTTTGCTTTCATTAGTTGCCAAAATAGTGTGTGCTCCCACTCGGAGCTCCAAAGAACAGCCATTGCTTCCTTCAATGCAAGCTTCGAGGGTCTTTCTTGCTAAAGTAGAGTGTTACACCCACTCGGACCTCCGAAGAACAGCCATTGCTTCCATCAATGCAAGCTTCGAGGGTCTTTCTTGTTGAAGCAGAGTGTGTGTTCCCACTCGGACTTCCGAAGAATAGCCCTTGCTTCCATCAATGCGAGCTTCGAAGATCTTTCTTGCTGAAGTAGAGTGTGTGCTCCCACTCAGACTTTCGAAGAACATATCTCGCTTCCATCAGTGCGAGCTTCGAGGGATAGCATTTGCTTCCATTGATTGCCGAAGAAATGAGTGTACATCCACTTGGATTTCCGAGGAACAGCTTTGTCTCCGTTCGGATTTCTAGGGAAAAATCTTTACTTTTATTAGTACAAGCTTGATAGATTCAATTGCCAGCCATGAGGGATCTTTCTTGCGGTTACCAGCCAGAAGGGATTTTGTTTGCCAAAGAAAAGAGTGTGCTTCCACCGGGACTTCCGAGGGATAGCCCTTGCTTCCATTTGGACTTCCAAGGAACAAACCTCATTTCCATCAGTGCGAGCTTCGAGGATCTCTCTTGTTGAAGTAGAGTGTGTGCTCCCACTCAAACTTTCGAAGAGGAAATCTCGTTTCTATAAGTGCGAGCTTCGAGGATCTTTCTTGTTAAAGTAGAGTGTGTGCTCCCACTCAGACTTTCGAAGAACAGACCTCGCTTCCATCAGTGCGAGCCTCAAGGATCTTTCTTGCTGAAGTAGAGTGTGTTCTCCCACTCAGACTTTCGAAGAATAGCCCTCGAGACTCGGTGGCCTATCAGAAGGGATCTTCTTGCCAAAGTAGGGTGTGTGCTACTATTCAAACTCCTGAGGGACAGCCTTGCTTCCGTTTGGACTTCCGGGGGACAGTTCTTGCTCTTATTAGTGCGGGTCCGAAGAACAGCCCTTGCATTCATCAATACGAGCTCCGAGGATCTTTCTTTTCAAAGTTGTGGACTCCTACTCGAACTCCCGAGGGATAGCCTTTGCTTCCATTAGCTACCGAAGTAGAAATGCGCATCCACTCGGACTTCTGAAGGACAGCCTTGTTTCCACTCGGACTTCTGAGGGAGAGCCTTGTTTCCGCTCGAACTTCTGAGAGACAGCCTTGCTTCTACTCAGACTTCTGAGAGACAATCTTTACTTCTGTTAGTGCAAGCTTGGTAGACTCGGTTGCCTTCCAGAAGGATCTTTCTTGCCGAAGTAGGGTGTGTGCTACTTTTGGACTCCCGAGGGACAGTCTTACTTCCGTTCGGACTTTCGAGGAACAACCCTTGCTCTCATTAGTGTGGGTTCTAAGGGCCCCGAGGTCGTGGATTTTGATCAAGAATTCATTTTCCTGAAATAGCAAAGCCAACAAACGAGATAAGCAATATCAATTTCAAATCATGATTTAGGCATTATCCGAACGGGGCAACATCAACAACTACACATTTGTTCTATTCTCTTCAAATTTTCAACAATGGTGCTCAACAACAAATTGCAATGGCCTTCAACAAGCCCACTAAGATTCAATAATTTTCTTTTTAAAATTATTGCAGGGCCAAATTAGTTCAACAGTACCTATTCCAACATTCACAGGGATGGTAATGAATAAATTCACACGAGGCAACCAGCGAATGCTTAATATTTTTCAATAGTTCTATTTGTATCAAATTATCAACGCACGGGCTCGGGTTTTAAATATCAGGAGGAGTGTAATGTCATGGAGTGTTTTTTATCTTGCAAAATCAGCAATGAAATTCACTAGCCCAGTGTTAAAGATTTATCTATATCCAATCCATCAATAAAAGACCCGAATCTCAAGCAAGGATTTGAAGATGTATATAATCAGAGCACTAGTTCAAGATTGTTTGCAAGCCTCAAGACTGAAATAAATTATCACCAGAATTCCCAAATTCAAAAAATGTATCAGTGCATATTTATTTTGAGCACAAAAGTCCATCAAAACAATAAGAATGAAGGTGGGTTTACACAGGAGCTTCCACCAAATTCAAACTGCGTACCCACAGATTTATACCAACAGAGGAAGAGCACAGCTGAGTCAGAGTCAATACGAGAAGCAGAAAATAGGCCACGAATTTGTAAAATCAGCAGCAAGGACAACTGGAATAGATTGGCGATAGCACAGACAGTGGATGAAAATGGATATGGACGGACCGACAACGCGTTGAGTGGGCGGCACGGCCATCACTTCTCATTTACGGTTGATAAATACAGCAACGGTGCAAGAGCTGGGCAAGACAACGCATGTTGCGTTGAACGGGCAACATGCATAGTCGGTGTGTGAGTGATTTTCTGATCACACTGCCTATCTTAGTGATTCAACCGTAGAGCACAAGCAGAATAGATGGTACAAATAACAACACAAAGAATTTAACGTGGTTCGGCAATATTGCCTACGTCCACGGGAGGCCGAGGTAATTCACTATATTGAACAAGCAGTAAGAATTACAATTAACTCTCTGTAATTCTCTCTCTCACTTTGCTCTCTTAGCTTGAGTGTTACAATTAGCTTGTAATCTTCTCTCTTCTCCGATCCGTCCCTTCTTCTTCTCAACCTCTCCATATATATACCAGAGAAGTTAATGGAGAGGCCATCAGCTTTTGAGCTGGGTTGCCAGCCCATTGTTCCACTTTTGGCAGCTTTCCAGATAAAAGCTCTTCATTACTCCACATGGCTGCTCGTGGCCATATGGCCAACTCACATGGCCTCATGGCCAGCAGTTTTGGCCTCAAGGCTTTCTTCACATGACTGTACATCCACCCGACCAAGATAATATTATCATATTATATAGGCAGGTATGGCCAATCTGACAGTTACCTCGGCTTAATTCTTCTGCGGTAACACGGCCTTTGCATGTTAAGCCGAGGTATAAGAAAGATAGAGGCCTTTGTCCCGGATTAAGATATCTTCGGAGATAACCTCGGCAATTCCTAGATTACCATGGTAAAACTTACTGTGACATGTGGAACCTCGGCTGACACGTCAGCGTCACCTTGCCACGTGTTGATACTCAGAAATATAACCCCACAGTCGGCGTTGAACAATCCGAAGCCGAAGGTAGTAGTAACGTCGCAGAGAAGTTGGTGTTGGTGCTGGTTGGTGGAACCTTGCTCCGGAGTGTTTGGATCTCTAAGAAGCTACGTCGTTAAACCGAAATAAAGCACCGACGGTGAGCAGCAACTTAGATCGCAATGCTGGGACAGGCCAGGTGGCTGGGCCCCGACGTCTGCGACAGTAGGAACTGGGCTAGGTCGGTGGTGTTGCTTGGAGCTACAACAATGGACAGCGTGCAAGTATCGGTGGTCTACAGTAGTGACACAGCAAGCTGGTCACGGTGGCCTTTGGTTTAGCAGTTGCGGAGCTTCGTTGAAGAGGGAGAGAGCTGGGTCGGTCTCGAAGAAGAAGAGAGCTGGATTGGTCTTTATAAAGAGAGAGAGAGAGAAAGAGAGCCGAAATATTTGTGGGCAAGAAGATAAAGCAGCAATTAGGGATTTTGTCTTTATCCCCAAAAGGAAAATATATATATAAAAGAAAACGCAAAAGTTTGATTCTGGTGACCCAAGGCTATGGCTATATATATATATATATAAAATAGGCCTCCGAATATTCTGAAGAATATGTGATTTTGAAATTTTACAAGTTATTAAAGGAAAGTAAAGTCAAAGTTTGACATAAAATAAAAAAAAATGTAGGCCTTTATCTTTTCTTTTTTTTAAAAAAAAAAACAAAAAAAAAATCAGCAAAACCCAAAAAAAAAGTTTAAAAAAACAGTTTAAAAAAAAAAGATATTTATTTATTTATTTATTTTTAATATTACTTGTCGATTTTATCTGTAAATTACGGTGAGTCCTCAGCTTTATCCTTAGACTCTGTCAAGATAAAATATTCCCGAAGACGTAATGTGAAATATGGCTGAAAAGGTGAAACTATGCATGTCCGAGAAAACTACAATTTCTCATACACGCAAGGGGAAAATGTAAGAGGAGCTAATTTGAGCCCACTAAATTAATTAGGCCCAATAGTCCAAGGTTGGTGGGCTCGAATTTATCGCAAGTCCAAGATTGGTGGGTCCGGATTTATCGCCATCAAAAGGGCTGAATCGCTCTAAGCCTCGAAAGGGTTCGGATCCACGAACTTAGAGACATACTTGGGCTCGGACTCGAAAGGGATTTGAGCAAGCCTAGAGATCCGAGGCACTCGGACTCGAAAAGGTTCGGATCCACGAACCTAGAGATCCAAAGCACTTGGCTTCGAACGGATTCAGACGCAATCTAGAAGTCGCTCCGTTAATGAGTCCCAGAACACTTGCGACTCGGAGCTTTCCGGGATCTACGTACCAGAACCATGGGCGTAATGGAGTCCGAACAAAGGACCCAATCCCGAGGACGGTAAGTGGAGATAAATTCACTCTTCGGTTAAACTAGCCTATACCCGGGTCGAGGTGGCACGACTCCGGGGGGTCCATGAGACTCGGCAATATTTTGCGGCAGGACGTCCTCTAGGACTACCCCCGACCCTTTGGGATGATTGGGGATCATTGGTTAGGTGTGGCTAAGAAGAAGGGTTCGCCGAGAGGTTGATCTCCTCTTCGGGGTTTTCCTCATCCTCGGAGAGGTCACCTCCTCGAACAAGGTGGTTAGAGAGAATATTCCCCATGTGCCTTGCACATGGGCTCCATCCTACATCATGAGGTGCCTATAAATAGCACCCATCCATAGCTTTACAAGGGATGGATTTTTTGGAGAGAAAACTTTTGGGAAAGAACTAATTTTCCTTCTCCATTATCAACCTTGAGAGTGAAAGTGGGAGATCTATGGGAGAGCCTTGCCATTATTCTCTCTCTAGCTACTTTGCCTTCTTCTTCACCCAATCTCTTATCTCCATCATCTCCTTGACTCTTGTGTTCTTAAGTTGAGACTATTGAAGAATCTAAGCCTCTCATCATCTTTTAGAGAATTCGAAGTTGTTCTTCAAGGATCTTCGAAGAACTTCGAATTTTCCAATGACGTTCTTGAACCCTCTCATACAGGTTCGAACTTCTTAACTTATATGTTAGAAGAAGAGCCTCGAACTTTCTATGAAACTGTGACTTCACCTGAAAGTCCCTTATGGAAAGAAGCTATTAAAAGTGAAATGAACTCCATCTTACAAAACCACACCTAGGAGTTGGTTGATTTATCCCCAGGCAGTGAGCTTTTGGGGAGTAAGTGCATCTTAAGAGGAAAAATGAAAGTTGATGGGTCAATTGACAAGTATAAAGTTAGGATAGTTATCAAAGGATACAGACAGTGAGAAGACCTGAATTATTTTGATACGTATTGAATTGTGACAAAGGTAATATCCATTCACACGGTGATTACAATAACAACTTTACGTGGTCTGGAAATACATCAAATGGATATAAAAATAGCTTAAATGGAGATTTAGATGAAGAAATCTACATGGAGCAACCTAAGGGGTTTTTAGCTCTAGGATAAGGTAAGAAAGTCTGTAAGTTTGTCAAATCATTGTATGGTTTGAAGTAAACCAGTAAGCAATGGCATGAGAAGTTTGACAACACTACGTTGTCAAATGGATTTAGAATCAATGAGTGTGACAAATATGTATATGTCAAAGATACTGACAAAGGTTATGTCATTTTGTGTCTATGCATTGATGACATATTCATTGTTCATAGTAATGATGAGATGATTAAAACTACTAAGAAGTTGTTAAACTCTAAGTTTGACATGAAAGGTATGAGCCTTGCAGATGTGATTCTAGGTATTAAGATTACCAAAACATCCGGTGGTATTGTAGTTTCTAAGTCTCATTATGTTGAGAAGATACTTGAGAAATTTGGTAGATCATATACGAGTGTGTTAAGGACACCAGTAGACTTGTATCTACATTTGACCAAGAATAATGGTGAGAGTGTCTCTCAATTAGAATATTCTAGGGTCATTGGGAGTTTGATGTATTTGATGACTTATATGAGGCCGGATATAGCCTATTCAGTTAGCAGGCTTAGTAGATACATGAGTAATTCTAATACTACTCATTGGAATAGCATTATGCAGGTGTTGGGTTATCTACGCTACACCTGGGATTATAAGCATTGTACCAGTTACCCTGCAGTACTAGAAGGTTATAGTGCCACGAATTGGATGTTTAATAGACTCAAATCCAAACCACTAGTGGTCATATGTTTACCTTTGGAGGGGTAGTCGTGTCTTAGAAATCTTCCAAACAAACATGTATATTGAGATCAATAATGGAATCTAAGTTTATTACTTTGGATAAAGCAACAAAAGAAGCTGAATGGCTACGCCAATTTGTTAAAGATATTCCACGTTGGCCGAAACCTATGCCCGCTATATGTATTCATTGTGATAGCCAATCACAATTGGATGGGCACAGAGTAATATGTATATGGCTGAAACATATCTGTCGTAGACATAATTTCATACGACAACCACTCTCTAATGGAATTGTCCCTCTAGACTATGTAAAGTCTAAAGACAACATTGCGGATTCACTAACCAAAGGGTTAACTCGAGAGTTAGTAGAAACATCGTCAAGAGGAATGGGGTTAAAGACTTTAGCAAATATTACCAGAACGAAAAACCCAACCTAGCTGACTGAAGATCCTAAGATCTAGGTTCAACCTAATTGCGTGTAACGGGTGAGTAACTGAGGAGGTAAATCCTCTTACCCATTCCTTTATACAGTGATACCTTGTGGAGTGGAAGGATAAGCTGATATTTTAATGATCTAATTGAAGTGAATAGTCAATCGTGGTATAGTGAAATACCTTATGTAGGTCACCTACGTGAGTGCAAAGTGGGGCCATTTTTTTAAGAATTGACAATGCCGAATTCTTTAAAAACACTTACTGAACCAAACTAGTGTTCCAGGGCCAAATCAGACACACCACTGAGAACAAGAACAATGGTTGAAGTAACTCCTGTGTGAGGTCTATTGTCAAGGTTTACACAAACAGTAGAACAGTTCAAGATATCACGTTCACTAGTTAGTTAGTAAATCCGATCGGCTTTCACTATGAAAAGTTTAAGGCCAACAACTGTCTTTTCTGATGTAGGGTTGTTCTGTGTGCTCTCTCTTTGAGTTTTTCTTGTTAAATGTTGTGCTTTTTTTTATTCAGTCAATTTTTATTCATGTGGGGGATTGTTGAAAAAATGGTTTTATGGTGACTTTAATGTGAAATTAAAGTGGGTCCCAACCATCAATTAAGGTTGGATCCAGTGAGTCTAGATTCCTTGTAATATTGTAATAAGATCTTTACACCATAAAAAGAATGACCAAAAACCATTAAGAATAGAGTGAGAAACTATCTCATAAATTTGGCCTCATGAATGAGGTATTGTGAATGGTGTGTAAACTACCTATCCTACATTGATTGTAGAGGAAAGTATTGATTGGTATTTAAATCCCAAGTTTTTGGTAAGGGTGTGAATCCTTTGGGGCATCCAAATTTTCTGAACGAAGAGAGTTATGAATGTTTCAAGGACGGACTTGGGCCAAGACTATGGTCCAAGTTGATTATGCAAAAAGTGCCATACGCGCGTGCGCGCCACCTACCCGGCCGGACTAGGCCGGGTCGAGCTGTATCCGTAGGTCGCAAATCTTGGATCTTGGGCTTGGGCTTGAGACTTGAGACTTGCGACTTGCTAGAATGGATAAGGTTTGGGTGGCCCACCAACCTACTCTTTTGGGGCTAGGTTAGATTGGCTATTGATATAGATATACACACATGTGTATATTATGTGTAACCTCTACCCTTAAGATGGTGATTTACACCATCAGTTTTGTTGTATTTGTTTTATCAGTTTTTCTGAAATGAATTATTCATTTGTTGCTGGCCTTCATAGCTGGAAAGGGTACTCCTCTCTCTCCCTTGTGTATAAATAGAGAGCTCTCTCTTTGGTTTTGTTACACAAATTTTTGCTCTCGAATTATATAGTCAGTCTGCATATATTATTCTTCATATGTGAGAGAGTGTTGCCATTGTTAGTTCGCCAAATCTATATGTGAGAACCCGAATATACAAATCAAATAAATAATTAAGTAATAATTATTTTACAATCTCAAATATTTTGCTTGTGAATCTTTTAGTGCAAACTAAATATTATTGGAGGATCTTTTAATTGATTTTAAAACCTAAAATAAATTTATGGTGAAAGTCTCTAATTTAGAGGCAAAATTTACTATTTAAATAAATAATAGTAATAATGTTAAGTAATAATAATAACAATAATAAAAAAAAAGAAAAGAAAAGAAAAAAAAAAGGTTAAGGGAATCAGATTATTTGAAGTGTGTGGGTAACCCTAAACTCTCATTATATTGAATGAGTAGCCGTGAAGTGAAGGAAGAAGAAGAGATAGGCGCAGCTTTTGGGTGAAAATTAAAGAACTAGTTTGGTGCTTGAATAACCCGAATATACCAATCAAATAAATAATTAAATAATAATTATTTTACAATCTCAAATATTTTGCTTGTGAATCTTTTAGTGCAAACTAAATATTATTGGAGGATCTTTTAATTGATTTTAAAACCTAAAATAAATTTATGGTGAAAGTCTTTAATTTAGAGGCAAGATTTATTATTTAAAATAAAATAAAATAAATAGATAAGAGGGTGTGACTTGAACTCTAGACCACAATTTGATAAATAATGGTCTTACTACTTGAGTTGCGCCTCGTTTGGCAAGGGGCTTTTTTAGCCAAAAAGTCAAAAAGTCACTAAAAAAATCAAAAAGCCAACAACCCATACCAAAAAGTCAAAAATTCTCATTTCTCTCTACTTTTTGCACATCTTTTCGTAAAAATCCAAAAAGTCATCCCAAACATACTAGTTTTTTTTAGCTCATATTTTAGCCAAATAGCCAAAAAGTTACTAAATTAGCATGTTCCCAAACGAGGCCTTATGACATATTTAAACATTTTGTCTATTATTTATTTATTTGACCTACACATGCTTTAGGTGTATCCAACCACTAGTATTAAATAAAATATACATAAAACCCTACCTTCTTATTTGTTCTTCACAACAGCGACCTACACATGCTTTGGGTGTACCCAACCACTAGTATTAAATAAAATATACATAAAACCCTACCTTCTTATTTGTTCTTCACAGCAGTCGTGAGGGAGAGAGAGATTTGAGAGAAACTTTTGGCAACATTGGTGTTCAACAACTCTAAGGTATTGTTCTATTTTATTATATCTATATATTGTGATGGTTCATATGTATAATCTGCTTGTTGTTGGGAAGGAATAAGGACGGAGACGGTGTGTTGTTTGGGTGCTAAGTCAGTGATTGGTGATGAGAAATAATGGGTGTAGTTCTTAATCCAAAAAACAAAATTCTGTACAGAACCACAAACTTTAAAAATCAAGAAACCATATCAAATGGATGAATTTTGAACTAAAATTTTTACAGTAGATTAATTACATATTGAATTTCATATCTGAATTTTCTCATAATTTTTTGGAGTCAAAATCTATATTAACTGCTGCGTTCAAATCTGTCCAGAAAACTGGTTTAAAATATAAACTTTGGAAGTGTTGTTCTCTTTGGGTATAAATCTGAAAATTATCAAATCAGTGTCATTAAAACCGGTTACAAGTCTAGTTTCTTAAATTTTTGGCCACGCATTGATTTCTCTTGTATACTAAGAGAACCATTAATTTCTTTAAAATGTTGCAGAAACAACCTGTTTGGGTGTAATTAATTGTAAATAATTATTTTGATAAGCAAATCAAGTAAAACCAATTGGGTTTGAAATTTCGGATATATTAGTTGATATCTGGAGGGTTTTGGAATTTTTCAAACAACGTGGAATGGGTTTTGTAATTTTCAAAGTTAGCAAATAAATTGGAAAAACTTGTTTAAAACTTTATTTTATCTTAAAGTTACTTTTAATTAAGTTTCGATCTGAACCCATGTCTTGGGTAATTTTAGACCTTGAAGAACATGAGCTTTGGTAATATTTAAGAGTAACGGTGAGTTGGGTTGAGCTATATTAGTGTGCTTTAGTTTGGGGTTACTTAGTTCTTATTCTTTAGTATTTTTAAATTAGTAGTGACGTGTAGTTTCATACTTGGTTCAGAGCACTAGTTGGACTCTTATACTCTATTCGAGGATTACATTGTTTCGTTTTCAGGTGAGTAGTTGCATGCTACATATTTTTATAAATGTTCCCCTACCCTGGACTGTTGGAAAATTAAAATGTTGTTTCAGGACTACACTGTTTTGATAAATTATTATATTATTGACGGAATTATGTTATTTCTGAAACATGTGTAAACTTAGCATACTGTAAACTATTTGTTATGGTCTCATGTTTATAATGGTGAACTACTATGTTTTGTGAAACTAATGTGTATTGATTATTGGGACCATCTATATATTTTAGTCCAGGGAAATTATTCCACTGTGTGTGGTGACTCTGGCCACTACTACAACAAAATGGTTCTTTAATGACAAAATCACTTCGTCTCCAATAGTGAAATTTTCGTCACCAAATTGATTTGTGACGAAATAATTTCGTCACCACGTTCGTCATCAATTCGTCGTCACTAAAAGTACTTGATGACGAAAATTTATTTTGTCACCTATTATTGGTATTTGGCAACGAAATATTTCGTCACTAAATGTTAAATATTTTGTCACCTATAATGTCCATTTCGTCACTAGAATTAAATAAAATTTTATTATATTTGTTTTGGGTGACAAAATATTTCGTCATTAAAAATAGCGATAGAATTTTTAGTGACGAAAATATCGTCACCAAAAGATGGAAAAAAAAGACCCTTCAGTGATGAAAACTTCTGTCAGCAAATATTTTAATTTAGTGATGAAATAGTGAATGTGTGACGAAATTATTTGTTGGGATTAAAAAGTTGTAGTGTCAATTTTTTTTCATCACCAATAATAAATAAATTTTACAAATTGGGGGCAGGGCTCATTTGCAATTTATATATTTTTTTCAATAAACAATACCTGTACATTTTAATAATCTATTAAATAAAATATCTAATACAAATCAATATAAAATTAAACTGTTCATATATAAAACAGCCCAAGCAAAAACATGTCTCAATAGTATCAAGAAATTAATATATAACATCCAAACTATGACATCTATTCTAGTAAAATCAAAAACTACAACACAATCAAAACAACTTGTGCATTTTAATAATCTGCTGAATATAATATCCATTACAAATCATTACAAAAACCTATTCATTTGGTAATATCAACAAAAACTTGTTCTTTTAATCTATTCAATAAAATATCAACAAAAAGATAAGATCCATCACAATATAATCATAACCCACAACAACATAGTCAAAATACATGTTTGGTAATATCAACAAAAAGTGCTACACTATGATGGATGTGTCTGGTAATATCAAAAAAAAAAACTCTTGCTATATAGGTTACAAATTCGTTCATCTCCAATCTGCCATATAAAAAAGAAAAAAAAAAACTTCAACAACACAAAAGGTTAAGGTAACCATCACTAAATATGTTAATATGCAACCTAGAAGAGAAAAAATAAAAATTTCAAAGTAAATTTTAAACCAAATTTACCGTGCTTGTTCTGTAAATTTTTACAACTTACATTTTAGTTCCTCCCAAGGTGCTCATGATATTTCTCGGCCTTTTAACGACTTTTCAAGATTTTTACTCCCTAACGGCCTATTTTCAAACCTAAATGTTTTTCCAACCGAGAGTCCTATGATTGTTCTGTAAGTTTTCACAACTTATGTTGATCCCTCCCAAAGTGTTCCTGATAGTTTTCTGATAATCAAGGTGTTTGTGATGTTTTTCGGGCTTTAGATGCATATTTCACTATTTTTCCCGGGACCTTGTGCCTAAATGTGAAAAGTAGTTTTTATTCTACCCTAGTTGAAGAAGAAATGTTCTACTAAATTAACATATAAACTAATATACTAACCAAGAAGCTTGTCCATCAAAATCTGAACTTTCCCACTCTCAAAATTTCCCATGATACCTTTCTGCATCAAACACTCTATGATACTTTGTATCTTCTTGCTTTGTTTCTTCTCTGACTTTTGAAACCTTGCAATTTGTTCATTTTGCTGTGCTATTTGCATGTTCATCAGGTGGAGGACTATCAGCAGTATCTTAAAAGACGGAATAAAGTAGAAATAAACATAGCAAGTTTTAAAATAGGAGAATACTTTATCACAGTCAATGAAAATATGAATCTAATAATACATGGTTCCGCAATAAGGGTTTCATAATTCACTAGCTTAGTTTAACAACCATGGAATAAATGTAAAAATGCCAATGTTAAACACAAAGTACCTTGGAACATTTAGAAGTGAATTTGAATGAATATATGACATTGGAACTTTTCCAGTGTCAAAAGGCAATAGTGTGCCTTGGTGTTGAATTATCATATATAGAACGATGAAAAAAAAAAAGGGCATGAGAAAAAAGAACAAGGAAACCTAACTTTCTCATCAAAAGAAGTATCTTCACCAAAATCAATAAAGTTTTTATGTTTGTCATTACCAAAATAATACAGAAAGGGTGGTCTTGTTAATTTTGTGTGGTGGAATACTAGGGTGGTCTTGTTTTGCAGAACGCATTCCTTAAGACCAAAGCATTAATTGGAAACTGGCTGGAGAAATTCACCAGAGACTATAGTGAAACAGTTCCCCTTGCCACTTTCCATAGCAAGAAAAGCCCACAAAAATAAATAAATAAATAAATGTTGGGATGCAAACCACCATGTGCACATTGAGATGAGCCAAAAAAAAAAAAAAAGAAGCTCCCTACCAAATAACTCAAATCTCCCATAAAACTTACAAAAGAATATTAGGAATTCCTCAACCTCCAAAACCAAAATGTATATATATACACAAATAAATATAAGTAATATGCAATTATTCTTTCCACTAAGTTTAACAAGTAATCCTCAAAGGGCCCCATCATTGAAGCCTGTCTATATATGTTGCTCACAGAACCCATATGCCAATATCCCATCATATCAAGAGCTTAGGCATGATCCAACAAATTCCAAAAATATAAAACAACAAGCACAGTGAACACAAGCCACCTCAAATGCTTATTCAAAGTAGTGCTGCTCGAGGCAGGTTTGTGTCACCATTTTCACATAAACATATATATTATACACAGAGAGAAGGGAAACAAAAATAAATAAATAAAAATGGGGCAACCACCTTGTGCAAAAGGTGTATCCTCAAATGCTTTAAGGAAAACATGAAGTCAACTGAATGAAAAAAGCTTGATGAAAAATAACACAAGAGATTAAGAAAAATTAATTGACAACCTTGGTTAGAAGAAGATGACCTTGAAAGGCATTTTTAGTAAAATTGCATAGAAGGCCTTTGAAGGTAGACAAGTCAAAACACCAATGTAAATCACTATGGATAGAAACCTAGTACACTACATAGAGGATATGTGACAGGCATATATAGTAATGAAGGTCTAGCAGAAAAGATCATACAAAAGAATTACTAAACTTCAATTTATATAGAAGAAAGAAAATACAATATTTAAGAAATCAAATTATTATAATTGTGATACAGATATGAAATTATGAAATGACTAATACAATGGAACTCCATCAAAGAAAATGAAAAATCTTGGTCAAACCTTAAGGATCTCTGGTGTGATTTTGTAATATCCTTGTTCCGTAATTAGCTAATTAGTCCTCAATATGAATTTCATTATGTGTTAATATAATTTTGTGTACTATTATGTGAAAATATGTGGTTTTGAATTTCTACATGCTCACCGTAGGAATATCTATTTGATTTTCTGCTTTGGGAATTGAATTGAAGGCCCTATCGGCCACCGAAATTGAAATTGCTTGCGCTATTGTGATTGGCATAATTTTGAGAGCCTACGGTGAAATTTAATTGAAAAATTAATTCGGACCAGATTAAATTGATTAAATTAATGAATTGGTGCCCAGTGGATATTATTATTATTATAATGAAATTAGTGGAGTTGTTGTAAAAAGGGCACTACACCTCAATTCTTCTCCTTAGTTGCATTTTGGCTGATCTTGGACTCAAAATTAGAGAGAGGGCCAGCTATAGAGAAAGTGAGAGAAGGATTGTGCAATTTTGGTCTTAAGGCTTGGAAATTTGAAGTCTAACTCAAGATTTGATCATAAGTTGGGAAGATTAAGGCTCCTAGGTGAGTGAATTTGTGCATCTTAGTTTGTAATCTTTGTGAATTCAAGTTGAATGTTGATAAGGAACATAAAATGAATTGATCATGATAAAATCAAGTTGGTTTTGTTGATTTGGTAGTCTATATGCACATGCATGTGAGAAAGCACTTTGAAATTGCATGTTTTAGCATAAAAATGTATAATCCATGTGCAATTTTAATTGAAGCTCATGTTTTGATCACCTCTTCACCAATTAAGTTGTGAATGATGAGCATCTCCCACATGCATGTACAAATCATGGGGGTGTAAGGCTTGAATGTTTGAATTTGAGCATGTTGGTGTTGAGTTTGAGTTAAATTGAGTCATGCATGTGATTAAATTGTGAAACTGAGCTCCATTGTATTATAATTGGGTGTTGGTATCATGTTAGTATATGATTATGTAAAGTTTGAGCCAAAAGCATGCCTCTAGAACCATTGAATGTCGAATTGGAGCTCAAGACTGTGTTCTGGAAAACCCAGAATTTTTGATGTCCGCTCGAGCGGGGGAAGTGCCGCTCAAGCGGGGAAGTCCATGCTCGAGCGGGGAGCTATGTAGTCAGGACTTCCGCTCGAGCGTGATTTTGATGTAACCAGCACTGTCATGACCCGAACCCGCCCCCGTGGGTTAAGGACATAACCGGCCAGTAATCGTGAGATTACCTACGGCCTCAAACCAAACCAAACCAAACGTATTTTAACAGAGTTCATGGGGCCAAACGGAAGCAATTTGAAACTTTGTCCATAGAGCCGTGCTTATATGCACATCATTACACACATATGTTAATAACTCACGACAGAAAGTACAATGACATAAAATTCAGTACAGACAGGATCATTCAAATCTAAGTCAGCCAAACAAAACTATATGCAGACATACACAAGGTCCTCGCCCACATGACAAAATATAATACATAACAAAATGGCAAGGACGGGTCTCGTACGTGAGACACAAGGGCTGACTCTCAAAGACTTGGTTGTTCCACATTGGCTTCACAGGGGCTGGGTCTGGACCTCTCATAGCTCACCTACAAACACACGAATGAGCATGAGCGAAAGCCCAGTGAATAATATCAAATAAGAAGATACAACAATATGTAGAACAACATATTCCGAACAGCCTTGGGCCCAATTCATATTTCTAATCAACATATATGTACGCAATGTAAGTCAACTGACTGTGGTTCTAAACATACTGGCCTTTTGGCCTCTTTATCTTTCTTTTATGTCAGAACGGCCTCTGGCCCACTCATTCGTTCTTGTCAAAACGGCTTTTGGCCCAATCACACTTTCGTGTCGAAACGGCGCTTAGGCCCAAATACACTTTCGTGTCAAAACGGCTCTTAGGCCCAAATACATTTTCGTGTCAAAACGGCTCTTCGGCCCAAATACACTTTCGTGTCAAAACGGCTCTTCGGCCCACATTTTATCAATCGGCCTTCGGCCCACATTTCATCAATCGGCCTTCGGCCCATATTTATATCAATCAGCCTTCGCCCCACATTTTATCAATCGGCCTTCGGCCAACATTTCATCAATCGGCCTTCGCCCATATTTATATCAATCGGCCTTCGGCCCACATTATATCAAACGGCTTCGGCCCACATTTTATCAATCGGCTCATAGGCCTTCCATTTCAAACTGGCTCATAGGCCTTTACATCAAACTGGCACATAGGCCTTTACATCAAACTGGCACATAGGCCTTTATATCAAACTGTCCACCATTCAAATTAATGAACTTTACAAAACTTACATAAGAGTAAGCAAATGGGACAATAACATAATTTAGATATTACTCACAGTGATCGGCTTGTGGATTTGCCCTGGAGTTTGACCCTACATATCACATAACACATGTGGGTCACAATTAATTCAATCCGTTCTTTAGTTCACATATTCCTCTTTAGGCCATTCTTATCTCTTTAATTCAATTACAATGCTCAATGCATGCCTAAGAGTGCTTGGAGGTGAAAGGGAACGGAAAACAGAACACAGAATGCATAAACAAAATTTCAGCAAAACAGGGTCCCCGCTCGAGCGTGGACTTCCCTGCTCGAGCGGACCCAAGAGGCCTGCAAAGGTACTGGTTATATCAAATTCACGCTCGAGCGTGAACTCTGCCGCTCGAGCAGAATGCCTGTCTACATAGCTCCCCGCTCGAGCGTCAACTTCCCCGCTCGAGCGGGCCACCATGTCTGCAAAATATGTTGGGAGCATGAAATTTCCCGCTCGAGCGGCCCTTTCCCCCTCGAGCGGACATCAAAAATCTGAGTTTTCCAGATTGAGTTCTTGAGCTCCATTTTCGACATTCAACCCATTTTTCTTGCATGCTATGACACAAATCTCACATATACACATGCCAACATGATACTAATGCAAGATTACAACATTAGGAAACCCAATTTCACAATTTAACCATATGCATGCCCCCAAAATTAACTCCAACTCATGCATTCAAGGTTCCCATTTTAAATAAACAACACGCATGCTCAATTTGACTTCCATCTCCACTTCTAATGATGCAATTAGTGCTTCTACTCATGAAACTCGACAAAAACATGCTTGCATGTGGGATTACACTTCTAATCTTTCAAAATTTACAATTCACATGCTAGATTTTGTGATTCCATAAGTGTTCTTTACATGCATGCACATATCAAGCCTCAATTCCAACTAAACCAACTCAAATCATGCTCTTGATTGCAAACAACCTTGAACACACAAGATTACACATTAAATTCATGAATTCAAGAATCAATGCTTACCTAGAAGCCCAATCTATGGTTAGTTCTTGAACTAGACTTTAAATTCCCAAGCTTGAGTCAAAAATCATGCAATTCTCTCCCTCTCTCTCTCTCTAACAGCCGGCCTCCCCTTTATTTTGAGTCCAAGGTCAGTCAAATGAAGCCAAGAAGAGAGATTTGGGAGTGTGGTGCCCTTTTACAACAATTCCCACTAGCCACAATATAATAATATAGGGTAATTGGGCACTAATTCATTAATTTAATCAGTTTAATTTGACCCAAATCAATCTCCAATTAAATTTCACCGTAGGCTCTAAAAATTATGCCAATCACATTGGCGTAGTCAATTTCGAGTTTTATGGCCGATAAGGCCCTCAATTTATTTTCCAATGTAGATAATCAAACAGATATTCCTACGGTGAACAGATAGAAATTCAAAACCACATATTTCCACATAATGGAACACAAAATCATATCAAAACACATAATCACATCATATTAAGGACCAATTAACATATTACGGAACAAGGGTATTACAGTCTTCCCCCCTTTAGGAAGTTTGGTCCTCCAAACTTAATTTACCGTTAGTCAGGCACAATTCGGAACACTTTTCATTCAATGGTCCCAATCCTTTATTTATAGCCATTTACTTTAGTCTCAAAATCAAGCGACACTCTATTCTCAATCAGTCAGAGACTTACCTTTTCCTCCATACAAGGCTTGTATGGTGTTGTACCAAAACTAGAGTGTGAGCTGTTATTGCAAACAAAGTTTGTCAACGATGGATAGATCTTTCCAATTCCCGAAAATCTAACGCACACATTTGGAGCACTTCTCCTATGATCTAAAAAGTTCTTCCTGATAGTTCATCAATTCGCGGCTGGAAAACAGCGCCGAATCATAATTTAGTCCCCATTGCTTCTTGAAGGCTTGTCAGAATTCGAACACATTTCAGAATTTCTGTCTAAACAATAGACACTGGGACCCCATACAAACAAGCAACCTTATTGATGTAAACAGTGGCTAGTCTACTAGCATCATACGAAAATGTCACAGGGAGGAAACGAGCAAATTCAGTAATTCCACGTACAACAACCCAAACGAGATTTACACCTTGAGTGCTCAAGGTAGCCCCACAACAAAATTCGTAGTCGCATATTCCCATTTCCATTCCAAAATAGAGAGATTGAAGTAGTTCCGCCACTATCTGATATTCGACTTCGACCTGTTGGCCCCGAAAAATACTTAGACACACATTCACCAATTACCCTCTTCAAGCAGGTCACTAACATATTTATTTCAAACGTCAGCTAACTTGTCACAGAAGTTCAGTCTATTCCCTTGTTACAAAAGTTCAATTCATTCTTCAATAGTTCCACAATTCACAATCTGATTCGGTATTTAGTCCAGTGACTCATCACAGTTATCCAAGGTCAATCAAAAGTTTCCAGGAATTCAAAGTGGATCCGGACATTGATCCCTGGGTCAACTAGGATAATGACGAAGCAACTAACCACACGACATACGTAACTCATGTATCCCCATAGTACCCATTGTAAAGTGCAATAACACTGAAGCGGTCCATTTCTAACATAATACACGTGTTCTCAATTCATTCAACAGTTTACAGTTTGTAATTCACAATTCAGTTCAGTATTCAATTCTCTGTTCCATTGAGTCTCCCCATGGCGTCAAAGGTAATACTAAAACAATCAATCACGTGTTAAACACAATTTACACATCCTCAAAGCCCCAATCACAGAATATGACGACACTGAGCAGTTATTCACAAGCGTACTGAATTCACACACTTACGGACAATTAGGGTTTTTCAAAGTTTCTTGGATGTTTAAACATCTACAAATTACAAAAGGATGACATTCCGGACAAAACAAAAGAATAATCGTCTCGGAATCGAAGCACACCCGTTCACGGCCATCGGTGGCCGACTCGAGATCGATTAGTCCAACCCACCCGTACAAGACCTTCGGTGGCAAAAGATATCCCAACAAGGGTGCTACATAGGCTTAACGTCCCCTAGCACGAAAGGACGTCTCAAAAATGTCATCAAAATAAACACAATACTACTTACTGTAACCTGATTTCCCAAAATCCGATAACACTGAAGCAAACACATGAAACATATTCTGATTAGTCGGGGATAAGTATTCAGTACAGTTCACAATCAGATCAATCTGTTGTCATCGGTTTCCATAGCGTCAAACAAGTAAAAATATGACAACACACCAGCATTGTTCCTTAAGACACCCAATCACTGGATTTGCACAATCCTATTCCTTTATAACACATATGTCTCAATAGTTGGAGGTCGGTTCTCAATGGTGTTCATGGTTAGATCAATCTGTTGATAGCCCACAAAAGGTCTTTCAAATAAGTCAAGTATTCCAAACGGATTCAAGTTTTGGGTCTATCAATTTTTCTGCCGAGAATAATCTGGCTATTTACTTACAAGCAATTCTTAATCCATTTTTTACAACACCAAATCAATTAGAAATTCTTATCAAATCAACCTAAACGAAGGTCTTATCGGATTAAATCAAACAAAGGTTCCATCAAATTATATCCAATGAGGGTTCTATCAGGTCAAATCAGACAAAGGTTCTATCGGACTGAATCAGATAAAAGTTTTCTCAAATGGGGTACATTCGGTTCTATAAGGCTCACTTCGTTTGTTTAGGCACATGGCTGGGAGTTTCACAACTGTCCCTAGTTTATCAGTTCTCAAAGTCATATCAGGATTATTCATCACAACTGTTCATATCAAAGCATTTCAAGTCATGCATAATACGGCATTATCCACATGAATTCAGGTGTAGTTGCAGATGCATGCAGTTGTTCATGTCAAGAGATACGTATCATAATCAATATAGTAGTTCCCAAATAAGTCTTACATGCAAGTACATGGTCTCACAATTATAGAGTTCATCATTTGGGGTGCTCAACTCAGCCACACAATTACAGAGTCATAATTCCAGTAGTTTAGTCATTGAAGACAGTAATATAACAAATCACCCTGAGCATAGGTTTGGATATATCTGTGCATGTACAGAGTCAATCAATATCCCAATACATATTTCACAATTTCCCAAATGGGCCACATATATATTCAATGAATGCAGTCTCGATCTTGTGGGTCTGACCAATCCAAACACATAGGCAGCAAATACGAAAGAATATGCCGATCCGAATCAAATAATATCTCAAGCAAACATGTATACATGTACTAACTCAGAACCAATCAACACATAGGCATTCGTTTATAAATAGTATAGATACCTGGGATAACGGTTGCAATATTCTGAGTGCTTTCTGGGACGAGTGCAATTACTCTATCTTGATTAGCAATTCCTACCATTGGTACGAATTCAACTGAGGCAGAAGATTTATTCACATTTGTTCAGTTCGGGGACAGTTCCTTACCATATGGCCCATTTTACCACATCTATAACGAGCCCCAGAAATCTGATAACAAACTCCTCGGTGTTTCTTACACTGGTGGTGGCAAAGGTTCTTGCCGTAGCGGCAACTGACGCTGTTGTCTCAAGATCTCTGCCAATTCTTGTACCACTCTTTCCGGACTATCAAGTTGGGCTGTGGAAGAACCTTCCAACCCGTATGCCCTTAATTGCCCATACTCTACACCAATTCTTATCAAACTTTACCAAATACTGGGATGCCCAATACGAAATTAAACACAAATACACATGGGTACATTCGCACATAGGCACATTGTTATATTCTCATTTCACATATCGTACGCAATTAATCACATACGTAACAGATAATTGCATACTTATCAAATATCGCATGCTGAACATTCACTAAGTAATTATATACTCAAATCATGTTCATATTTCACATAGGCACCCATTGGCAGAATCGAATGCACATAAGCAACTTTTCATGGTTCATATGTTCATGTATGTGCACTATAACAAAACAAATTTTATTGCACACAATAGTGTAACAATTCATATCTCAAATTCAAATCATGTGTGGTACTTCCTTTAGCGTAACATATCATATTGGTCAAGCATATCAAGTTCCATAATGGAACCTCCGATACCAGGTAACATATCACATACATAGGCCACGGTATTGTTTCCCCCAGGCTAGGGCCTCATGACCATAAGCCACAGTATTATACCCCTTGGGCGGGGGCCTTTGCTAAGGATACCACAATTACGTTCAAAGAGAATTTTGGGCAATCGTTCATTCATGTCATCAGAAAATGTTTAAAGCTAGACATAACCTTACAGAGTTATTACTCACCATCTGATTAAACTTGCATCATACTATATACAAAAGATTCTACAATTATGCATATACTAGAGAGCATATGTAGTCAAACAATTTGCAATGCAAGTACAGCACAACTTATAGCACATAACTGCCCAAATCAAAACACTTAAGCATATTCTCGATGCTTTCGAATTCATACTTACCACATGAATGCATCCTAAATCTTTTCTAGACGCTTATTGCTCTTTTGGACAAGTGTGTGAGTTATTAACTCGTGCTCTGATACCACTCTGTCATGACCCGAACCCGCCCCCGTGGGTTAAGGACATAACCGGCCAGTAATCGTGAGATTACCTACGGCCTCAAACCAAACCAAACGTATTTTAACAGAGTTCATGGGGGCCAAACGGAAGCAATTTGAAACTTTGTCCATAGAGCCGTGCTTATATGCACATCATTACACACATATGTTAATAACTCATGACAGAAAGTACAATGACATAAAATTCAGTACAGATAGGATCATTCAAATCTAAGTCAGCCAAACAAAACTATATACAGACATACACATGGTCCTCGCCCACATAACAAAATGGCAAGGACGGGTCTCGTACGTGAGACACAAGGGCTGACTCTCAAAGACTTGGTTGTTCCACATTTGCTTCACAGAGGCTGGGTCTGGACCTCTCATAGCTCACCTACAAACACACGAATGAGCGTGAGCGAAAGCCTAGTGAATAATATCAAATAAGAAGATACAACAATATGTAGAACAACATATTCCGAACGGCCTTGGCCCAATTCATATTTCTAATCAACATATATGTACGCAATGTAAGTCAAGTGACTGTGGTTCTAAACATACTGGCCTTTTGGCCTCTTTATCTTTCTTTTATGTCAGAACGGCCTCTGGCCCACTCATTCGTTCTTGTCAAAACGGCCTTTGGCCCAATCACACTTTCGTGTCGAAACGGCGCTTAGGCCCAAATACACTTTCGTGTCAAAACGGCTCTTAGGCCCAAATACACTTTCGTGTCAAAACGGCTCTTCGGCCCAAATACACTTTCATGTCAAAACGGCTCTTCGGCCCACATTTTATCAATCGGCCTTCGGCCCACATTTCATCAATCGGCCTTCGGCCCATATTTATATCAATCAGCCTTCGGCCCACATTTTATCAATCGGCCTTCGGCCAACATTTCATCAATCGACCTTCGGCCCATATTTATATCAATCGGCCTTCGGCCCACATTTATATCAAACGGCCTTCGGCCCACATTTTATCAATCGGCTCATAGGCCTTCCATTTCAAACTGGCTCATAGGCCTTTACATCAAACTGGCACGTAGGCCTTTACATCAAACTGGCACATAGGCCTTTATATCAAACTGTCTACCATTCAAATTAATGAACTTTACAAAACTTACATAAGAGTAAGCAAATGGGACAATAACATAATTTAGATATTACTCACAGTGATCGGCTTGTGGATTTGCCCTGGAGTTTGACCCTACATATCACAGAACACATATGGGTCACAATTAATTCAATCCGTTCTTTAGTTCACATATTCCTCTTTAGGCTTCATTCTTATCTCTTTAATTCAATTACAATTCTCAATGCATGCCTAAAGTGCTTGGAGGTGAAAGGGAACGGAAAACAGAACACAGAATGCATAAACAAAATTTCAGCAAAACAGGGTCCCCGCTCGAGCGTGGACTTCCCTGCTCGAGCGGACCCAAGAGGCCTGCAAAGGTACTGGTTATATCAAATTCACGCTCGAGCGTGAACTCTGCCGCTCGAGCAGAATGCCTGTCTACATAGCTCCCCGCTCGAGTGTCAACTTCCCCGCTCGAGCGGGCACCGTGTTTGCAAAATATGTTGGGAGCATGAATTTCCCGCTCGAGCGGCCCTTTCCCCGCTCGAGCGGACATAAAAAATCTGGGTTTTCCAGATTGAGTTCTTGAGCTCCATTTTCGACATTCAACCCATTTTTCTTGCATGCTATGACACAAATCTCACATATACACATGCCAACATGATACTAATGCAAGATTACAACATTAGGAAACCCAATTTCACAATTTAACCATATGCATGCCCCCAAAATTAACTCCAACTCATGCATTCAAGGTTCCCATTTTAAATAAACAACACGCATGCTCAATTTGACTTCCATCTCCACTTCTAATGATGCAATTAGTGCTTCTACCCATGAAACTCGACAAAAACATGCTTGCATGTGGGATTACACTTCTAATCTTTCAAAATTTACAATTCACATGCTAGATTTTGTGATTCCATAAGTGTTCTTTACATGCATGCACATATCAAGCCTCAATTCCAACAAAACCAACTCAAATCATGCTCTTGATTGCAAACAACCTTGAACACACAAGATTACACATTAAATTCATGAATTCAAGAATCAATGCTTACCTAGAAGCCCAATCTATGGTTAGTTCTTGAACTAGACTTTAAATTCCCAAGCTTGAGTCAAAAATCATGCAATTCTCTCCCTCTCTCTCTCTAACAGCCGGCCTCCCCTTTATTTTGAGTCCAAGGTCAGTCAAATGAAGCCAAGAAGAGAGATTTGGGAGTGTGGTGCCCTTTTACAACAATTCCCACTAGCCACAATATAATAATATAGGTAATTGGGCACTAATTCATTAATTTAATCAGTTTAATTTGACCCGAATCAATCTCCAATTAAATTTCACCGTAGGCTTTAAAAATTATGCCAATCACATTGGCGTAGTCAATTTCGAGTTTTATGGCCGATAAGGCCCTCAATTTATTTTCCAATGCAGATAATCAAACAGATATTCCTACGGTGAACAGATAGAAATTCAAAACCACATATTTCTACATAATGGAACACAAAATCATATCAAAACACATAATCACATCATATTAAGGACCAATTAACATATTACGGAACAGGGGTATTACAAGCACTTTTGTAGACCTAATGGGTCCGCTCGAGCGGGGAATCCCACGCTCGAGCAGGGACCCTGTTTTCTGAAGTTTTGAAAATGCATTCTGTGTTCTGTTTTCCGTTCCCTTTCACTTCTAAGCACTCTTAGGCATACATTGAACATCGTAATTGAGTTATAGAGATAAGAATGAAGCCTAAAGAGGAATATGTGAATTAAAGAACGGATTGAATTATTTGTGACCCATATGTGTTATGTGATGTGTAGGGTCAAGCTCCATGGCAAATCCACAAGCCGATCACTGTGAGTAATATCCGAAATATGTTGTTGTCCAATTGCTTACTTCTATGTAAGTTTTGTAAAGTTCATTAATTTGAATGGTGGAGAAAGTTTGAAAGGCCTAAAAGGCCAGTGTGATATGAAAGTTTGAAAGGCTTAAAAGGCCAGTCTGATATGAAAGTTTGAAAGGCCTAAAAGGCCAGTCTGATATGAAAGTTTGGAAGGCCTAAAAGGCTAGTTTGATATGAAAGTTCAAAAAGGCCAAAGGCCAGTTTGACATGAATGAATTGGGCCCAAGGTCGTCTGATGTATAATGTTCCAATGTATTTTCTTTATTTGATATTATTCACTGGGCTTTCGCTCACGCTCATTCATGTGTTTGTAGGTGAGCCAAGAGAGGTCCAGACCCAGCCCCAGCCCCAGTGAAGTCTGTATGGAACAACCGGGTTTTGGAGAGTCAGCCCATGTGTCTCACGCACGAGACTCGCCTTCGCCTTTTTGTCATTATTCTATGTTGTCATGTTGGCGAAGTTTTTGTATATGTCTGTATATAGTTTTCATGGGCTGACTTAGTTTTGGATGATCCTTTTTGTACAGAACTTATGCTACTGTACTTCTGTTGTGAGTTATTAATGCATATATGTTTGGTTGTTTGGATATGCCATGTAAGCACAGCTCTATGGACAAAGATTTGAACTGCTTTCGTTTGGCCACCATTAACTCTGTTAAAATACATTTACTTTGGTTCGAGGCCGTAGGTAATCTCATGATTACTGGCCGGTTATGTCCTTAACCCACGGGGGCGGGTTCGGGTCATGACAGATTTTGTTTGGACCCCTTGAGGAGAAAAGGGCCATGATTGGAGCAAGTTTTTTGCTTTAGTTCTATAATTGTAGCCGTTATACGACCTCGTGGATCACTGTTATGTAATGGAACCAATAAGAAAACAAAAGGAGTAAGTTGAAATATATGCACAGGAACAAAGATGAGAAAGGGAGAGAGAGAGAGAAAGAGATACCTTGTCGAATTCATATAGGCAAAAATAGCAAGACCATCTATGTAATTGACATTGGTTGCTGGAAGTAGATGGGCATCAAAAGTGATCTCATTACCAATTTTCTAATCGTTGCATAGGAAACAAAACATTAGGAAACATTTAAATACTTGGGTAATTCCAATGTGAATCCTACATGTTTAATTGCAATGCCATCATTAGGAAACAAAACATTCAAATAAAAGGGGGCTCTGTCAAATTTATATAGTTTTCCAACAATTATATACTTGGGTATGTACTGAAAGCCATAAAACTTCAATTTCAAATTTAAGGGCAGTCTAAGAGTAAACTTTTTGTACCATGACTTTTTGGTTCCTTCAGATACTCACAGCCATAAATCTTTATGCTTCCAAGATTGTCTTTAATTTACTAAATTGTTGGGCCATAATTAGTGCAAATTTCAATCGTAACTCATTCAAAACATAAGAGACAATCACTATGGCACCTGGTTTCATATTTTGAATTGAATTAAATACACAAAGTGAAGGCCACAAGGAAAATAATATGATGAGTGAACGAGAGAGAAAGAGAGGTAAATATCAACAAAATGCAGATCAACAAACATGTAAATGAACACATCGAACATTTAGCATTTTTAACATATGAAACACTTCAAAATAAGCAAAATGAAATCAAAATGACTTTTGTGATATAGAACAGAGAAGGGGCTGAGATCTGAGAGATCGAAAATTATAGTTAGGGTTTGAAATTAGGGGAGAAGGGGCACAGAGAGAGAGAGAGAGATATATAGAGAAAAAATCAAGGGTTGATTTCAAACAAAATCAAGGGCTAGTTTAAACAAAAATCGAAAATCAAGGGTTGATTTCAACAAGAATCGAATTAGCAAAATAGTAGAAGAATAGAAGAAGATAACAGAAGAAGAAAATACAAGAGAAGAAAATACCTCAGTCGCCGCTGTTGCTCGCCGATTGCTGCCATTGCCGCCGCTCGCCGATCGCTGCCGCTGGTCACTCTCAGCTGGTCGAACGGGTGCCGGGCGATCAAGGATATACAGAAGACTAGGGTTAGGGCTTGAAGAGAGAGAGAGGGAGAGAGGATTGAGAGATGTTTGGAATCTCAAAAATAAAATAAAATATGATTTGTTTCTTTGTGAGGTGTGGGTTGCTGGGGAAAAAAAAAAAAAAGTTACTTCACACAATTTTTTTTTATCACACATTGAATTAAAAGTGGGATGTTTTTAAATTTTTAGGTGTGGCCTATATGTATTATTGTAGTATTGGTGGAATATTTGCAAATTAATTTTTAGCGACGGTTTGAAAGGTCGTCGCAAATTAACAAAAATGAAAAAAATAGGATGAGGCTCTAGGACTGGAGTGTACTGTTGGGCTTGTGGGGGCCCACCGCGGATCCTGTTTTGATAATTTGAACTGTTTAATGTGTAGAATTCATCGAATACTATATACCTATAAAATATCACATTGATCGGATATCGATAGCTATGTGATCAAATCAGTTTTGTATGAAAAAAATGGACAGTGAAAATAAACGGCTGACAAAAATCTAATTTGATCACATAGCTATCAATATCCGATCTACATGATTTTTTATATTCATAGAGTACTCGATGAATTCTACACATTGAACGGTTCGGATTATCGAAATGGGACCCTTGGTGGGCTCACAGGGGCCCAACAGTACCCTCCAGTCCGATGAAGAACTGGGGGGAAGCCTCATCCAAAAAAATAAATCCTTTTGCCAAGGTTTTGGGTTATCCGTGTCTACTAATAGTGTTTATCCAATGTATTTTTGGGCGACAGTCACTTACTGTAGCAAAAGAAAATGATTTTGCGACGGATTTTTTTACCGTCGCAAAAACATATTTTTTGCGATTATTTTTAAACCGTCGCAAAAAATTATGTGTCTAAAGCCTTCCTTTTCCTTTTCTAGTAGTGTAGGGTTCAAATTAGGGAAAAACGAGTTACGAAAGTGAGAGACGAGAAGGGAGACAGCGAGATAGAGAAAGGGGAGACGGAGGTCGAAAAAGCAAAAAGAGAGGAGAGGGAGCTTGAAAAATCGAGAAGGGGCAGGGAGAGAAAGAGAGATACTTGTTGTAGCGAGTGCTGGTCGGCGACGTGCGGGTTAGTCGGTGCGACAAAAGAACGGACGGTGTGACGGAGATGGATGGGTGAAGGAGTGACAGAGAGAGATATAGAAAGTAAAATAGATGCATCTAAATAGAGAGATATCTATCTCTTGGTTCAATTTTATCTTTTTATTGATTTTAAGTATTTGGTGACGCAATTTGGTTCTCCTCTCTAAAAATAATATATTTGGAGACAAAATGGTGACAAAAAATTTCGTCTCCAAAATGACGCCAAATCTTCCGCCAAATTTTCCAAGGGCGGGAAATTGTTTTGTGACGAAAAATAAAATTTAAAGACGAATAAAATTTTCGTCACCTATTGTTTTATTTGATTTTAAGCATTTGGTGACGAAATTTGGTTTTCGTCTCTAAAAATAATACAATTGGAGGCGAAATCTTATTTTCATCACTAAAACATGTATATTTGGAGACGAAATATTTTTTCTTCATCTGTTTTCGTCACCATAGACCTTTTTTGTTATTGGGCCATGATGACTGTAGTGCTCAACGATTGTAAGGAAAAGACCTGGATTAGGCTAGGTGACCTTCAATTGGATCGTCTTAGAGAAAAGGCCTCGGTTGCCACCTCGAGGATGACTCTTGGTTCGATATTCAATCCAACGGGCTTATTGCCTTGAGAACTGTGTGGCATGTTACTTATTATACTTGGTACCCAGCAAATTATTGGTGTTCATGTTGTAATATGTTTTAAGTGAAAAATGTCATTTATCATGTTCTTGAGAGACATGAGTATTTTAACTGTTGAACTGTGAAACGTTTTTTTTTTTTTAAACAGATTATCTTTATCAAAAGTGTATGCCAATCTAGTTTCTATGATATATATATCTTATTTTGGAATTGATTCCTGTTTTCAAAACTATATATACTATTCATGTTGCTACTCACTGAGCTATCAGCTGACTTAGTTGTTTATCATTTCCAGATGTTAGAAGGACTTAGAATAGACTCATGGCGTAGTAGGGACTCAATTGTATGGACCTCTAGGACATTTATTTATTTTGTTTTAGATCGTTATGTCAAGTTTGTGCATATTTATTTTTATTTTTATTAGAGTTCATTTAGGATTATTTTGATATGTTGGCTGTTTATATCCCATAAGTTTAGATGGTATTGATTACGGTTGGTTTTGCCATTTATAATTGTGGCATGTCACCGGATTGAGTTTTGGTTATTTATTACTGGATTATTGTATAGTTATTCAATGTGTTTATGGATTCCTGTTTAAGCTTACGTGTGCCTTGGGCTAAGGCCCTGTGGGCCATAGCCAGTCATACCCGAGTTTGGAGTGTGACATTATATAGAAGGTGTTTATGACTTAGTTGGTTCCGACTGTCGTATCCTAAGAAATAAACGCCGGTATACCTCTAGGACCCACGGTGAGGCGGCAAATCTATTTTAAGGAAACTGTGGTATCACACAGGTTTCAATTTGCTTCCTATTTCTTGTTTCAATTTACTGTTTTATTCCAGAATATTTGTTATATATTTTTGTGAATCAAATTGTAATCTCCAGCATAAAGTAGTTCTATCATTTGATATTCTATAATCTTAATCTAATTTAAATATGAATCTATTTATTTTATTTTAAATATACATTTTGTACAACACTCATAAACTAGAAGCCGATATGTTTTTTCATCACAAAAACCAATTAATCTTACCAAATTGACATGGTGAATGCTATCCTTTGTCTCAACTTCAACTAAGAATGACTTCTTTACTTAACCAAAACCATTAAGACACTTCACTGCTATGCAAGTGCCATCGCTTAATGTCCCTTGAAGCACAAACCCAAATCTTCATTCCCCAAGCTTGTTATCGAAATTGCTTGTCATGACTCTCAACTCTTCATAATAGAATCTAGTTGGCACTCCCAGTACTTGATCGACAAACAACTCTTCAAAATCCTCAGATGTTCATATTTTTTCTAAAAAGGAAAAGGCAGAAGGCAACCATAAAAAATGCACCAAAGAAAGCTCCGAGACTGGATCCCAATATGATTTTGATATGCCTTGGTTTCTTTTGAGGAGAATCGGTTGGTGAAGAAGGATCAAGATGTTGTGTAGCCTTGAGATATGTGCACTTTAAGAAATACAATAATGTTATCAACCCCTCCTCATTATTTATAAGAGAAAAGACTTTAGACAGTAATAAGCAACCTTTCTTTGAATCATATCCCACATGATAAGCAAAGAAAGTGGCTTTGCATGAATAATTTTTCAAGCAACTCTTCTTGCAATCTTCTAACTCTATTTTTTCATCCAAGTAGTAAATGTTTGTGCATGTGAATGTGTATTTTAAGTTTGAGTTGAAGTTGAAGTAACTAGTATTCTTAACCTCCAAAAGGCTGTGATATTGAGAATGGTCACAAGAAATGGGTGTAATAAGGGAACATCCATTGGGTTGCATATAATTTATTTGCCTAAAAGTCTTGCTGCTGCTGCCAGTGGCATCCTTAGGGCAACCGCACTGGCCATTTGAAGAACATATACCGTAATTGCCACACGACATGGGATACCCACTCCCGGCCACGAATACGTGATGTCAGCAGATCCGCTACGGCATTCCAATTCAAGTCTTCTCCCAACTGATAAACCTTCAAATGCCCATTAGGTTCCAACCTCATGAACTGAGGTAATGATGATGATGCAGCAGGGATTATCTGCCCGTTGAAGCTTCCATTCTCAAATTTGACATAATTTATAAAAAATAATTTGGACTGAAAATAGGGCAAGGGTGGATAGGATTCTCCATAACCCAACAGACTGTAATCCTGAATCGTAAGAGAATACAAACCTGGAGTCCAGTTCGATGCAGATGTGTTAGATGTGAGCTTCTGGCCAGGAAACAAAGTCTAGCCAACAAGTAAGGAGTCAGTTGGGTGATCAAATGACTGCCAAACTGTTGTATTGTTTCGATCAAAGAGGATCAGGTTTCCCAATTTGGTGAATTTCATGCCAAAGAAGGACTTTCCTGAGGTATTAATGGTGGACCGTACGAAGTGCCAACGGAGTCTTCCAAGATCAAATCTCCATCTGGAGTGAGTTGTAAGGTGGCGCAATTTTGAACAGGATGATCCCGATTAGCAGACCAAACTAGTTGTGGTGCATTTATCGTGGAATACGTGTCGTAGATATAATCACAAATGGTTTCGAAGATTACAACACCAAAGAAGCATGAAGCATGAATTTGTTGAGTAGGGCAATAGAAGCCACAAAGAAAGTGTGAGGTGAACCATCATCGAATGATCCTTGAGAACTGGTGTCAGTTTTAAGCTGTCAAATTGGGTGGAACTTGTGTAAATTGAAGGCTGGTTAATCCAAAGAGGTAGATAAATTTGCCGTTGGAAATGGAGATGGAGATAGAAGTTGGGCATTGTTGAAGGGTGCAGAGGCTATGAAAAAGGTGATAATAGCAGCAGCAGCAGCAGCAACATAGTAATAAATAATACAACACAGACCCATTGATGGGGTCTATGTCTATCCATTAGAGCTCTGTTAATTATTATTCTCTTCTTCTTATCAATAGGTAGTTTAAATGAAAGGAGAAGAAGAAGATATAGAAGAAAGGTGTGGTGTGTAGTGAAATCCAGAGATTTCGTGGCAACAACGAAAAGTGCATTTGAAATCACCTTTAAAACCCTCCTTTAAACCACTTCTTGTAAATCACTATTACAAAATATATTGCTAGAAAATATCATTGGAGAGAAATTTGGTAATTCTGGTTTTTCAATTTTTCACTCCACTCCTTTGTTTGGTCAAAAAAAGCGCACACATTTGTTTTGTCTACATGCACAAAAGATTTAAAAACCAATTCTTTTGTTTTATGTCTTTTATGTGTATTTTACAAAAATTTGTAATGTTATTTTGAACTAAATATTGTCGTAATTCTAGTAAAAAAACAACGTAACATTTATCATAAAAATCAGTCATACCTACAAAATTACGTAACAGGATATAGAATTTGCCGTACTTTTAATCTTGTGGAATAAAATCAAAAAATTAAGTAAAGTGCTTTGGAATTTCATGAAAATGACCCTCTTTAATTATAGGGGAATTTTTCTTAAATTCCTTGATATTAAAATTTTATAAGATAAAAGAAATACAATATTTTAAAGCAAATTTGTCATATTTTAAACCGCATCCGCCCGCATTATGTTTGCGAAACCGCCCATTTATATGCGAATTTGGTGGGTTTGGCAGTTTGAGCGGTTTGGATAAACCGTTGCCCACCCTATCTCCTACTATACAAAGTCGGAGAGGGAGTTTCACTAATTTCCCTAATTATGTAGTTGAAAAGAACGCTAGCGTTTGGGAACTCCCAAGTAAGCCCTCTTTTTCTTTTTTCTTTTTTTTTTTCTTTTTAGGACCATTTTCAAAATTATGTCAAATTTATTTTATTTATTTTTTTTATTTTCAGTTTGTTTTGTATAGACAAATCTAAAAAGTAAATGAAAAGATCAAAATAAGTCAAAAAAATTACTAATTTTTTTGTTTATTTTGTCTTTTCTGAACTTTTCTAGAATTTTATAACTTTTTAGTTTTTTTTCTCGTTGAGTATAATTTAAAAGCCTAAAATTTTTGAAAAAATTTAAAAAAAAATCAATAAAGACGAATATAAGCCAACAAAAAAGCAAATCCCAAGCACATTAACGTAAAAATACTGATTTTTTTTTTCCAAAACGTAATTTTTATTGAAAATTAGGGGAAGTTATTTAGTTCAAAATTTAGCCTTTCGCATTTTTTTAAGTTTAATTTTTTGGGCAAGTGAATGTTTTAATATTTTTTAAAGCAATTTCTAACTATATGTAGACTTTTTTTTATAGGCTTACGGTTATATAATACTATGAAATACCGTTAAGAAAAAAATAAGTGAAAATAGAGAGGTTCGAAATATATTAATTGAAAAACTTACATGAATCTTGAGAAAGAAAGAAAATTTTGACCTCAAAAATATATAACGTCTTTGGCTTTTCAAGACACTTAATATTTGAATTAATTCTATCTAAAACCTAAAATTTTGAATTAAGACGGAAGCAGTTTGGTTTGATCGGGTTGAGAAAAAATTTGGTTATAATATTTGTTGGCTACATATTTTGTAAAAACAATCACAATTCGACACGTGGCAGAATAAGGGTAATATAGGAAGACCATTTAAGTCTTCGATCCTGATCGTACACGTGGCATTTAGTATTGATTCTCACGTGATCTGAGTAGCACTGGATCAATAAAGAGGTGCAAGGTGACGTGGCTTCAACGGTTACTCACATTCAAATTCAAATATAGGAGGGAAGCCCACTGCAAGTAATGGCATAGTGGAACTACTTCTAAGGCAGCATGATCAAGCATCATGGAGGAGCAGTTCGACGGTTTGAATGCAGTTTGATGGTCATCCTTGAGGAGTATAAATAGCAGGGAAGCTCCCAGAAAAAGCCCCCAGACTCAGATCTAACAACCAGTCATTTACTTCATATTTTCTTTTCCAGTTTTACATTTCCGGTCTTTACATTTCCTGCACTTTAAATACCTGTTCTTTACATTCCTGCACTTTAAATTCCTGCACTGCACTTCGTTCATAGGAGTAGTTTCGAGTAAATTGTCGCTGTAAACCTCTACGAGGCTGAGTTTGGATCATTGTAAGTTTTCATCTTAATGAAATACTTCAATTGCTCGTCATTTATCTGTTATTTTGCTTAATTTCTCCTTAGTCAAGCCACCAATAAAAGTCCTCTTCATTGAGGCTGAAAGAACCAAAAAACAATCGTCTGATAATTGGTTGGTGTAGACACCCCATTTTTTACCGACCTTAAGACTCAGACGTCACCGATTGAGCGCTCGGTGATGTTGCATATCGTGCTCATTCAGAAGTCTCAGAGTCGCGGCCGTGCGCCCTGCCTCCGGACTTCCGAACCCTCTTCTGTGCCTTGCCTCGGTTTGCGAACCGGACTCGATTTTCTCTATTTTCTTTCCTGAGGGAAGGGAGAGGTCTAACAGACCATCTCTCGGTGGCCGTGGGCTACATTTCGTGGCCGTAGGCCATTTTGCCCATTTCGGAGCTCGGTTCCCGGTTTTCGGAGCCGTCAGGCCGTGTGCCTCGGTTCGGGACCGCCTAACCATCTCCGATTCCTCCGGTTTTTGGCATGCATCTCGTTTACTCCCTTTCGAGGGACACTGGGGTCTTAGATACCCACTTCGTGGCCGAACACCACTTTCGGTGCTTAACGGCCGGTTTTCGGGACCTCGAACTGCGTGTTTTGGTCCCCGAGCTTTCGTTTTGCATCGGTTTTTGTTCATTTTTGGCAGGTACCTCTGTTTTATCACCAGGAAGGTCACTGGAGGTGGGAGGCAGCAATTGTCTTAGCAACTGTTACGCTCTTCCGGCGCCCCCCAGCGCCCGTTTTCTCACTTCCGGGCCAATGTTGACACCCTAGGGCCATTTTCTTCGAGCCAAAACCACATATTTGTGTTGTACACACATGGAGGACCCTAATATGCTATGGCCGGCCAGTAATTCTTCCTTTCATTTTTGAACCTCTTTGAAAAGTGGGTTGTTCTCTCTCCTGTTTTACAGTTTCCAGTTTTGAACCACAGGGTCTTATTCAGCACACATGGGAGGCCACCATGTGTGGTGGCCGGCCAGCAAATCTTCACTTCATTTTACCCTTGGCCGGCCGGCCATAGGGGGTGGCCGGCCGGCCACCTGCAACAAAGATAGCTGGCCGGCCATGCTCCTTGGGATGTGTTCCTTACAGCTGCACAGCTGTTTCCCCCAAAAAAGATCTGTATCCGGGGGATATTTTGGAGGGGAAAGCTTGGGTGCATTTCCCTCCACTTGCTCTCCTCTTTTGTCCATATAACAGCAGCTCCAACACTCTCTCAAGGGTTAGAAATTTTGCTCTCAAGCATACATACACACCTCCATCTCCATCTCCATCTCCCTCAAACTCTCAAGTTTTGGTGCCTTTTGTTCATCATCACCAAGCTCTACCACCACCACTCCATTTCCAGCAGCAAAGGGAGCTTTTCAGAGGCTTAGAAGCAACATTTCTCAAGCCAAGAAGCAAAGAAAGAGTGGTCTTCAAGGGTAAGTTCTCATTCCCCTCTTTTGTACCCTTTTCTTGCCTCATTTCTTAAGCCTACTTGCTTATTGTTTTGGGCTCCGACCCTAACTGAAACTAGGTCTATTTTGAGCTATTCTTGATGTTTGTTCAAGGGCTCAACTCTGTTTGAGCCCTCCATCTTACACTTCTTTCAATATCCTCTTATATGCCATTATTTTGCATTGAATACTTGGCCTATGTGTGATCTGTTTCCGAGCACAATGTAAACTGTGAGTGGGCCTATTTTGAGCCCCTCTTCAACATTGAAGAAGGACTCAACCCTGTTTGGCCTCTCTATCATGCACTTGCTTCATAATTTCTCATATTTACCGTAAACTTGCATGATTTATTTGACCTACATGAAGTCTGTTTTGGAGCATGTCATGAACTGTGAGTGAGCTTATTTTGTGTCCCTCTACAACATTGTAGAAGGGATAAATCTTGTTTGGGGTCTCCATGTTATACTTGTCTTTATATCCCTCTTTGGCCCCCATTTTTGCATGCTTTCTTAGGCCTATTTAGCTTCTGTTTTCGGCCATGATCAGTACTGAAAATATCCATATTTTGGTCTTCTTGAAACATTTCATTAAGGGTCCAAGGTTGTTTGATGAATGTATGGCATACCTCATGTTCTAGCCTTTGTTGGCTTCATTCTTGCATAGCATTTTTACCATGTTTGAATACTGATTTGAGGGATATCAGCTACTGTAAATGTTCATATTTTTGGTCCCTCATCAGTGTTGTAGAAGGAAATTTTTCAGTTTGAGCATTGCATGCATCACTTGTTTCAATACCCCTCTCTTGGCCCCCATTTTTGCATGCCATTGTTGTCCTATCTATGCTCACTATTTCGCCTTGTTTTGTACTGTAAATAATGCTATTTTGGGGCTTCCTTGCTACTGTTTTGCATGTCATGTACCAATTATGCATGTTTAGTATGGCTATAGGCCATTCCGGGTGCTTATTATTGCATTTCGGGACCATTCCGGGCATTTGGTATCATTTCCCCACCTTTCGGGACTGTTTTGCATCATTTGTGAGTGCTGAAATTCCATTTGCATGTTTGCATATCATTTCCATGCCATTTCATGCCTTAGGGCCATTGCCTCGGTTTGCGTGCCCATGTGCACGCATTTCGAGGCACTTCATTTTTATCCGACGGCCTCTTATGTGAGTGTGGCTGAGGCTCTCTCATGTTAGTGTAAGTCCATTTTGCATTCTGTATGTCATTTTAACATCATTGCATTGCGTATGCCATCTCTTCGGTTTGCGTGCCCGCGGGCGCACATTTCGAGGCACCTCATTTTTCATCCAACGGCCTCTTATGTGAGTGTGGCTGAGGCTCACTCATGTTAGTGTAAGTCCATTTTGCATTGCGTGTGCCTTTTTATGCTTTAGAATCATTTCCGGTTTGCGCGCCCGTGTGCACGCATTCCGAGATATCTCATTCCATGACATTGTGTATGTTAGGATTGCATCTTAGTTGCATTTCATGCATGTCATGCATATTGCATCGTTGTTCGGGATAGGAGTTAGCCCGGGCACGGGAAACAAGGTCGTTCCGTACTCCGAGTGACGGAACGTGTCTAATTCCCAAGTCACCGACACTCCGGATTACCCATGATGGAGCTAGCTTTGTTGTAGCATTCATCTGCATTCATTCTATATCGAGTTGTGCAATTCGACTCCTCGGCCATCATATATCGAGATGCGTGATTGGTGGCACGAGGATCGAGACATGCATATATTGTGAAAATACATTGCTATGCCCTTTCCTGCTCTCTGTTGCAGCATATCAAGAATCAGCAGTCTTCTGAGGCTTGGCGTGCTTTTCAAGAAACATTGCAAAACAGAGGCTAATCGGGCATCGCGTGGATTTCCCGCGCAAAGCAGCCCAAACATGCATCATTCCTTATCTGGAGCAGAATCGAGGCAGCCCCTGGCTTGCATGCCAGTTTACAGTTTTCCTTAGTTAATTTGTTAATTAATTAGGATTTTGTATTTATTCGGACTGTATTATTCTTTCATTTGGACTATTATTATTTATTCGGACCTCTGCGCAGGGCATAACTGTAATAATGTGGGTGAGTGTGATGTATGTCTTCCAACCCACGTCTTTCTTCCCTTTTATTTATCCGCTTATGATGGTTAGATATAGGCATATTTCAATAAGATACAGTATGACAGCATGTTTGCATCATTCATCTGTTTTGCACGCACCGGGCTCGGCGCACATACTAACTGCATCTGTATTTCAATTCCCAAATTGAATACGTGTTAGCTGTAGATCTCATATGACATGTTTAGAATAGCCGAGCCTTCATAGTTGCATTATTGCATGTGTTGCATTAGCATTTCTGTATAAAATAGGATCGCATGATTTCTAATTCAATTCCTGTTTTGGCTTGGAGTACTCGGTGAGTTTTATGCTTTAGCATCTTATATGCGTGTGAGTGACTGCCATGAATAGCATGCTTACCATGAGGCTATATGCTTATATGATGTAACTGCCTTGAATGCCTGTGGGTGGAGGTTGAGTTATTTGAATTGGGACAATTCATCAAATATTTGTTTTAAGCCAGATAGTGGCAAAATCATGTTTTTTTCTAAGCCACCTGAGGGTGGCAAATCCGCGTCTTAGCTACTGCGGGTAGCACCATCAAACATTTTCAAACAAACAAACATGAAATGTTTTGTTCCAATTCAGGCGACTCAGTCTATACTTGTTTCTGCGAGCATCACATAGTAAACTAGGCTAATAACCGATAAGAACTCACAATGTTTTCAAAAATCAGATATCATGGTTAGTAGAGGCCGGTCTTTGACCGGGCGAGCGGGGGTGCTCACGAAGTGACCTTCCCATCGTACCTAGTTCCCGAGCTGAGGCAACTTTGGTATGACGGACACGTGGCCTTTGGCACGAGTCAGGGTTTCCTAAATTTCCCAAAATAAAATATTTAGGTGGGACTCTGTATCTGGCAAAGCAGTCCATGTTTGGCACTTCTTTCAAAAATCTGTTTTTCTAAAACGATTTGCCGGATTTGGACTCTTTGGTTCAGATTACGAACCGTGACAACAAATCGAGTCCGAACTGTAGCGAGGTCCCCCGCGGGGTTGTTACAGTTTCTGGAGACTCTGCTGGGATTTAGAGAACTTGACTCGAACTCGTGATATCTGGTTTTGACTACACTTGTGGTTTCTTTGCATTGCTTTGCATTGGTGCGCCTAGGCACGTGTTTGCCATATGCCATTCCGAACGATTTGCCGGAGGCTTGTCTTGTCAAGGCATGTCCATAAGGCTGATCGGCTCTGGGCTCTGACAGCATGGGAACACAAACCCCGGTTTTACCGGGGCACCCTTTTTGACCATTCGACCTAGTGCATATTCGGATCCATAGTGACCATTCCAAACTAGGACAGGTTGCTTACCCGTTTATAGGTTGTTTTGAAACCGCTGCGTGCATAGTGAAACCCTAGTTCCTGACAAAATAGGACAGGGAAACCCTACCCCAACATAGGGGTGTTTTGGCTCTCACTTATCTGTTATGTGCTTTAGAGTGCGTCTCTACAGGAATGCATGTATCAGTCTATGAGTTTGGGCATCAGGCCTGCGGGCATCAGTCAGTATCTGAGAATCAGTTGTCTGCGGATATCGATTCAGTTTTGGGGAACAGTGATACAGGAACAGTGATCAGTGATTGAGGACAGTGTTTTCAGCTTATCAACTGCGTGTTGTATGCCCGACTGTGTGTTGTGTGTATTTAATTTAAGCTGTTATGCTGCCCGTTTATCTGGTTATTTATTTCCTTTTCGCTTTATTATCTTTTTGCTAGGGCAGTTTTTAGCACGATTGCTTCCGAACCAGTAGATACTCCCCAAGCACTTTGGACACGAGGTCGCCGACTCAACCGATCCGAGGATCGTTGACGGACATCCAGTGTTCCACTCCCTACCCCCAGTTAGAAGAAGGCCAAGGAGGCGCAGTGTGTAGCAGGGATTACCAGGACAGAGGGCTACTTTGACAGTAAACAGTCAGGTCGAGATTTCTGTGTCTGCCATAGAAGTACATTTACCGGTCATCCAGATGGAACAGCAGAATACATCAGTGGTAGAGGCGATGATGCGCCAGATGCAAGAGAGCATGAGCAGATGCAAGATGATGCCGTCCGCCAAGCGGAATTTGCTAAACAACAAGCTGCAGTCATGGCCCAGCAGGCCGAGCTGATCACTAGGCTGCAACAGCAGAATGCAGCGTCTGCTTCACATCAGGCTCCTCCTCCACCAGCGGCTCCACTACCCGAGCGGGTACCTACTGGTCAGGACACCTTGCCGAATCCTCCAAACCCTCAGAATACCCTCCCGAACACCCAGAACACCCTACCCAATGTCCAAAATATCCAAGAGGACACCAGCCTTCCAACGGGGCTGGCTCCGCCCCCGCTTCTGCCGCAACTGTCCAAGAATCTTACACCCAACCACCCGGACTCTCCATTTGAGTTCGAGGTAGATCATACAGCTCTTGAAGCTGAGTAAGTTGGAAAGCTTTTCAAGAAATCGCAGGGGGTGAAGGCCATCCCAGACATCGAAGATGGGTACACTGATGTGGCGTAACATTGCCAGACAGATTCAAGATGCCACAGATTGACCGTTTTGATGGGTCCGGAGATCCCATGGTCCATCTCCGGCTATTTTCAGATCTTGAGGCCAATGGGCCTAACCCGACCACAAAAGCTTTCTTGTTTGGCAGAACTTTGTCGGGGGTGGGCCATCTGGTACGCAAAGTTAGAAGATGATGTGAAGAGAAATTGGGATGAGATGGCTGAGGCCTTCGTTGCGCAGTACTCGTATAATACACAGATCGAGATTACAACACGTGATCTCGAAACGACGAGGCAAGAACCCAAGGAGTCTTTCTCCGATTTTGTAACGGTGGAGGCAAAGGCATCGATGATGACCTTGAGGCCAACAGATAAAGATCAAATCCGGATGATTGTGCGCAATCTCCAACCGAAACTCATGCAAAGATGATTGTACCCTTTCCAACTTTCTCAGATTTACACGAGATGGGGGTACAGATCGAGGATGCAATGAAGCAAGGTTTGATCGACCAGGAGGGAGCAGCCCCGAAGGACATTCAACCGCAATAACAACGCAGGCCCGAGTGGCGCTGCAAACACAAGGACTTCTGAGGTCGGTATGGTCACCACCACTCCCCCTTCCCAACCAAGGCCCGCAGCGGCCACATCCTTTCCATCTCCGGGAGCAGTAACCAAGCCTCGAGATTTCAGCCCAGAGGCCAAAGAACCTTCACTCCACTATACATGCCTTTGTCCAAGGCTCTCGGGGTGTTAATCAGAAAGAAGCATCTGACACCTTTAGAGCCGAGGCCACTGCCAAATCCACTCCCTCCCTCTCATGACCCAGCAAAGTACTGTGCGTACCACCAACAGCACGGTCATGACACCGACCGTTGCTATAGATTGCGTCATGAGATCCAAGATCTTATCGACAAGCAGGTGATCGCGCCTCCCGAAAAACCCAACGTCACAACAAATCCTCTCCCACCACACAACCAAGCCCCTCCTCCCAAAAGAGTCAACCTCATCCAAACTGGGGTCGTGTCCTACGATCCTAGTATCTATATTACTCCCTCTCACCTACCCAAGCCGGAGGTGATCCTTCCTGACTGCACTGACTTGTGCATGTTGGACACCTTCACAACCCAATCTAAGCCAGTGGTGGTGACCACCGAAGATGGAACGGGGCAGGTTTCAGAGGAGAGCAGAATTGTTGAGTCTGGGATGGAACAGCCTGGGAATTATGCTGGAGGAGCCTATGATCCAAGCGAATACATCTTATCAGTGGGCCAGTCTAAGCTGAGTGTGGGGCTGCCAGAAAAAGCTGAACTGTGCATGATTCGGGGGGACAGACTTGAACAAGGGGCAGATGATCTGACAACAGTGGAAGAGGACTTTGCCAACTTCCAGTTCTTCAACGACCAAGAATCAGCGGATACTGCAATCAACTGGTTCGACTATGAGGAATCGGTAGAAGTTGTCGGGTGGTTAGATGATCAGCCAGACGTTGCAGAATTTCAATCAGAACAAGGCCCGGCAGGGGCAAGAGTATCAATGATGGCCGGAAGGGCCGAGGGTCAGAATCCACCGCCGGAGAGCGCCGGCGTTAAGAATTTCGCTCAGAATTTGGGGATTGCAAATACAGGGAATATTGAACAACCGGCTGTACTGACGCAGTTGGAACAACAAAGGTTTGACGATTCCGAAAGAATCAGAAAGGCTAAGGCCCATGTGGGGGTCGAAAGTACTGTGTGCACAGAACAGAAAATGCTGGGGCATAAAGACTGAAGGTGCTGCGAGCACGATCATACCGGAGCCGGACAGATGTCTGTCGGCTGCCGACGGAATGTGGTGGGAAGACGATGACTTATGTCTTGCCCACACAGATGAAGACTGGGAGGTAACCAACCAGATGATACCTGGTATATTGACGAGATCGCTCATATGACCAGAAGTGGGCGGTATTTCAAGCCCCAACACTTGGACCAACCTGAGGCATCTGGGAAAGACAAAGAAGCTGAGAAACAGAGAGAGAAACAGATTGAAGAAGAAGCTGTGCTCAAGCAATTGAAGAAGATACAAGCAGACATCTCCATCTGGGGACTGCTTATGGCATCAGGGTGCACAGACAGGCCGTCCTATCTGCCATGGACAAGGCCAAACTCTCATAGACACTACACCAGAGCAGCTGGTTGGGCTGGTTTTTCCGGGAGGAGGTTCCCCGGCATTAACCTTTTCAGACAAGGAGTTACCGCCTGAGGGCACAAACCATAACAAACCTCTCTACGTCTCCGTGGAGTGTAGAGATAAATGGATACCGGTGGTACTTGTTGATACCGGGTCCGCCATCAATGTCTGCCCAGTCAGAACAGCATATGCAGTTGGGTTGAAGCCCGCGGACTTCACACCAACAACTCAGGTGATCAAAGCTTACGATAATACGAGTAGGGAAGTGATGGGGATTGTCAAGATTCAAACCAAGGTTGGTCCAGGACAACACGACATCGAATTTCATGTCTTGGACGTTCCCGCAACCTTCAACTTACTCTTGGGGCGGCCGTGGCTGCACCAAGTAAAGGCAGTCTCTTCCACTCTACATCAGATGGTGAAATACCCCTATGGAAAGGGAGTAGCCACTGTATTCGGGAACTCATCAATCCATCCGCCTCCGGAGGTATCTACGCCGGTCCTGGAAATTGAGCATGGCACAGAAGATGTATTCTTATCAGGATTCACTTTGGCTGAGGCCCGGGTAGTACAGAATATTATGGCTGTGAATGAAGGTGTGTACGTTAGTGCTCAATCCGTCTACCTCATGAACAAGCTACAACATATTCCCGGGATGGGATTAGGAAGGAGCGGCAGGAAAGGAGTCGCAGCGTTGGCCGAAGTGCCACACAACCCATACCTTTGGACTGGGTTATCTGCCCACCAAAGAGGACTGGGTGAGGAAAGGAAAGGAAATGGCCGGCAGAGCCAGAGCGAAGCAGGCTGGGAAGCCTTTTGACCTAATACACAGGCCCATTCAGGGTACCCTGAACGGACGCTTCGTCCGGGAGGGGGAGGATTTTCCATTTTGCGGCTTCCCAGAGCCGTGGATAAACGCGGAGAAGAAGCGCGTCCAGGCTTCGAATCTTCTTTGACTTGCAACTATCCGGGGATGACGTTGCCACAGAGCAGACAGACCCAACCTGAGGTGAGCAGTAAAGCAGGGGATCCTGAGGGCACAGAATTTGAAATGGGGGTAGCACTGGCATGTCTCCTCTCTGATCCTCCGATCGACCAAGAGTGCTTGGGGGATAACTTCGTGGTTTCCATGATTGGGGATGAAACGGCTGCGAGCCACCAGCAGCTATCTTGGATGCATCAATCGCACCCTCTCTCACTTGGCAATACGAGGAGGGATTTTTGTCCAGCAGCACCGGGTCAGGTAGTGAGCCGGAATCTGATTCCACCGAGTCTTGAGTCGGAATCAGGTTCCAGCTCGACTGAGTCTGAGTCTGGTACTCCTGGGGATGTTAACCCGGATGCCACAGTCCTGTCTAGGTCGTCTTTTTCCTTTTCTTTTGAGTCTGTTGTAACAGAAGAATTGGACGATTTGGATGACTTAATGAGAATGAGGTGAATGTGGTTTCCGAGTATTTCTCTGTGCCCTTGATTTATTGTATTAATTCAGACTTTCAAAACTTTGATGAAAACGACGAGGACGAAGTTCCTCCGGTTTTACAACGTTTAATTGAGCAAGAGCAAGAGAGATTTGTTAAGCCATTAATGGATGAAATCACTACCGTGAACATTGGTACTGAGGAGGACCCGCGGCTGGTCCAGATCGGGTCCACGTTGTCTTCGGAGGAACGCGAGCGCTTAGTCGCTTTATTAAAAGATTTCAAAGATGTTTTCGCGTGGTCCTACGAAGACATGCCTGGAATCGATCCTGAGATTGTACAGCATCGGATCCCCCTTGACCCCGAGGCCCGACCTGTCAAGCAGAAACTCAGAAGGATCCGCCCGGATTGGGCTCTTAAGATTAAGGAAGAGGTCACCAAGCAAATCGACGCAGGCTTCCTGCTGGTATCTGAGTATCCGACTTGGTTGGCCAACATTGTTCCGGTGCCGAAGAAAGATGGCAGGATCCGGGTGTGTGTAGACTTCAGGGATTTGAACAAGCTAGTCCGAAGGACGACTTTCCCTTACCGCACATCGATGAGTTGGTAGACTTCACAGCAGGGCATGCATTGCTCTCATTCATGGATGGCTTCTCAGGATACAACCAGATAGTGATGGCACCAGAAGACCGGGAAAAGACTGCATTCACCACCCCGTGGGGGACATACTGCTACCGGGTAATGCCGTTTGGGTTGAAGAACGCTGGAGCTACTTATCAACGGGCCGCGACCACAATACTACATGATATGATCCACAAAGAGGTTGAGGTGTATGTGGACGACATGATTGTCAAGTCCAAGGAAAGAGAGGGCCACTACACCGCCTTGCATAAGTTTTTCCAAAGGATCAGGGAATTCCGGTTGCGGCTAAACCCTCAGAAATGTACATTTGGTGTTACAGCGGGAAAAATGCTGGGGTTTCTGATTACACAAAGAGGCATCGAGGTCGACCTTCCAAAATCAAGGCCATCTTAGAAATGCCACCACCAAGGACTGAAAAGGAGGTGCGAGGCTTTCTGGGTAAAGTGCAATTCATAAGACGGTTTATCTCAAAATTAACCTTGACTTGTGAACCACTTTTTGGTCTCCTGAAGAAAGGAAAGAAGTTCCAATGGGACGGCCGATGTCAAGCTGCATTTGAACAGATTAAAGAATATTACAGAACCCGCCCGTGTTGTCACCGCCAGAACCAGGGAAACCGTTGATTTTGTATCTGTCAGTAACTGAAACTACAATGGGCTGCATGCTTGCACAAGAATCAGAAGACAAGGTGGAGAGAGCCATCTACTATCTCAGCAAGAAGATGCTGGAGTATGAGACCCGATATACACCGCTGGAAAAGGCTTGCTTAGCTTTGGTATGGGCTACCAGGAAGCTGCGGCACTACCTGTTAGCTCACTCTGTAATGTTGGTTTCACGACTTGATCCCATCAAATATCTCTTCGAGAAACCAGCGCTTACGGGTAGGCTAGCTCGTTGGTTGCTGTTGCTCTCCGAATTTGATCTCACGTACGTGACACGCAAGTCAGTGAAAGGAAGAGCAGTGGCAGAGTTCCTTGCCGACCACCCGGTTGAGGGGGATGAAGCAGTTGAGTACCTGTTCCCGGATGAATCAATTCTGCATATCGACGATGAAACTTGGACGATGTACTTTGACGGAGCGTCAAATCAACAGGGTATGGGATAGGAGTGTTGCTGATAGCACCCGACAATTCCCGTATCCCTCTAGCCTTCAAACTCCGATTCAAAGTCTCGAACAACGAAGCAGAATACGAGGCGTGCATCGCTGGTCTAGAAGCAGCCCTGGAACTAGGGGCAAGACGGTTGGACGTCATTGGGGACTCGAACCTTGTTGTGTCTCAAGCTAAAGGAGACTGGAAAGTAAAAGAGGAAAAGATGATGATGTATCACCAAACCTTGGATTTGCTGATTCCTCGGTTTGAGAAGCTAAGTTTTACTCATCTACTAAGAGAGAACAACAGGTTCGCAGATTCTTTAGCAACTCTATCTTCTATGATAGACATCCCGTGTGGAGTCCGATGCGTCCAGTCATCATTGACCAGAAATTCGCACCTGCCTATGAGTCGATTGCAGCCATAGATGAAGTTCAGGACGAACACCCCTGGTATTACGACATCTGGAATTTCTTGGAGAAAGAAGCATACCCGCCAGGGGTAAATGCCAAAGACAAAGCAATCAGAAGAATGGCAGTTCAGTTCATCATCTGCGGGGGTAAACTGTATAAACGGGGTCATCTGGGAATGCATAAACTGTGCGTTGATGCCGAAGAGTCAAAGCGTCTGATGGAAGCCATCCACGGGGGGAATGTGGTGCACACATGAATGGGGTAATGTTGGCACGGAAGATTCAGACAGGGTTATTACTGGTCCACCATGGAGGAGGATTGTATTAGTTTCGTCCGGCGATGCCACAAATGTCAGATTCATGCAAATCGTATGAACATCCCGCCAACAAAGCTGTACAACATGACTTCGCCATGGCCGTTTTCAGTCTGGGGAATTGATGTAATCGGAGCAGTCACGCCAAGGGGTCGAATGGGCATGAGTTCATCTTGGTAGCGATAGATTATTTCACAAAGTGGGTTGAGGCCCAATCTTATGCGGTGTTGAAGGCTTCGCACGTCGCAAAGTTTATCAGAAACAACATCATCTGTCGCTATGGGGTCCCAAACGAAATAATTTCAGACAATGGTTCCCACTTCAAGAAGGAGGTGATTGATTTGTTGGAGAAATACAATGTGGCTTTTCATAAGTCATCTACCTATCGGCCGCAAACCAATGGAGCGTTGAGGCCGCCAACAAGAATATCAAGCGCATACTACAGAAGATGGTGGAAACCTACCGGGACTGGCCAGATAAGCTGCCGTTTGCTCTGTGGGGCTACAGGACTTCAATCAGAACTTCTACTGGGGCGACTCCGTACTCTTGGTTTATGGGATGGAGGCCGTTCTACCTATTGAGATTGAGGTTCCGTCATTACGAGTATTGGCCGAGTGTCAAATAGCCGAGGCAGACTGGCAACAGCAGATTTGAGGAACTCATGCTTTTCGATGAAGAAGGTTGAAAGCACTGTACCACATCCAAGTTATCAACGTAGAATCGCCCGGGCTTTTAACAAGAAGGTTAAGTCCAGGAATTTGAAAAGGAGATTTGGTGCTCAAAGACAACCGAGCTCCCATCCACGACCCAAGGGGCAAGTTCAGACCTAATTGGACTGGTCCCTACATCATCAAGTCAATCTGGTCTGGTGGAGCTGTGGTTCTGATGGATCTAGATGGCTTAGAGTTTTCCCAACCGATCAACATGGACAAGTTGAAGAAATACTACCCCTGAGAGGCTCGCTAGGCCGAAAACCCGAAAGGGCGACCTAGGCAAAACTCAGAGCACAGAAAATTTGAAATTATAAAAACTGAGCTCGCAAGGTTGAAAACCCGCAAAGGGCGGCCTTGGCAAAAGTTAGAGCGCAAAAGGAGAGTGAAAATACCCGAGCGAACCTGAGCCTGAACTACGTAAGGCTTGATTCCCATCTTTGGGATACGTAGGCAACTTCATCTTGAAGTTCAGCCACAATCTTTTCCCCGATCAACTTTGTCCATTTGATCATCTCAGTCATCTCTATTCATCAGCATTTATCGTGATCTCCGGTACAGTGCTATTCAGACTAGGGGCAACTTTCCGTTGCAATGAAGTGCTGCGGTACCATTCAAACTAGGGGCAACTTTCCAGTTGCTAGGATCCGGGGTTGTGCATCTCAGTGACAGATCTCAGGCGTGTCCAGTTCTGATCCATATCGAAAATAGTTTTGAAAAGTTTTAATAAAAGTTGACTTTGTTCAAATTAATCTTTTTACAACTAAGACCATTTTTGGACCAAAGCGGAGAATTTTCAGTACCACAACCTTCAATTTCATTGATTTCAAAACAGAGTTCTCTTGCTCTTGCATACAATTGAAGTTGCTTTTTATTACACTCAGGAAGAAAACTTGAAAGTACTAGTAAAGCAATAAATCCGGGGCATAGTCAAGTCAGGCGTCCCTGCGCCCCCTGCCAGAGCTAGTTGAAGCCTCTGATGCCAACCTAGGCCCAACCTGTGCTTCTTCGTTGAGCCAATCCCAGCACTCATCAGACAAAGTGCAACTAAAAGTGGGAGCAGGGGCCAGAGCTCTCTATTTCCCCATGCTGCGGCCTGCCGAGCCAGCTGTGCGCCTCGAACTGGAAATGTAGCCGGATACTCTATCCCCTCTGGTGGGCAAGTTGATCATGGCCAAACTGGCGCAGAATACGGAATGGGAAATAGAATACGCAGTGAGTCAAGCCGATCAATCGAATCCCAACCTGTCGAGACATGCTGTAGCTCATCGCCGGGAGATTGAGCCAAGGGCAGCGCCACGCAATGCGATCTGCCGACAAATTGCACATCCATTCAAACCACCATCCCTCATCAAGGGCGTCGACTAGGCGCTGTCGAAAGAAGTAGCCGCGGGCTGAGTAAGCAGGGCAAGAGTCCACA
>JAPPVO010000032.1:68050744-68116223 GCA_030407325.1 Camellia japonica
TAATGATTTATTTGACCAACTACAGGGATCACAGGTGTTTTCTAAGATTGATTTGAGATCCGGGTATCATCAAGCTGAAAGTTAAGGCAGAGGATGTTGAGAAAACCGCATTCAGAACGAGGTATGGTCATTTTGAGTTTCTTGTTATGCCATTTGGAGTAACTAATGCTCCGGCAGCATTTATGGACTTATGAATAGAATTTTTAAAACCTACCTTGATGAGTTTGTTGTAGTCTTCATCGATGATATTTTGATATACTCTAAAGATAGACTTGAACATGAGCATCATTTGAGGACTGTTTTACAAATACTTCGGGAAAGAAAATTATTTGCTAAACTAAAGAAATGTGAGTTTTGGTTGGATGAAGTTGTTTTCTTAGGGCATGTGATCAACAAGGAAGGAATTTCAGTGGACCCGCAGAAAATAGAGGCAATCGTGAATTGGCCTACACCGACAAATGTGACAGAAGTTCGCAGTTTCATGGGCTTGGCTGGGTACTACAGGAGGTTTGTGAAGGACTTTTCGAAATTAGCTGTGCCTCTTACCCAATTGACACGTAAAGGGCAACCATTTGAGTGGAATAGTGAAAGAGAATCAGCCTTTCATGAATTGAAAACAAGATTGACCACGGCACCAATTTTGACACTACCTTCAGGTACGGAAAATTTTGTGATTTTCAGTGATGCATCTTATAAAGGTTTGGGTTGTGTGTTAATGCAGAACGGAAAAGTTATTGCTTACGCCTCCAGGCAGTTGAGGCCACACGAGAAGAACTATCCAACACATGACCTAGAATTGGCCGCAGTTGTTTTTGCCTTGAAAATTTGGCGGCATTATCTGTATGGAGCAAAATGTGAAGTCTACACGGATCATAAGAGCCTGAAATACTTCTTCACGCAGAAAGAGTTGAATATGCGTCAGAGAAGATGGCTGGAACTGATAAAAGACTACGATCTGGAGATTCAGTATCACCCCGGGAAAGCTAATACGTGCTGATGCCTTGAGCAGAAAATCAACGGGGAGTATGGCTTGTTTGCTTACTGAACAAAGAGATTTGCAAGATTTTGAGAAGTCTGAAATTGAAGTGGTAATGTGAACAGGGCGGATTGATAGCCGCTATTACAGCCGAGCCGGCATTTGATGAAATCAAGCAGAAACAGAAAAGGATGAGTTCCTCAGAAAGTGATTGATGAATTTGAGGCAAGCCAAAGCAGAATTCAGTATTGAGAATGAAATGTTGAAATTCCGGAACCGAATATGTGTCCCTAATATCCCGGAACTAAAGAAGAGGGTCTTAGATGAAGCCCACAGATCCGTATTTGCTATGCATCCGGGTAACAATAAAATGTATCGGGATTTGAAACAAACCTATTGGTGGCCTAAAATGAAGAAAGAGATTGCAGAATATGTGTCCAAGTGCCTTCAGTGTCAGCAAGTTAAGGCTGAACATCAGAAACCAGGCGGTCTACTTCAACCTCTCCCTATTCCTGAATGGAAGTGGGAACATGTGACTATGGATTTCGTTGTTGGCCTACCTCGGACTTCTCGAGGTATGGATTCTGTTTGGGTTGTAGTTGATAGACTGACTAAATCTGCACATTTTCTGCCTGTCAAAACTACATTTACTGCTTACAGATTGGCTACCATTTATGTTGATGAGATTGTCCGTTTACACGGAGTTCCGGTATCTATTGTGTCGGATAGAGATCCGAAATTTGTATCTAGATTGTGGAAGAGTTTGCAGGAAGCTATGGGAACAGAACTAAGGTTCAGTACTGCATTCCACCCACAGACAGATGGGCAATCAGAACGAACGATACAAACTTTGGAAGATATGCTTCGCATGTGTGCTTTGGATTTTCAGGGGAGTTGGGAAGATTATTTGCCACTTGCAGAATTTGCTTATAATAACAGCTTCCACTCCAGCATCGGTATGGCACCATACGAGGCTTTGTATGGTAGGAGGTGTAGATCACCTATTTGGACAGAGGTCGGGGATAGAGCTTTGCTTGGGCCGAAATTGTGCAAGACACTTCTGAGAAAATCAAAGTTATTCTCAAAGGCTCAAAACAGCTCAGGACCGACAAAAGAATTATGCAGACGTTCGGAGAAGACCTCTTGAGTATGAGGTTGGTGACCATGTGTTCATCCGTGTTTCTCCGATGAAAGGCCAAGTCAGATTTGGAAAAAGGGCAAGTTGTCGCCCCGTTACATTGGGCCGTTTCAGATTTTGGAGAGGCTTGGTCCAGTTGCCTACAGAGTTGCTTTGCCACCGGGATTCGAGCAAATCCATAATGTGTTTCATGTGTCGATGTTGAGGGGTTACCTCCGAGACCCGTTACATGTGATTGATTATCACCGGGTAGCTATTGATGAGAATATGGAATACGCCGAATGGCCGGAAAGAATTGTTGACCGACAAGTGAAAGAATTGAGAAACAAATCCATCCCAATGGTGAAAGTGGAATGGAAGGAACACTATGGGACGGATGCCACGTGGGAAAAAGAGGAGGAAATGCGTCTACGCTATCCACATTTGTTTCCCGACGAAGGTAAATTAAGTTTGGAGGACCAAACTTCCTAAAGGGGGGAAGACTGTGATACCCTTGTTCCGTAGTATGCTAATTGGTCCTTAATTTGCATATGATTATGTGTTTAGCATGATTTTATGTGCCATTTTGTGAATATATGTGATTTTGAAGTTCTATCTGTTCACCGTAGGAATATCTGTTTGAATAATCTGCTTTGGAAATTAAATTGAGGGCCTTATCGGCCACAGAACCCGAAATTGATTACGCCATTGTGATTGGCATAATTTTTAGAGCCTACGGTGAAATTTAATTGAAAAATTGATTCGGACCAGATTAAGTTGATTAAATTGGTAAATTGGTGCCCAATTATTTATTATTATTATTATGAGTTAGTGGGAATTGTTGGGTAAGGACACTACACTTCCCATTCTCTCCTATGTATTCATTTTGGCTGATCAAACCTTGAGAAGAGGTGGAGAGTCGGCTGTAGAGAGGGAGAGAGGAGAGAATTGTGCAAATTGTAGCTTAAAGCTTGGGAACCTTGAAGATAATCCAAGAATTGTTATAGATTGTGAGAATCAAAGCTGCTAGGTATGTAATTCTTGGATTATAGTTTGTAATTTTGTGTGTTCAAGCTAATTGGGTGATCAATTGGGTTGGTTTTGTTGAATTAAAGCTTGACATATGCATGCATGTAAGAAATTGTGTTGAAATAGCATGTATAAGCTTGAAATACATGATTCAAGTAGAGTTTTGGTTGAAACTCATGTTTTGATCACCATTTGTGTTGTCTAAGTTGAGAATGTGGCTAATTCATCACATGCATGTACAATTTATGAAGATATGAGCTTGAATGTATGAATTTGTTATGTTAGAATGAGTTTGATGGGAGATTGGGGCATGCATGTGAATTAATTGTGAATTGAGCTCCATTGCGTTGAGATTTGGGGTTTACATCATATTATATTTGAGAATTGAGCCATAACATGCATGATTTGTTGGTTGAAAATCGAATTGGAGCTCAAGAACTCATCTGGAAAACCCATTTTTTATGTCCGCTCGAGCGGGAAATCGTGCTCCCAGCACTTTTTGCAGAGTGGTGCGCTCGAGCGGGATATTTCACGCTCGAGCGGGGAGCTTTTGTAGACAGGCCTTGCTCGAGCTAATTCACGCTCGAGCGTAATTTTGAGGTAACCAGTACTTTTGCAGCCTCTTGGGTCCGCTCGAGCAGGGAAGTCCACGCTTGAGCGGGAACCCTATTTTCTGAAATTTTGTTCATAAGTTCTGTGTTTCGTTTTCCGTTCTCTTTCACTTGTAATCACTCTTAGGCATATGTTAAGCATTGTAAATGAGTTAATGAGATAAGAATAAAGCCTAAAGAGGAATATGTGAATTAAAGAACGAATTGAACTGTTAGTGACCCTTTTGTGTTCATGAAATGTGTAAGGTCAAGCTCCAGGGCAAATCCACAAGCCGATCACTGTGAGTAATATCGATATTTGAAAGCCTAGCAATGTCCAACTGTTTATTCCCTTATAAGCTTTATGAGTTGCTAATTGGGATTGTGGACAAAAGTCTGACATGAACGAATGAATGGACCGAAGGTCGTTTCGATATGAATAAATGGACCTAAGGTCGTTTTGATAGAAATAAATGGACCTAAGGTCGTTTTCACATGAATGAGTGGGCCGAAGGCCGTTTTGACACGAATGTATGGGCCAAAGGCCGTTTTGACGTAAACGAATGGACCGAAGGTCGTGTTGACAGAAAGGAATGGACCGAAGGTCGTTTTGATAGAAATGAGTGGACCGAAGGTTGTTTTGACATATATGAATGGACCTAAGGTCGTTTTGACATGAATGAGTGGGCCGAAGGCCGTTTTGACACGAATGTATGGGCCGAAGGCCGTTTTGACGTAAACGAATGGGCCGAAGGCCATTTTGACAGAAATGAATGGGCCAAAGGCCGTTTTGACATGAATGAACGGGCCGAAGGCCGTTTTGACATGAATGGAAATCTAAATGGGCCAAAGGCCAGAATGTTTGGAACTATAGTCACTTGATTTAAATTTCGTATAGTTATATATCTGTTAAATAGAAATATGAATTGGGCCCAAGGTCGTTTGGAACATGTTGTTCTACATTGTTATGTAACTTTTGTATTTGATTTGATATTATTCACTAGGGCTATCGCTCACGCTCATTCATGTGTTTGTAGGTGATCCAAGAGAAGTCTAAACCCAGCCCCAGTGAAGTTTGCCAGGAACAACATGAGTTTTGGAGAGTTAGCCTTGTGTCTCACGCACGAGACCCATCCTTGCCATTTTGTTATGTATTTATATTTTGTCTTGTTGGCAAGGACTTTGTGTATATCTGTATATAGTTTTATTATGGGTTGACTCAGTTTGGATGATCCTGTCTGTAAAGGATTTTATGGTACTGTATTTTGTTGTGGGTTATTAACGTATATGTGTATGGTTTGTTTTAAAGTGCATATAAGCACGGCTCTGTGGACAAAGTTTTTAATTATTGCTTCCGTTTGGCCCTTTTACTCTGATGAGTTATGTCGCTTTTGGTTTGAGGCCGTAGGTAATCTTAGGATTACTGGCCAGTTATGTCCTTAACCTATAGGGGCGGGTTCGGGTCATGCCAGATATGGCAGCCCACAAGTTTAGGCAATAAGGGATGCATATAGACTCATGCTTAAGGCATAAAGCAAGACTCACCAAAAGCATTGAAATAGTGGGGCATGAGAGAGTATGGCCACACTATACATACTGAAATCATGGTAGAAATGAGACCAAAGCATGCAAACAACTCAAGTAAGCCGTGCTAGAGACCATGAAATTCAAAGCTAATGAGCAAGAATGCATTATGGCTATACAGAGCATGACATGCATGACCAAAATAACTTCAAACAGAGCTTAAGCATGCTGAAATATGAGTAAAAGCTTCTTTGAGTTGAGCCAAAATCATGCTAAAACCATAGCTTAAAGCACAAAGCATGGTAGGCTAATGAATGCAAATGCACTACAAGTGCAAGGAGCATGCATGATATGATCAAACCAAGCCAAAACAGGGCTATAGCATGGCAAAACAAAGCCTAGGACATGTTGAAATGGAGCCACAAAGAGGTATAAAAACAAGCCAACTTGGTGAGCCAATACCACAAGCACACAAGAGAAGAAGAGGGGGGACAACCCCCTCCTATTTGAGGCCTCAAAACCATATTTCCACCACTGAAATTCCTCCGGAATTCAGTGGTGAAAAGGCCAAACGAAGGCTAGAACAAAGGTCTAAAGTAATGGTTCAAAACAAGGCCAAACAAGGCTCTAAAGGGGGTAGGTCTCCCCCAACACCAAAGAGGTCTCAAACCAACATGTTAAACACTTAGAATCAAAGCTTTTTTCAGTTGAAAGAAAGGCCTAAAACAATATGCAAGGATGGCCAATATAGTATACAAACAAAGGCTTAAAAGGGGAATACACTCACCCTTGAAGCACAACTTTGAAACCAGCAAACTCTGAGGCAAAAACCAACTTTTAGAGCTCAAATAACACTCCCAAGAACCTCAGCTCAAAGATGGTGGTATGTTGCTAGGTGTTGTAGTGCAAAAATGAAGAGAAATCTCACTTTAAGGCACAAACTAACACAATATAGAGAGAGAGGAAGAAATATATAAAGAGAGAGTGATATATCTTCTATATCAGATTTTCAGAACCTCTGGAAAGGGAGAGGGGTCTCCCTTCTTATAGAAAATCAAGTCCCAAGCTTGTTGAACAAGCTAGGACTTGGTTTGAATCCATCCATACACGTGTATGGAGGATATGCCAAGTGACCAACAGCTGGCACCAGCTGGAAGAAAAATATCTGCAAAAGCAGAAAAAAGGGTCTCAGCCAAGAAAATGGCTGATCGACCAAAAAGAGTGCCGATCGGCCATCACTAATGGCCGATGACAAGAAAACATGGCCGATAAGTACAAGGCTTGGCCGATGGGTTGTAGGGATGACTAATGAGCCACCCTCTTCCCTTAGAAACAAAACCACAAGTCCTTGGTCCACAACCAAGCACAAAACAGACAAGTTGAGAGGTTTGAATCCATCCATACACGTGTATGGAGGATATGCCAAGTGACCAACAGCTGGCACCAGCTGGAAGAAAAATATCTGCAAAAGCAGAAAAAAGGGTCTCAGCCAAGAAAATGGCTGATCGACCAAAAAGAGTGCCGATCGGCCATCACTAATGGCCGATGACAAGAAAACATGGCCGATAAGTACAAGGCTTGGCCGATGGGTTGTAGGGATGACTAATGAGCCACCCTCTTCCCTTAGAAACAAAACCACAAGTCCTTGGTCCACAACCAAGCACAAAACAGACAAGTTGAGAGGTTCTAAGGCAAGGCGCGCAGCCGAGACCTTCGGGAACTCAAAACGAACACGAGCATAGATGATCATCGAGTGTTCAAACGATGACGTCCAAGTCTTGAGGACGGTCAAAAATGGGGTGTCTACACCATTGCATCTACAACAGACAATTGAGACACTTCCGCATGATGCGGCTCGTCAAGCCGAGGTTACGGCCCATCAGACTAAGGTTATAACTAGGCTACAGCAACAGTAACCACAGCCAGCAATGGCCTCTGCATCAACTGTACCCCCCGCGACTATCCTTGTGTCTGATGCTATTGCTAATACTGGTAGTGCTCAAGAAAACCAAGGTAATCTGATTTTCCCTGTCCAAAAAATCATCCCAGCACAAGCTTCCAAAGCACCGATTTATCAGACTGACACCTCTCGTTCAAGTTCGAGGTTGTTCCGACCGCACTTAAGGTCAACAAACTGGAGAAATTTTTCAAAAAAGTGCAAGGGGTCAATTCCATTACAGACATAGAGGATGGATACACCGAGTCAACAGTTACATTACTAGAGGTGGTTCAAAATGCTGCACATTGACCGTTTTGATGGTTCTAGGGACCTAATGGTTCATTTGCGGTTGTTATCAGATATCTTACGATATCGGCTTAACTAGATTGCATAAGCTATCTCTCTTCCGTTGCACCATGTCGAGTATAGGGCCCATCTGGTACGCCAAATTGGAAAATTCAGTAAAGCAGAAATGGGAAGAGTTAGCCGAGTCTTTCGTCACTCAGTACTCTTATAACATGAAAATTGAGGTTACAACTTGTGATCTTGAGGCGACACGTCAAGAGCCAAAGGAAGGCTTCTCTGAGTTTGTGACAAGATGGACGGCCAAGGCGTCTATGATGACCGTTCGACCTTCAGAGAAAGATCTTATCAGAATGGCTATTCGGAATCTGCATGGAAAACTATTGCAGAAAATGATTATTCTTCCCTTATTTACCTTCAAAGAGCTACATAAGATGGGGGTTCAAATCCTCGGATTATTACTGATGATAAGGAGCCGGCTAAAAGGCCGTTTGTTCGCAGTTCCAATGCTGCCAGTGGTAGCACAGCTACGTGGCCATCGGATGTAAGTGTTGTCACCACAACAAAAACTGCCGACCCCTTCGCTAACATAGGCCCACAAACATCATCCACCGTTACCCGACCTCAGGGTAGGACTTTTAACCAACTATACATGACCTTGTCTAAAGCCGTACAGGTGCTAGTCAAGAAAGGGCACCTGAAACCCTTAGAACCTAGCCCACTTCCTGACCCTCTTCCACCCAGGCATCACCCTGCAAAGTACTGTGCTTTTCACCAGCAGCATGGTCATGACATCGACCAGTGCTTCCGATTGCATCATGACATGCAAGATCTTATTGACAACAAGGTGATCGCTCCACCTCAGAAACCAAATGTAACCATAAATCCACTCCCAGCCCATAATCAAGTCCCCCCCACCTTGAAACCTAAACCTTATTTATACACTGGCCACCTCTTATGACCCCAGCGTATATATTACACCCTCTCACTTACTAAAACCGATGTTGTTCCTTCTAGAGGGCACAGACTTGGGTGTGATGGCCGCATCTAACCTACATGTTGAGCCTCACAGGTCAGTGGTGATGACACTTGCAGCGGAAGGGTTGTCGACCTCGAAGGGAGGTACTAGTTTGTTGTCAGATTATCCTGGAGACTTTTGTGAAAGGGCATATAACTCGTGTGATAACCCTGTTCCGTATTATGCTAATTGATCTTTATCATGAATATGATTATGTGTTTGATATGATTTTGAGTGCCATTTATATGAATATATGTGGTTTGAATTTCTATCTGTTCACCGTAGGAAAATCAGTTTGACTTTCTGCTTTGGAATTTAAATTGAAGGCCCTATCGGCCACGGAAACTGAAATTGACTACGCCATTGTGATTGGCATAATTTTTAGAGCCTACGGTGAAATTTAATTAAAGATTGATTTGGATCAAAATAATCAGATTCAAAATGACTAATTAAAGCACCATTACTTAATTTTAAGTGATTTGATTAAGGGAGCCTATAAATAGGCTCATTCACACTCAATTCCTCTCTTTTTAATTCATTTGGCTGAAATTAGCTCTCTAGGAAATGAGATAACCAAATTTAGAGAGAGAGAGAGTGAGGGCAATTGAAGGTTTGATCAAGAAGCTTGGGAATCTTGAAGAGAAACTCAAAGATTAACCATAATTTGGAAGATTTGAGCTTCTAGGTGAGTAATTGGTTATGAATCCATAAGTTTGAGGTTGTAATTTTGTAAATTCAAGTTAGATGATCACCTAGAACTTGAATTGAAGTTGGTATGTTCATGCATGGATAAAATCACCATGAATTTGCATAAACTAGCATGTAATATGTTGATTATGAAAAATTGAGCATTGAAGCATACATGCAAGCATAGTTTTGTTGAGTTTCATGGTTGTGAGCACCATTGGTGCTATTTGAAATGGAATTGAGGTCTAAGACTAACATGCATGTTGGATTGATAGAGACATGAATTTTTGTATGAAGTTTGAATGCATGGGTTTTTGGCCATACAAAAGAAATGAAGATTTAATTGAGAAATGGGTTATGATTTTGAATAATTTGGTCTCATACTCTCATATTCTCATATAGTATAATGCGTTTGCTTATTTCTGAACCAAAACCATGAGTTGGAGCCTTTGAACATCAGGTTTGAACTTGAAGAATAGTTCTGGAAAACCCAGAATTTTGCATGTCCGCTCGAGCGGGGAAAGCGCCGCTCGAGCGTGAAATGCGAGCTCCAAGAACTTTTTGCAGACATTGATGTCCATTCGAGCGGGTAAGTTCACGCTCGAGCGAGGAGCTCTATAGAATGATTTTCAGCTCGAGCGTCCGAAGTCGCACTCGAGCGTAAAAATGAGGCAACCAGTACTTTTGCAGACCCACGAGGTTCGCTCGAGCGGGGTAACCCACGCTCTAGCGGGGACCCCTGTTTCAGAAATTTTGTAAAAGTGTTCTGTGTTTCATTTTTCGTTCTCTTTCACTTCTAAGTACTCTTTGGCATGCATTGAGCATCATGAACGAATTAAAAGGATAAGAAAGAAGCCTAAGAGGGATGTACGAATTAAGAACAGATTGAATCGTTTGTGACCCATATGTGTTATGTAATGTGTAGAGTCAAGCTCAAGGGTGAATCCACCGGCAGAACACTGTGAGTAATATCTTAGTAAAGATATTTTGAAGTATGTTATTTGTCTAATTACTTATTTCCCTATAAGTCTTATAAGTTTGTTAATTTGAATTGTGGACAAATGTTTGCTGTGCCATATGGTTAGGCCAAAGGCCGTTGGATACAATCGAATGGGCCGAAGGCCGTATGACATAAATGAATGGGCCAAAGGCCGTATGACATAAATGAAAGGGCCAGAGGCCGTATGACATGAATGAAAGGGCCAAAGGCCGTATGACATGAATGAACGGGCCAAAGGCCGCATGACGTGAATGAACGGGCCAAAGGCCGTATGACTTGAATGAACGGGCCAAAGGCCGTATGACGTGAATAAACGGGCCAAAGGTCGTATGACGTGAATGAACGGGCCAAAGGTCGTATAACGTGAATGAACGGGCCAAAGGTCGTATGACGTGAATGAACGAGCCAAAGGCCGTATGACGTGAATGAACGGGCCAAAGGCCGTATGACGTGAATGAACATGCCAAAGGCCGTATGACGTGAATAAATGGGCCAGAGGCCGTATGACATGAATGAATGGGCCAGAAGCCGTATGACATAAATGACTGGGCCAGGGGCCGTAGGACATAAATGAATGGGCCGGGGGCCGTATGACATAAATGAATGGGCCAACGGCCGTATGTCACCAATGAATTGGGCCCGAGGCCGTTTGGTATGTTTGGAACTGCAGTCACTTGACCTATGTGTATAAATATATATACTAGATAGAAACATGAATTGGGCCCAAGGTCGTCTGATGTATGTTGTTCTAAATACCGTTCGTGTATCTTCTTTATTTGATATTATTCACTGGGCTTTCGCTCACGCTCATTCATGTGTCTGTAGGTGAGCCAAGGGAGGTCCAAACCCAGCCTCAGTGAAGTTTGTGTGAAACAGTCAAGGTTTTGAAGAGTCAGCCCATGCGTCTCACGCACGAGACTTGTTTTTGCCCTTTTGCTATTTTGTTATATTTTGTCATGTTGGCGAGAACTTTGGATTACGGTTGTATATAGTTTTGATTAGCTGACCATGACTTGAATGACCCTGTTGTGTAAAGCTTATATGTTAACTTTCCTTGATGCGTGTTTGTAGACACCCAATTTTTGACCGTCCTCAAGACTTGGACGTCACCGTTTGAACACTCGGTGGTCATCCATGTTCGTGTTCGTTTTGAGTTCTCGGAGGTCTCGGCTACGTGCCTTGCCTTAGGAACTCTCAACTTGACTGTTCTGTGCTTGGTTTTGCACCAAACACTTGTTGTTTTGCTTCTGAGGGTAGAGGAAGGCTTGTTAGCCATCCCCACACCTCACCGGCCATGGCTTGAGGCCACCGGCCCTGTTTTGTTGCTACCGGCCATTGGTGATGGCCGGTCGGCACTCTTTCTGGTCGGTCGACCATTGCTTTGGTCAATTTGTCATTTTTGGCTGGCCGACCACTGTTCATCTGCTTTTGGCAGATATTTTATGCCAGCTGTGATAGCTGGCATCCGCAATGCACCCCCTCCATACACGTGTATGGAGGGATTTCACTCTTGCTTAGCTTGTTTTGTAAGCTTTGCAAGATTGGAATTCCTATAAAGGGAGGGCTTCTCCTCCCTCCTCAAGGGTTCCAAGAAGTTCCAGAGGTCTGGTTTTAGGGTTAGGAGTCTTGTATCTATCCTATCTCTATATCTCCCTCTCCTTTTGATTTGTGTGTGTATAAGGTGTGTTTGTTCTTAGTTTTGCACTAAGGCACCTAGTGTTACACCATACCTTGGTTGCTGAGGTGCCAAAGGGTTGTTCTTGGAGTTCTTGGGCTGGTTTTGACCTAAGGAAGTGCTGGAGCTCTCTTTTGAAGAAGGTCTTCAAGGGTAAGAACCTTACCCCTTTATTCCCATTTTTGCACAAGGTTTTGACCTATCTTGATCTGTTTTTAAGCTTAGTGTATAACTAAAAAGTTCTGATTTTACTTGCTTTTGAACTTTTTTAAGGTTGTTTTGAGGTTTGGGGTTGTTTACCCCCTCTTAGGCCTTGTTTGGCCTCATTTTTGTGCTATTTTTGGTGAGCTCCGGGACCACCTTGTATTGGCCTCCTCACCACTGAAATCCAGAGGGATTTCAGTGGTGGGGATGGTGTTTTGAGGTCCTAAGAAGGAGAGGGCCATCCCCTCTCCTTGTTGTCTTCAAAACTTGTCATTTTAGCCTCATGTGTGAGCACCTTGATTAAGTCCATGTTGGCCATGTCTTAGTTGGTATTTGTGGTTATTTTGCCATGTTATAGCACTGTTTTAAGTTGGTTTAGACACACCATGCATGCTTTGCATACTTGTCTTGTAATGCCATGAAATTGCCTTAACATGCATCATGATGTACCATGACTTTCTAGCATGATTTTGGCTTAGCTTTGTGAAGCTTTTATGCATGTTTTGGTGTGCTTAAGGTCTGATTTTGGTTATTTGGGTCACCATGACTTGCTTTGTATAGCTACCATGCAATCTCCCTTGTAAGCTTTGAGTATTGGATTCTCTAGCATGCTCTATTTGCATCATTTCAGTGGTTTGGCACCATTAGTTATGTCATTTCAGTCCATATGGCATGCTTGTATGCTTGCATTTGATGCTCCTTTAGTGCTTTAAAAGGTTGATGTCTTATGCTCCATGTTTGGACCCTTGTGTATGCATCATGTGTAGGACATTTAGATGCCATCTAGGTGTGTCTTTGGCCTTGTTTTGGTCTGCCTTGGGACTGTTTTGAGTCCCTTTGGCCCTTTGAGGCTTGGTTGGCATGGTCATGGCTTGAGCCCCTTGGCTAGCCTTGAGTTTTGGGCTTGGTTGCATGCTTTGCTTGATTTGTTTAATTGGTTTGGCACCTTTTCTAACATGATTTCAGAGCTTACAATGTATGCCATTTGTCCATGTTTGTCCCCTTTTAAGTGTGCTTAAAAGTCCCTCTTTTGTGCTTAAGTTTTGGACCATGTTTGCATGCATGTTTGTATGTACATTTGCCTTCACGTGCTTAGCATATTGGCCACTGTTTTGGGCCTATTTGAGAGCTGCCCAAATTGGTGTAAGTCCATCCCCGCATGTTGTTGCATGCTTGCCTTGTATGTTGTCACATACTTGTTGCATGTTTGGTGAATTACATGTTGTAGCATGCTAGTTCAATTGTGCCTCGTTGTGTACTTAATCCATGACATGCTGTTGCATGCTTAGGTTGTAATGCATTTGGCATGCATTCTCTATTTTAGTTACTTAACATGTTGTCCATGTTGCATCTTGCATGCTTGCATGGTTAAATTACACTTTGCATGCTTGTTAGCTTGCATACTTGTTCACATGCTCACAGTGCATGCCTAGCTTCCATGCCTAGGTTGCATAGCATTAAGCATGCATCTCTTGCCTCTTGAATTGATTATGATAGAGGTTGGAGGCCTTTTGTTTGTTTGGTGTGCATCTCATTTGATATCAAGATGCACAACTTGACTTCTTGGGCCATCATGCATCGAAATGCGTGATTGGTGGCCCGAGGGTCGAGTACCATACTCCCCTGAGTCTTAAACATGATAGGGAGGGTGGTTGTGCAAACATTTGCTTGAAAATGCATTGCCATGCTTTGTCTGCCCTCTGCTGCTGTCAAAACAGGGTTCTGCAGGAAGAGATGGTCGACCGACCATTCTCAGTGCCGATCGACCAACAATGGATGGCCGAGAGCATCATAGATGGTCGATGACCACTTTTCCATGGCCGGTGACCATTCCTCTTGGCCGGTGGTCTCCCACAACCCTCAGGGAGTATTTCAGAAGCAACTTTGGGACTTGTGCAGTCTTCAGAGGCATAAAATGTAAACAGAGGCAGCTTGTGCATGGTGGTGGATTTCCGAGCGGAGCCGAGCACGCATGCATTGGACCCTCTTCCCGAGGCTGTTTTACCGCTTTATTAGCTTAGTTAATTTGCTTAACTAGTTAAGTGGTCTGTAACTATTTAATTAGCTTGTTAGTTAGTTAAATTTGTATTATTCTTTTGGTCCCTCCGAGAGAGGGCGAATTGTGTAATAAGCGTGCGTGTGTGTGATGCATGTCTTCCAACCCCCACTTCTTTCTCCCTTTTACTTACCTGCTTTTGATGGTTAGTATTAGGACATGTTTTGATTAGCATACTTATGATAGCATGTTTGCATCCATTCATTTGTATTGCATGCACCGGGCTCGGCGCATCATACTAATTGCATAGTATTTCAAATCTAACTTGAATACATGTCATCTGCTGCATTTCACATGCCATCCATAGATTAGCCGAGCCTATTCTAGCTGCATTTTGCCTGCGATGCATTAGCCATCTTAACATGGACTTGGATCATACATTTGATTACTAACATGTTCCTTGTTTTGGCTTGGAGTACTAGGTGAGTGTTTATGCTTTAGCATCTCGCATGAGTGTGAATGTTAACATGAAAGCATGCTTGCCATGAGGCTAACTGCTTAGTTGATTTACTGCCTGAATGCCTGTGGGTGAAGGTTGGATTGCTTGAGTTGGAACAACTCGTTGAAATCCGTGTTTTAGCCTACTTGCGAGTAGCAAATTTCAAACTGTCTTTCAAACGAGCGGATATGCAATGCTTTGTTCCAAATTAGGCGATCTAGTCTATACTTTTGTGTTGTGCGCATCACATAGTAAGATTAGCTAATTAACCGAAATAAGAATGCATAATGTTTTCAAAACTAGATATCATGGTTAGTAGAGGCCGATCTTTGATCGGGCGAGCGGGGGTGCTCATAGCTGACCTTCCCCAATCGTACCCAAGTTCCCGAGCCGAGGCAACTTTGGTGATGACGGACACGTGGCCTTAGGCAACGAGTCAGGGTTTCCTAAATTCCCCCATAAAAAATATTTAGGTGGCGACTCTGTATCTGGCAAAGCAGTCCATGTTTGGCACTTCTTTACAAAAATCTATTTTCCAAAACGATTTGCCGGATTTGGACTCTTTGGTGATTTATCAATCTCACATTGCACATTGTGAGATCAGATTAAGAACCGTGACACAAATCGAGTCCGAACTGTGGAAGAGCACCGGGGTCCGAGGGCGCGTCCACAACTTCTGGCGATTCTGCTGGGGAGTTTAGAGAGCTTGACTCGAACTCATGATATCTTGTTTTGATTACACTCATGTGTTTCTTTGCATTGCATGTGCATTGGTGCGCCTAAGGCATAGTGTTTGCCGTCTGCTATTCATGAACGGTTTACCGGAGGCTCGCTTCGAGAAGCGTGCCATAAGGCTGACCGGTTACGGGCTCTGCCAGGATGGGAACACAAACCCGGTTGTCACCGGGGCACCCTTTCGACCATTCGACCTAGTGCATGTTCGGAATCCATAGTGACCATTCCAAGCTAGGACAGGTTGCTACCCGATTATAGGTTGTTTGAAACCGTTGCGTGCGTAGTGAAACCATAGCTCCTGACAAAATAGGACAGGGAAACCCTATCCCAAAATAGGGGTGTTTTGGCTCTTGCTTGCTTGTTATGTGTTTTTTTGAGTTGACCTCTACAGGGGGAATGCATATATCAGTTTGCAAGTATGAGTATCAGGCCTGAGGGTATCAGTATCAGTGTTTTGAGAATCAGTTATATCTGCGAGTATCAGATTCAGTTTTTGGGGCAGTGATTTTGCGGAATAGTGATCAGTAGTAGAGTACCGTTATTCAGCTATGCTTGTGTATGTTCTGATTGGGCCGAAATGCTGCGTGTTTTCTCTTTTAGTTCAAAGATTTAGTACAGAATAGCCAGTGTTCTCCTTTGCTGAGGCAAGACAGACATTTGATCCGTCAGTCACCGTTCAGTTCAGCGAACTTATGATGACGCAAAGTTCAGAGGAAATTGTGGTTATGGCAGCTGCATTAGACCAAGGAATCATCTTGAAGGATGAGACCAATGTTGATGTACCGCATCCGCCCAGGTCGCCTGTCGCACACCCGATCTGGACACCCCAGTTGTTTCAAGCTCGTGAGCCCACCACGTTTGAGTTGATAGGAATGATTGGTGACCTTCAGAGGTCTGTGGCTGATCTCGCCTACGGAATGTCAGCTTCACCACCAACTACATCATATGCCGGGAATTTTGTACCGCAAGAACCCCCGCTACTGGGGTGAATTGTGATCGAGCTTAGCCAACCTGAGGTTGTCTCAAGCTATAGTAATGACGTGTCAACAACAACTGGGTTTCGCTCTGATATAGCAACCCAAACCCTCGATCAAGCTGAGGCTAGAGGTAAGAACAAAGTGGGAACAGATGCTGATCCCGTTGAACAACTGCTGTGGGCAGTCGAGGCTTTGAAAGCCGGGGGTTCAATAAAGCAAGTATTCGCAGTCGTGGCTAAGACTGTGGATGATGCTTTCCCCACTCCAACCGAGGGGAGTTCCCGCCAGGCAGAAAATCGGGATAGGCCCCGTCATGCCAGAACAGTTCCCTCCAATCCCAACCCTGCACCGGGAAAAGATCAGAGAGCCAAGGCAGCACCTGCCGATCCTTTTTCGAGTACATCCAGCAAAGGTCCACAGACTTCGAAGTATCTGCCCCGAGGGCGCAGAGTCTTTCACGCCCTCTACATGCCTTTGTCTAAAGCACTTCAAATCCTGGCGAAAAGGCATCTCAAACCTCTTGAGCCTCGGCCTCTCCCTAGTCATCTTCCAGCAGGCCATGATGCTACCGTGTACTGCGCGTACCACCAGCAAACCGGTCATAGCACCGATAACTGCTTCCGTCTTCGCCATGAAGTACAGGACTTGATCGACAATGAGGTCATCCTCCCACCTACCTCAGCAAAGTCTGTCACCACTGAGCTGTTGGACTTCGAGGATACTACAAGTATGTGATCAGGGGTTGGACCACCTACGGGCGGCGCTCAGTGTATTTCAGATGTGGCGTCTGGCACGCACTGTTTTGAGCATTTGCGAATGCTGGTTTTTGTAATTTCTGGCTTGGGTGTTGAGTCAGTTCTCCGGTTCTGTTTTTGAGTCTGTCTCTTTGTTTTGAGTCAGTCTTTTTGCTTAAGGGTCTGTCTTGTTGTATCGAATCAGTCCCATTGTATAGAAATCAGGTGATTCCAGGGTCGTTGCCTCGGATATCAGTATTTTGTTTTGTAATTATCCTTTTGCTTTCTTTTGAGTCTGTCTCTTGTGGAGCCAGTTGCAACCAGGAAATCTGAATGAAACAGCTGCGCTATCATGTTTCCGTGCTTATTGCTACTTTGAGCTAGTTGTGCCAGAGGATTTGAATGAAACGGCGAGCATCTCACTTACTCTTCTGCACCTCGAACTCATTGCATTGACCTAAGTTTTTCAAAACTTTTTTTTAACACTGTGGTGATGAAAACGAAGAGGAAGGAATTCCTCGGGTTTTGCAAAATTTGACCAATTGAGAGAAAGAGAGGCATGCTAAGCCCTTAATGAATGAGATCATGTTTGTTAACGTGAGTACTGAGAAGGATCCTGGCTTGATCCAGATTGGCTCCACATTGTCTTCCGCGCGAGCGATTTGTCGCTTTCTTAAAAGATTTCAAAAAAATGTTTTGCGCAGTCCTGCGAAGACCTGTGTGGAATCGCTCTTGAGATTGTGCAGCCTAGGATCGCTCTCAGCCTCAAGATTCAACCCCTTGCTCTCAAAACCTTGAACGTGAATTCAGAATGTTCAACGGCCAACCGCAATGTGAGGCTTGTATGGCCAGATCAGAAGCACCCCTCGAATAAGGGGCAAAAGACGTCAGAGAATGTACTCGAAGAGTCCACGACGAAGATCGGCAAGAATGCCAAATCCCAGAAGGGAAGAAAGAAGAAGGTATCGCTGAAGGGCAATTGAGTTCTGATCCACAACACTAGGGGCAAATTCAGCCCCCCATTGGATGGACTCCTGCATCGTCAGCGAACAACAGTCGTTCTCTTAGATTCAGATGACTCCAGGATCTCAAAAACCATTTGGCATGGACCAAGCTACACTTTTACCCTTGAGAGGCTCGCTGGGCCGAAAACCCGGAAGGGCGACCCAGGCAAAAGTTAGAGCAAGAAAAAAAAAGAAAAGAACAAAAAAAGAAAATGAAAGAAGAAAAAAGAAGAAGAAATGAAAAGAATTGAAAAGAAAAGAAAAACAAAGCTCGCAAGGTTGAAAACCCGGAAGGGCGGCCTTGGCAAAAGTTAGAGCGTAGAAGGTGAGGGTTAATACACGAGTGTACCTATCGGAACTACGTAGGCTTGATTCCCATGTTGGGATACGTAGGCAACTTCATCCTGAAGTCCAGCCACAACACTTTCAAAGTGACTGTGTCCATATATTGGTTTTGACCATCTTCGTCTTCTCTGTATCCGAGAGTTCGGTTGCGATCATCACTAATGAGAACTGTTCACAGTATGCTGCGGCATTATCCAGACAAGGGGCAACTTTCCGTTGCCATGAGTCGCCATTCAAACAAGGGGCAACTTTCCGTTGCCATGCAGCTCTCTTCAAGCAAGAGGCAATTTTCCTTCGGATCCGAGGTTACGCATCTTGAGAGTAGGTTCCGTGCTCGTTGAGCACTGGTTGTTTGCCAAAACGGTTTTTGAGAATTTTTACTGAGGTTGACTAATTTCTTGAAAATTATTCCATCTTTTCCAAAACTGAACCATTTCTTGGACCCAAAAAAGGAAAATTTTCAGTGCTCATAGCATGACTTGCATGATTTTGAATCAGAAAATTGAACAAGCATGCTAATCTAACTCTCATTTTGGTCAAAATTGTTTTAGTAGAAAACCAAAAAAAAAAAAATGGTCAAAATGATGAACTAGGGGCACAGATGAGTCAGGTTTCCTGTCTTTCCCCCATTGCCAGCATACTTGCCAGAAGAGGACACAACTGGAGTTGTCTGTAAAGGGCTGAAAGCTCCCTCACCCTCCGAGCAACGAGGTATCAAACCAAGTGCGAAGCACGAATTGGAATGGGTCAAGATACTCCACTCCCTCATCTGGGGCATCGACTAGACACCACCAGAAGAAATAGCTGCGAGCTAACAGTGTTGGGCAAGAGCCCGCAACTTCTTGTTTATCCATTAACCACCCAGGGGAGGGATTAAAAATGAGAGATTGAAGAATAGAGAGATGTACGCTGAGAGAAAAAGTGAGGAAAAGGGCTTTTTCAGAAAACTAGAGATTGAGTGCCAAGTGATGTGAGAATCACAAGTGAGAAAGGGTGGGAAACCATACCCGGAGGAACTGGCTCCTCACAAACTGAAATTTCTCATCTTTGAAACACGTCTGAGTGTCGTGTCTTTTGTTTTGTCTGCCTCGATTCTCGTCTTGAGTCGTTTCAAATGCCTGTGTTTGTCTTTAGGTTGTATACCTTTTGTTTTCCATTGTTGAGTCTTTTTTGCTGTGTTCAGTTGTAGACTCAATACCCGGTTGAGAACCCTTTTCTCATTTTCAAAAAATCGTTTTGTACTCAAAGTGCTGTGCCATTCTCCACATTTGTGCAAAGCAAGACTAGTTCTTTCAACGACCACAGGGTTTGACCCAGGTCATGTCAGAATAGTAAAACCTGGACCTATCTGAAGCTTTTTTTTTGGGTTCCGGGCTGCGAAGCAAAAGAAGAAAGGGAAAATTTGGAGCATCTGAGTGTGTTTCAATTTCTGCCGATTCCACCTTTGTATTCCGTCTTTTCAGATTGGACTGTTTGTTCAGGATTTGCCGTGTGTAGAATGAACCAAGCGTTGTGTTATGGGCTGTATGTTCAGAATGAGCAGTATTGTTGTATGAGTTGTTTTGTCGTTGGCCGGTTCATTATCTGGTTATTACGATGTAAGTGTTCCAATTTTCAAACTAAAGATCAATCTCACTTACATTGTCATGTAATGTGATGCAATGCGATGCGATGTGATGAACAAATGTAACACTTTCTTTTTCAAACAAAAAGCTTGTTTCATTTCATCATCTTTTCAAGTACATAGCTTTGAAGAAAATAAAACCTGCCTGCGACAGTACAATATGTTCAAGCTACCAGCAAAAAGAAAAGTAAAACAAAAAGAAGAAAAGCAGCAAAAATCTAGATCGACGCGAAGTGGTCTCAGGCCTGAGGGTCTATCCTCGACCTCTTCCTGGACGAAGGTCCAGGAGCATCATCGCCGGCTCCATAGTCTGAGCCCGAGTCATCTCCGGTCTCCTCCTCAGACGACTCTGCCTCTACCTCTGCCTCAAACTCATCATCGTCAGGAACTGGTGCTCGAGAGCTGCTCCCAACATGAGTGCGCCCCGCTTTGGTGCGGGGATATACTGTGCCTCCTCGCCCTCCTCCTCGAGCAGGAACAGAAGGTCCAGCTGGAGCACCTCCTGCAGTTGGAATCTGGAATGGGGCCTGAAAAGGACAAATGGCAAACGCATCAGTATGCTACGCAAAGCAGATTATGAATACTGTGAGCAGTGTATGAATACAGAATGCAGTGTATGAGTACAGAGTATGAATGCTGTGAGCAGTGTACGAATACAGAATGCAGTGACTGAGTGCAGTGTATGAATGTCGTGAGCAATGCTATGAACAGTCTGCGGGTTACAGTGTATCAAATGCCGTGAGGGCTGTGTATCAAGTGCTGTGTTGATAGTGCGATGCATCAGATTATGTGAAACAGTTTATGTAGAGTTTGAGACTGTGGTCAGAAAGCCTACCGGGATACTGTAAATGGCCAGTAGGTCGAGGCTCCGCTGAAGCATCCCCATCATGGAGGCGGTTAACTCCAGGGACTGACGAGTATACTCGGAGAAAGCCTGGAAAAGTGTTAGAAGTATCAGTATTCTGCGGAATATCAAACAGAAATGAAATCAAATGACTGTGCAGAATGCAAAATGTAGTAGTACATACTGGGGCCAAGTCGTAGAACCCGACTAGCCTGTGATCAGCCGGAGGGGGAGCGATGGGGATCTGATAAGTCTCCCCACCCTACCCTCTGCCTGTCATCATCGTAGGCAGCGCTGGCCACCCAGCTCTCTACCCTCTCCGAGGCCCACTCCTACCACGGACCCGAGCCATCCTCGGTGCTCCTACTCCTGCTCCTGCTCTAGCTGCCGACGCCGCTGGCCTCTCCCTCTCAGCTTGACCGCCACTACTCAGAGGCCGCATGATATAGGTCCGAACATACTCCGCGTAGTCGCCCTCGCCTCTAAAACGCTCTGTATCCCATCCGATCGTGTAATCGGCCATGTGCTCGAGGGAGAACCCCTCAGTATCCCTCATGTGAGTAGGAGGTGGACCCGGGGCTATCTGCTCTAATAAACCTAAGGTCTGGCGCAGGAAGCGCTCGCCCAGGTACCAAGCCCGACAGACCGGGCCCTCCAGCAGAATCCTGAATCGGGCAGTCTCCTCAGCACTAGCATATCGCTCCCGAACTATGGCTGGCAATGGAGCCCAGGGCTGCCATGTAATCTGCAAATGATACACAGTTGTTTATCTGCTGTTATCGAAAGAACAATGTAAAGCGAAGCTTCAATGAATTGCAAGTTCTAAGATACCTCTGCGGCGGTGATGATGTCAAAGTATCGGCGGAAGAATATGAAAGACTCCCGTGGTCTTCACACGCATCTCACGTCAAAACGACGAGAGAATGGAACGCCGAGGGGGACCTCCTCGTCTGGCACTGGGGCAAGCCTCGGGAAGTAGGCATATACCCACAACTACAGAAGTGTAACAGAGCAAATATCAGTATGCTTATAAGATAAAGCAGAATGCAGAATAAAGCAGAAATTGCAGAATCGTGTATTGTGCAGTGCATAGTGCAGAGTGTACAGTACGTGCAGTATACAGTCAATGTAAAATAGATTGCATGTTTGCAGTGTGTGCAGTGTACAATCAGTTGGTAGCAGATTGGGCAGTATATGAAGTATTGTGCAAATGTGTGCAGCGTGTAAAGCAGATTATATGTGTGTCGTGTGTGCAGTATATGACCAGTGTGAAGTAGGCCGTAGTGTGTGCAGAGTACAGAGTACAGATAATGTAAAGTAGAAATGTAAAACAGAGAAGAAGATGTACCTCCCAAGATCGCCAGTAGCCCCCGAGCAACTGTCCGCTGCAACGGGAGGATGAGCTCATATATCCATACAGAGTGGCCAAGCCGGCACCACCCCAGTCATGAAGGCGGATCTTGGTCACGTCAACCAGTGCACTCAGCAGAAAAAGAGGCACAGTGTTCGCCCGGTCGGTGAAGAGAGTGGTCCCCAGCAGGAACATAAGGAAGCCGCGTGCATACTGCTCCACCTCCTCCTGAGCCATCTGTGCCTCCTGAGCCAAGGATGGCTGAACCCTGAAGTGGTCCTCGAACCACGAGTATCGTACAAATCCTGGACGAGCAAGAGGTGGTAGGGCACCGAGCAGGTACATTTGAGCGGCCTCCCACTCGTCCATATCCGTATCGAAGGGGATCGGATCACCCCCTACCCCGATGCTGGTAAGCATCAAGAAGTCGAAGGGAGTCATCGTCATGTCTCCCGTGGCTGAAAAGTGGAAGGAGTCAGTGGTGTCCCACCACCTCTCCACCCAAGGTAGCAAGAAAAGGCCTGCTCGCAGTAAGGGGTGAGACTCCCCTGCAGAAAGTGCCGAAGCAGGCCTGGTCGATGATGTGGCGGACCGCATCAGGTAGCTCCATGTACTATCCGCGGGCAGCGACGTTCCCATACCCCCGGAAGGCATGAGAATCTCCCTGTGGTCAAAACAAACAATTGCGAAGCAGTGTTACAAATACAATGTTGAATGCACTCAGAATTGATGAAAATATAGCATGTGTGCACATGTTCCAGTCAAACAGATATCGAGTGCGGGTGTGCGTCGCAGTGAACTCCAGCATGGTGATGTTGCAACAGTTTGTTCGGATCATTTCAGTGAAAATACAGGTGTGTGCGCATGTTCAGATTCAACAGATACCGGGTGCCGGTGTGCTCACAGTGAACTAGAGCATATGATGTATCAATGCAGCGTGTGTGCGCATGTTAAGATTCAAAACAAATACCGGGTGCCGGTGTGTCATAGTGAACTACAGCATATGATGTATCAATGCATCGTATGTGCGCATGTTCAGATTCAAACAGATACCGGGTGCCGGTGTGCTCACAGTGAACTACATCATATGATGTATCAATGCAACGTGTGTACACGTTTTCAGATTCAAACAGATATCAGGTGCAAGTGTGTTCACAGTAAACTGCAACATGTGGTATATCGGTGTATCCGGGCTGAGCAGTTAAAAGAACAAGATTGACTGTTTTGCAGTTATGGTCTAATTGCAGAAAATAAAACAGAGGGAGAGTATACCTCGGAAGCGTCATAAGACAGATGTGACTCTGGCTCGCGTAGTAGAAGCTCTGGTGGCACGCCCCTGGCAAAACTCCTGAACTGGCGAAGTCCGTCGGGAGGCAACACGTGAATCGCCGGCCTGTAGGTCGCCGGGTTTGAACGGTCGAATGCTCAAAGGCAAGAGCTCGGCCTCGGGTCCATATCCTGCTCCGGAGGAGTCCACCTCGTGGGAGATCATCTACTATGTCGACAATGGTGTTGAAAATGGCCGGAAGTGTGAAAAACCGGGTGAGAATGTGAAAGTCAACTGAAAAGTCAACCCTGGGTGAGTGAAAAATGGCCGGAAAGGTCAAGGTCCGAAAAGGGCACAAAGATCGAGGGTAAACTCGAGGGAAACAAACCCCGAGTGGTGGAAATCGAGAAAAATACACCGAACCAAGATTTTGTTCGGTTCCAAAACGTGCAAAACGAGGAGGTGTTCGCGAATCGAACGACGAAAGTGTTGAAAACACGGGAAAAAACGAGGATCGAAGATGGGAAAAACACCTAGAGAGAAGGGGGAGAAGTTTTCGAGCTTGTGAGAAGTGAAAGAAATAGGGTTTAAGGCCTATATTTAAAGACCCGTGGCCGAATTGACAAAACTGCCCCGATACAGGCATTTTGGCCGATCGGCCACATTGTTAGCAGGTCGGCTAAATTGTTGGCCGATGTCCTTGTTTTGTGGCCGATGGATGGCCGGTGACTCCTTTGGTGGTCGGTGAATCTCCTACACCCTTGTTTGGGTCATTGATGTGGTTTGGGACCTTATTTGCTCAAGACAGTGCAAGGAACTGCATTTTTTAAGCTTAACCGGTCTCCGTTTTGACCTCGGACCGTGTCTTCTGTGCGTAGCACTCGATATGCGCATGGTGTATCCTTTTTCGTATCCTTTGGTATCTTGCGAGATTCAATAACTGCTTTGAATGCGTTGTATTACAATGTTTTGCCTTGTTAACGATTAGCATACATAGGTTGTGTTGTTATGCATGTCTACACGTGTTGTAACACGCATAACTTGCATTGTTATACACTGTTCATTTGCATTGTCATGCATCTCAAAAGACGTGCGTTGTCACGCGTTCAAGTTCATTTGCATTGTCATGCCGCTCAAAAGACGTGCGTTGTCGCGCATTCGAGTTCACATGCATTGTCATGCATCTCAAAAGACGTGCATTGTCGCGCATTCGAGTTCATTTGCATTGTTATGCATCTCAAAAGACGTGCGTTGTCACGCATTTCGAGTTTCTTTGCATTGTCATGCATTTCAAAAGACGTGTGTCGTCGCGCATTTGAGTTCATTTGCATTGTCATGCATTTCAAAAAAAAAAAAAACAACAAAAAAATATAACAAACAAACATGCATTGTCATGCATTTTCTTACCGCGCATCGTTATGCGCACCTTACACGCATTGTCATGCATATCATGCATTTTTCCTTACTTTGCATTGTAGATAGCATGCATTGTAAATATTGCATTGTACATAGCATGCATTGTATATATTGCATTGTACATATTTTACATTCCATTGCATATAGAATATATTGCATTGTAGATTGCATGCATTTGCTGCATTATCCATCTATCGCTTGCGCCTTTTCATGTTGAGCTTGGTCTGGTATGTGCCCGTACTTTTCACGTTGAAGCACGGTTATGATATTATGTGTACGCACCTAGTGTTGTGGGTGACGGCACCGTTTCTATGTTAAACGCGGTTTGTATGTGTCCATGCCTTTCCTAGGCAAGATACGGTTTGGTCGCATGCCATTCCATTCCATTGCATATAGAATATATCGCATTGTAGCATCGCATGCATTTGCTGCATCCTCCATCTATCGCTTGCGCCTTTCCAAGTTGAGCTTGGTTTGGTATGTGCTCATACTTTTCACGTTGAAGCACGGTTATGATATTATGTGTACGCACCTAGTGTTGTGGGTGACGGCACCGTTTCTGTGTTAGACGCAATTTGTATGTGTTCATGCCTTTCCTAGGCAAGACATGGTTTGGCCACGTGCCTTATCCACTGCATTCATTGCATTGTAGTGTAGTTTGTTGCATCCAGCATTTAGGATCATGGTCTTTCCTGAGCAGAGCATGCCTCACTTATATCATCCCACCCAATTACTTGTATCTTGTGTTCCGTCTACACACACATAGTTCTGCATGTGTACGCGCCTATTCCACTGATGGGATTGTGGTTTGAGGGTGTCGGCACCTTTTCTATGGTAGACGGATTTTGCATCTCCATCATCTTTATGATATTTGTGTGGTTTTGTACTGCTTATGGTTTGATCATCTCAAATGCATTGCATATCATTTGCATTGTTTATACATAGTTTTGTAAATATTGCATTATCATGCATCCATTCCACATTGCTATGCGCCACGCATAGGTTGCATTGTCCTGCACCCCTTCACTCGCGTTGTCACGCAGTTTTAGATTGCATTGTTATGCATGTTGCTAACGATAATGTACTTGTTAAGTTTCTTTCTTTTCAGGCACGATATTGTATGTACGGTTCATTTGAAGCTGGCGCGACCAGACGAACCAGACAGGTATTGTATTCTCCGTGTGAGACGTAGCGAGAATTACATAATTCTCTTACATCCTTTCTACATTGTAATGTAGTTGGATTTGTGTTTGATTGCTTAAAACTGTTGCATGATTTGCTTCGTTACAGCTTTCTTTGCATGATCATAAGTTATGCCGGCTTTGTGCATTGTTTTGCATTTTTCCCTGCCTTCGGGCGCATATCTTTGTCTGTGGCTTGTATGCTTTGTCTAAGTCTTCGGCCTTGTCAAAAATGGGTCGTCTCTGGCTTTGACACTCACTCCCGTCATTGTTATGACTTTCGAGTTCTGTCAAAGAGGGGCAACTGTAGACACCCCATTTTTGACCGTCCTCAAGACTTGGACGTCACCGTTTGAACACTCGGTGATCATCCATGTTCGTGTTCGTTTTGAGTTCGGAGGTCTCGGCTACGTGCCTTGCCTTAGGAACTCTCAACTTGACTGTTCTATGCTTGTTTTGCACCAAACACTTGTTGTTTTGCTTCTGAGGGTAGAGGAAGGCTTGTTAGCCATCCCCACCTCACCGGCCATGGCTTGAGGCCACCGGCCCTGTTTTGTTGCTACCGGCCATTGGTGATAGCCGGTCGGCACTCTTTCTGATCGGTCGACCATTGCTTTGGTCAATTTGTCATTTTTGGCTGGCCGACCACTGTTCATCTGCTTTTGGCAATATTTTATGCCAGCTGTGATAGCTGGCATCCGCAATGCACCCCCTCCATACACGTGTATGGAGGGATTTCCTCTTGCTTAGCTGTTTTGTAAGCTTTGCAAGATTGGAATTCCTATAAAGGGAGGGCTTCTCCTCCCTCCTCAAGGGTTCCAAGAAGTTCCAGAGGTTGGTTTTAGGGTTAGGAGTCTTGTATCTATCCTATCTCTATATCTCCCTCTCTTTTGATTTGTGTGTGTATAAGGTGTTTGTTCTTAGTTTTGCACTAAGGCACCTAGTGTTACACCATACCTTGGTTGCTGAGGTGCCAAAGGGTTGTTCTTGGAGTTCTTGGGCTGGTTTTGACCTAAGGAAGCCGCTGGAGCTCTCCTTTTGAAGAAGGTCTTCAAGGGTAAGAACCTTACCCTTTTAATCCCCATTTTTGCACAAGGTTTTGACCTATCTTGCATCTTTTTTTAAGCTTAGTGTATAATTGAAAAAAGTTCTAATTTTACTTGCTTTTGAACTTTGCTTAAGGTTGTTTTGAGGTTTGGGGTTGTTTACCCCCCTTAGGCCTTGTTTGGCCTCCTTTTTGTGCTATTTTTGGTGAGCTCCGGGACCACCTTGTATTGGCCTCCTCACCACTGAAATCCAGAGAGATTTCAGTGGTGGGGATGGTGTTTTGAGGTCCTAAGAAGGAGAGGGTCATCCCCTCTTCTTGTTGTCTTCAAAACTTGTCATTTTAGCCTCATGTGTGAGCACCTTGATTAAGTCCATGTTGGCCATGTCTTAGTTGGTATTTGTGGTTATTTTGCCATGTTATAGCACTGTTTTAAGTTGGTTTAGACACACCATGCATGCTTTGCATACTTGTCTTGTAATGCCATAAAATTGCCTTAACATGCATCATGATGTACCATGACTTTCTAGCATGATTTCGGCTTAGCTTTGTGAAACATTTATGCATGTTTTGGTGTGTTTGAAGTCTGATTTTGGTTATTTGGGTCATCCACGACTTGCTTTGTATAGCTACCATGCAATCTCCCTTGTAAGCTTTAAGTATTGGATTCTCTAGCATGCTCTATTTGCATCATTTCAGTGGCTTGGCACCATTAGTTATGTCATTTCAGTCCATATGGCATGCTTGTATGCTTGCATTTGATGCTCCTTTAGTGCTTAAAAGGTTGATGTCTTATGCTCCATGTTTGGACCCTTGTGTATGCCATCATGTGTAGGACATTTAGATGCCATCTAGTGTGTCTTTGGCCTTGTTTTGGTCTGCCTTGGACTGTTTTGAGTCCCTTTGGCCCTTTGAGGCTTGGTTGGCATGGTCATGGCTTGAGCCCCTTGGCTAGCCTTGAGTTTTGGGCTTGGTTGCATGCTTTGCTTGATTTGTTTAATTGGTTTGGCACCTTTTCTAACATGATTTCAGAGCTTACAATGCATGCCATTTGTCCATGTTTGTTCCTTTTAAGTGTGCTTAAAAGTCCCTCTTTTGTGCTTAAAGTTTTGGACCATGTTTGCATGCATGTTTGTATGTACATTTGCCTTCACGTGCTTAGCATATTGGCCACTGTTTTGGGCCTATTTGAGAGCTGCCCAAATTGGTGTAAGTCCATCCCCGCATATTGTTGCATGCTTGCCTTGTATGTTGTCACATACTTGTTGCATATTTGGTGAATTACATGTTGTAGCATGCTAGTTCAATTGTGCCTCGTTGTGTACTTAATCCATGACATGTTGTTGCATGCTTAGGTTGTAATGCATTTGGCATGCATTCTCTCTTTTAGTTACTTAACAGGTTGTCCATGTTGCATCTTGCATGCTTGCATGGTTAAATTACACCTTCCATACTTGTTCACATGCTCATGGTGCATGCCTAGCTTCCATGCCTAGGTTGCATAGCATTAAGCATGCATCTCTTGCCTCTTGAATTGATTATGATAGAGGTTGGAGGCCTTTTGTTTGTTTGGTGTGCATCTCATTTGATATCAAGATGCACAACTTGACTTCTTGGGCATCATGCATCGAAATGCGTGATTGGTGGCCCGAGGGTCGTACCATACTCCCTGAGTCTTAAACATGATAGGGAGGGTGGTTGTGCAAACATTTGCTTGATGCATTGCCATGCTTTGTCTGCCCTCTGCTGCTGTCAAAACAGGGTTCTGCAGGAAGAGATGGTCGACCGACCATTCTCAGTGCCGATCGACCAACAATGGATGGCCGAGAGCATCATAGATGGTCGATGACCACTTTTCCATGGCCGGTGACCATTTCCTCTTGGCCGGTGGTCTCCCACAACCCTCAGGAGTATTTCAGAAGCAACTTTGGGACTTGTGCAGTCTTCAGAGGCATAAAACAGTGCAAACAGAGGCAGCTTGTGCATGGTGGTGGATTTCCGAGCGGAGCCGGCACGCATGCATTGGACCCTCTTCCCGAGGCTGTTTTACCGCTTTATTAGCTTAGTTAATTTGCTTAACTAGTTAAGTGGTCTGTAATTAGCTTGTTAGTTAGTTAAATTTGTATTATTCTTTTGGTCCCTCCGAGAGAGGGCGAATTGTGTAATAAGCGTGCGTGTGTGTGATGCATGTCTTCCAACCCCCACTTCTTTCTCCCTTTTACTTACCTGCTTTTGATGGTTAGTATTAGGACATGTTTTGATTAGCATACTTATGATGCATGTGCATCCATTCATTTGTATTGCATGCACCGGGCTCGGCGCATCATACTAATTGCATAGTATTTCAAATCTAACTTGAATACATGTCATCTGCTGCATTTCACATGCCATCCATAGATTAGCCGAGCCTATTCTAGCTGCATTTTGCCTGCGATGCATTAGCCATCTTAACATGGACTTGGATCATATATTTGATTACTAACATGTTCCTTGTTTTGGCTTGGAGTACTAGGTGAGTGTTTATGCTTTAGCATCTCGCATGAGTGTGAATGTTAACATGAAAGCATGCTTGCCATGAGGCTAACTGCTTAGTTGATTTACTGCTGAATGCCTGTGGGTGAAGGTTGGATTGCTTGAGTTGGAACAACTCGTTGAAATCCGTGTTTTAGCCTACTTGCGAGTAGCAAATTTCAAACTGTCTTTCAAACGAGCAGATATGCAATGCTTTGTTCCAAATTAGGCGATCTAGTCTATACTTTTGTGTTGTGCGCATCACATAATAAGATTAGCTAATTAACCGGAATAAGAATGCATAATGTTTTCAAAACTAGATATCATGGTTAGTAGAGGCCGATCTTTGATCGGGCGAGCGGGGGTGCTCATAGCTGACCTTCCCCAATCATACCCAAGTTCCCGAGCTGGTGATGACGGACACGTGGCCTTAGGCAACGAGTCAAGGTTTCCTAAATTCCCCCATAAAAAAATATTTAGGTGGCGACTTTGTATCTGGCAAAGCAGTCCATGTTTGGAACTTCTTTACAAAAATCTGTTTTCCAAAATGATTTGCCGGATTTGGACTCTTTGGTGATTTCTCAATCTCACATTGCACATTGTCAAATTAGATTAAGAACCGACACAATCAAGTCCGAACTGTAGAGGCACGGGGGCCCGAGGGCGCGTCCACAGTGTTATTAATGTATGTTTGAGAAATGTTATAACGTGCCATGTAAGCACAGCTCTATGGACAAAAGTTTGAAATTGCTTCCGTTTGGCCCCTTTAATTTGATGAGATATGTCTGGTTTGATTTGAGGCCATAGGTAATCCCTTGATTACTAGCCGGTTATGACCTTAATCCGTAGGGGCGGGTTCGGGTCATGACAGAGTGGTATCAGAGCACGAGTTAATAACTCACACACTTGTCCGAAAGAGCAATAAGCATCTAGAAAAGATCTAGGATGCATTCATGTGATAAGTAGGAATTTGTAAACATTGAGACTATGTTTAAATGCTCTGAAATAAATGATTATGTACTGTATGCTTGTGAACTACTTGCATTATAAATTATGTGAATATGTATGCTCTTTATTATATGCATACTTGTGAAACTTCTGTATAAAGAATAATGCAAGTCTAATCAGATGGTGAGAACAAGAGGTGATGAGATAGAAGAGTCCTCTACTGCCAGAATGGATATGATAGAAAGATTAATCCAGGAAATGGCAGAAACATTGAGGCAACAACCACATCCTCCACCTCCACCTCCGACACCACCCGTGCTAGACTTACAAAATGATGACTGAATAATAGCTCTCACCAAAGAGTTCAAGAAAATGAAACCACCACAGTTCCATGGGGGATTAGACCCATCAAATGCCGAAGCATGGGTTCTTGGGATCGAAAAGCTGTTTGAAGTGTTTCCTTGTACAGAGACACAGAAAGTACTAGCCACCATTATGCTAGAAGATGAGGCAAGAAGATGGTGGATGTTAATGCGGGAGAATCATAAGGAAGTTGGTTGGACGAAATTTTTGGAAATTTTCTACGATAAATACTTTCCACAATGTGTCTGTGACAGGAAGGTCTCGGAGTTCATGGAACTTAGGCAAGACAGTATAACTGTAGCTGAGTATGAGGCCAAATTCACGGAGTTGGCCAGGTTTGCACCTCATGTGATTGATACCGACTACAAGAAAGCGAGGCATTTTGAAGGTGGGCTTCGAAGTGATATTTTAGAAAGGGTGAATGTCATAAAACTGGAAACCTATATTGGGGTGCTAGATCGGGCTATAATATCAGAGGCTAACATAGCCAGACAGACTAAAGCCAACCAGATTGGAAAGGTAGTAAAAGACAAGGCTTCTTTTCGAAGAAGAAATTTTTGAAAAAGCAAAATACAGGCTCCTCGAGTACTTCTAATTCTTCCCGAGATACATCACCAATGTGTAATATTTGTAGTAAGAGGCGTCGTGGGGTTTGTTACCATGTGTCGAGAGCTTGTTTTAAATGTGGAAAAATTGGGCATATGGCCAGAGAATGTAATCAGAACAGTGGGAAGATAGCTACTAGCTCCACTGCATCGATCCCAAAACCGGGAAATACTATGAGATCTACTACCATCAGAGATACCGTGAGGCAAGTGAGAGTTTTTGCGCTTGTTTTGGGCGATACACGGAATGCTAATGCAGTTGTCTCAGGTACTATTTCTATATGTAATCAGGATGCTTTTGTGTTAATTGACTCCTGGTCAACGCACTCTTTCGTAACATGTGCATTTGGATCTAGACTTAGTAGACCTCTAGAATTATTTCCATATCTGCTATGTGTATCTGCTCCATCTGGGGAATCTATGTTGTGTGAATCTATATATCGATTCTGTGACATGCGTATTGAGGATGCTATTTATATGTAGATTTGTTGCCCTTGAACTTTAGACATTTCGATGTAATTTTGGGCATGGATTGGTTAACTAAATATTGTGCCACCATTGATTGTGTGACAAAACGGGTTGTATTTAAACACCAGAACATAAAGAAATTGTGTTTGTGGGTAATGGGGTAGTGCCTCCACCTTACTTAATATCTGTAATGAAGGCATGCAAATTAATCAGGAAAAGGGGCCAGGGTTATTTATGTTGTGTGCTATCTGAACAATCTGTGAATGTTGAATTGAACAGTATCCCTATTGTTAGAGAATTTCCAGATGTGTTTCCAAATGAATTACCAGGGGAATTGGTGGACAGGGAGATAGAGTTTACAATTGAGATTATGCCAAGCACCCAGCCTATTTCTGAAACTCCCTACAGAATGGTTGCTGCTGAAATGAAAGAACTGAAACTACAGTTGCAAGACCTGCTTGACAAAGGGTTTATCCGACCTAGCACTTCGCCATGGGGTGCACCAGTCTTGTTTGTGAAGAAGAAAGATGGAACCTTGCGTTTATGTATCGACTATCAAGAATTGAACAAGGTAACAATAAAGAATAAATGTCCCCTACCTCGTTTTGATGACCTATTTGACCAGTTGTGGGGATCACAAGTGTTTTCCAAAATTGATTTGAGATCCGGGTATCATCAGTTTAAAGTGAAAGCGGAAGATGTTGAGAAAACCGCATTTCGAACAAGGTATGGCCATTATGAATTTCTTGTTATGCCATTCGGGGTAACTAATGCTCCGGCAGTGTTTATGGACTTAATGAACCGAATTTTTAAAACCTACCCTGATGAATTTGTTGTGGTTTTTATTGATGACATTTTGATATACTCCAAGAATAGACTTGAACATGAACAACATCTGAGGACTGTGTTGCAGATACTTAGAGAAAAGAAGTTATTTGCTAAACTAAAGAAATGTGAATTTTGGTTGGATGAAGTCATATTTTTAGGACATGTGATCAACAAAGAGGGGATTTCAGTGGACCCACACAAGATAGAGGCAATTGTGAATTGGCCAGCACCGACAAATGTAACAGAAGCCTGCAGTTTCATGGGCTTAGCTGGGTACTACAGAAGATTTCTAAAAGACTTTTCAAAAAAGCTTACCTCTTACCCAACTGACACAAAAAGGGCAACCGTTTGAATGGATGACGAAAGGGAAACTGCCTTTCATGAACTAAAGATGAGATTGACCACTGCACCAGTTTTGACACTACCATCAGGTACGGGAAGTTTTGTGATTTTCAGTGATGCATCTTATAAAGGTTTGGGTTGTGTGTTAATGCAGAATGGGCGAGTAATTGCTTATGCCTCCCGACAGTTGAGACCACACGAGAAAAACTACCCAACCCATGATTTAGAATTGGCCTCAGTTGTATTCGCTTTGAAAATCTGGCGGCATTATTTGTATTGGGCAAGGTGTGAAGTCTACACGGATCACAAAAGTCTGAAATACTTCTTTACGCAGAAGGAGTTGAACATGCGACAAAGGAGATGGCTTGAATTGATAAAAGATTACGATCTTGAAATCCAATATCACCCCGGGAAAGCCAATACAGTTGCTGATGCCTTGAGCATTAAAATCGATGGGAAGTTTGGCTTGTTTGCTTACTAAAGAGAGAGAGAGAGATCTTGCAAGATTTTGAGAAGTCTGAGATTGAAATTGTATTGTATTGTGTGAACAGGGCAAATTGATAGCCGCTATCTCAGCTGAACCGGTAATCGTTGATCAGATTAAACAGAAACAAAAAGAGGATGAATTCCTCAAGAAAGTGATTGATGAATTTGAGACAAGTCCAAAAGCATAGTTTAGTGTTGAAAATGAAGTGTTGAGGTTTCGAAATTGAATGTGTGTCCCAGATGTTCTGGAACTAAAGAAGAGTTCTAGATGAAGCCCACAAGTCAGTATTTGCTATGCATCCGGGCAATAACAAAATGTATCAGGGTTTGAAACAAAACTATTGGTGGGCTAAGATGAAGAAAGATATTGCAGAATATGTGTCCAAATGCCTTTAGTGTTAGCAAGTAAAAGCTGAACATCAGAAACCGAGCGGCCTACTTCAACCTCTCCCTATTCCTGAATGGAAGTGGGAGCATGTGGCTATGGATTTTGTTGTTGGCCTACCTCGGACTCCTCGAGGTATGGATTCTATTTGGGTTGTAGTTGATAGACTGACTAAATCTGTACATTTTCTACCTGTTAGAACTACATTTGATGCTTATAGACTGGCTACAATATATGTTGATGAGATTGTCCATTTACACGGAGTTCCGATATCTATTATGTCGGATAGAGATCCGAAATTTGTGTCTAGATTGTGGAAAAGTTTGCAAAGGGCTATGGGGACAGATTTGAGGTTTAGTACTGCATTCCACCCACAGACAGATGGGCAATCAGAACGGACTATATAGACGTTAGAAGATAGGCTCAGAATGTGTGCTTTAGATTTTCAAGGGAGTTGGGAAGATTATTTGCCACTGGCAGAGTTTGCAAAAAATAACAGCTTCCACTCCAGCATCGGTATGGCACCATACGAGGCTTTGTATGGTAGAAGGTGTAGATCACCAATTTGTTGGACAGAAGTCAGGGATAGAGCTTTACTTTGGCCTGAAATTGTGCAAGACACTTCTGAGAAGATTAAAATAATCCAACAGAGGCTCAAAACAGCTCAGGACCGACAAAAGAATTATGCAGATGTTGAAGAAGACCTCTCAAGTCGAGGTGTGACCATGTATTTATCCGTGTGACTCCGATGAAAGGCCAAGTCAGGTTTGGAAAGAAGGAGTAAATTGTCGCCCCATTACATTGGGCCATTTCAAATTCTAGAAAGGCTTGGTCCATTGCTTATAGAATTTCTTTCCCACCGGGAATTCGAGCAAATCTATAATATGTTTCATGTGTCAATGTTAAGGGGTTAGCTTCGAGACCCGTTTCATGCGATTGATTCACCGGGTAGCTCTTGATGAAAATATGGAATACGCCGAATGGCCGGAACGAATCGTTGACCGGCAAGTGAAACAGTTGAGAAGCAAGACCATCCCGATGGTGAAAGTGGAATGGAGAGAACACCATGGGATAGATACCACATGGGAAAAAGAGGATGAAATGCGACTACGCTATCCACATTTGTTTCCCGACGAAGGTAAAATAAGTTTAGAGGACCAAACTTCCTAAAGGGGGAAGACTATGATAACCTTGTTCCGTATTATGTTAATTGATCTTTATCATGAATATGATTATGCGTTTGATATGATTTTGAGTGCTATTTATATGAATATATATGGTTTGAATTTCTATCTGTTCACCGTAAGAAAATCAGTTTGACTTTCGGCTTTGGAATTTAAATTGAAGGCCCTATCGGCCACGGAAACCAAAATTGACTACGCCATTGTGATTGGCGTAATTTTTAGAGCCTACGGTGAAATTTAATTGAAGATTGATTCGGATAAAAATAATCAGATTCAGAATGACTAATTAAAGCACCATTACTTAATTTTAAGTGATTTGATTAAGGGAGCCTATAAATAGGCTAATTCACACTCAATCCTCTCTTTTTAATTCATTTGGCTGAAATTAGCTCTCTAGGAAATGAGAGAACCGAATTTAGAGAGAGAAAGTGAGGGCAATTGAAGGTTTGATCAAGAAGCTTGGGAATCTTGAAGAGAAACCCGAAGATTAACCATAATTTGGAAGATTTGAGCTTCTAGGTGAGTAATTGGTTATGAATCCATAAGTTTGAGGTTGTAATTTTGTAAATTCAAGTTAGATGATCACCTAGAACTTGAATTGAAGTTGGTATGTTCACGCATGCATAAAATCACCATGAATTTGCATAAACTAGCATGTAATATGTTGATTATGAAAAATTGAGCATTGAAGCATACATGCAAGCATAGTTTTGTTGAGTTTCATGGTTGTGAGCACCATTGGTTCTATTTGAAATGGAATTTAGGTCTAAGACTAACATGCATGTTGGATTGATAGAGACATGAATTTTTGTATGAAGTTTGAATGCATGGGTTTTTGGCCATACAAAAGAAATGAAGATTTAATTGAGAAATGGGTTATGATTTTGAATAATTTGGTCTCATACTCTCATGTAGTATAATGCGTTTGCTTATTTCTGAACCAAAACTATGAGTTGGAGCCTTTGAACATCAGGTTTGAACTTGAAGAACAGTTCTAGAAAACCCAGAATTTGGCATGTCCGCTCGAGTGGGGAAAGCGCCGCTCGAGCGTGAAATGCGAGCTCCCAGAACTTTTTGCAGACATTGATGTCTGCTCGAGCGGGTAAGTTCACGCTCGAGAAGGGAGCTCTATAGAATGATTTTTAGCTCGAGCGTCCAAAGTCGCGCTCGAGCATAAAAATGAGGCAACCAGTACTTTTGCAGACCCACGGGGTCCGCTCGAGCGGGGTAACCCACGCTCGAGCGGGGACCCCTATTTCAGAAATTTTGTAAAAGTGTTTTGTGTTTCATTTTTCGTTCTCTTTCACTTCTAAGTACTCTTAGGCATGCATTGAGCATCATGAACGAATTAAAAGGATAAGAAAGAAACCTAAGAGGGATGTACGAATTAAGAACGGATTGAATCGTTTGTGACCCATATGTGTTATGTAATGTGTAGGGTCGAGCTTAAGAGTGAATCCACCGGCAGAACACTGTGAGTAATATCTTAGTAAAGATATTTTGAAGTATGTTATTTGTCCAATTGCTTATTTCCCTATAAGTCTTATAAGTTTGTTAATTTGAATTGTGGACAAATGTTTTTTATGCCATAAGGTTGGGCCAAATGCCATTGGATACAATCGAATGGGCCGAAGGCCGTATGACATAAATGAATGGGCCAAAGGCCGTATGACATAAATGAATGGGCAAGAGGCCATATGACATGAATGAAAGGACCAAAGGCCGTATGACATGAATGAAGGCGCCAAAGGCCGTATGACGTGAATGAAGGGACCAAAGGCCGTATGACGTGAATGAATGGGCCAAAGGCCGTATGACGTGAATGAACGGGCCAAAGGTCGTATGACGTGAATGAACAGGCCAAAGGCCGTATGACATGAATGAATGGGCCAAAGGCTGTATGACATGAATGAATGGGCCAGAGGCCGTATGACATAAATGAATGGGCCAGAGGCCGTATGACATAAATGAATGGGCCAAAGGTCGTATGTGACAAATGAATTGGGCCCGAGGCCGTTTGATATGTTTGGAACTGCAGTCACTTGACCTATATGTATAAATATATATACTAGATAGAAACATGAATTGAGCCCAAGGCCGTCTGATGTATGTTGTTCTAAATACCGTTCGTGTATCTTCTATATTTGATATTATTCACTGGGCTTTCGCTCACGCTCATTCATGTGTCTGTAGGTGAGCCAAGGGAGGTCCAAACCCAGCCTCAGTGAAGTTTGTGTGAAACAGTCAAGGTTTTAAAGAGTCAGCCCATACGTCTCACGCACAAGACTTGTTTTCGCCCTTTTGCTATTTTGTTATATTTTGTTATGTTGGCGAGAACTTTGGATTACAGTTGTATATAGTTTTGATTGGCTGACCATGACTTGAATGATCCTATTGTGTAAAGCTTATATGTTAACTTTCCTTGATGCGAGTTATTAATGTATGTTTGAGAAATGTTATGACATGCCATGTAAGCACAGCTCTATGGGCAAAAGTTTGAAATTGTTTCCGTTCAGCCCCTTTACTCTGATGAGATATGTCTAGTTTGGTTTGAGGCCGTAGGTAATCCCTTGATTACTGGCCGGCTATGACCTTAATCCATAAGGGCGGGTTCGGGTCATGCCAACCATGCAAACGAGGCCTGAAGTGGTGTTGCCAACATTGGTGGAGATTAATGTGGTTAGGCAGGATGGCCGAGCCAAAGGTTGGACGACCTTGCAGATCTTGAAGGAGATCTAGATAACCTATAGTTTTTTTTACGAGCATGATTAGGGAGATGTATAGCTTGGGTGGTTCGACCTGAATGGTTCAATGTATAATACCAGATGGTTGAGTGACGAGCCAGACAAGGAAGATGAAACTGGGATGAAACCAGAGGAAGAGGAAGCTGAGGTAGCTACAGTAGCCGAAAAGGCTGATGAGAAAAGAAAATTGCCAGAGGGCACATATGCGGGCAGCCCAACCCAAGAAGTGGGTGTTGTGAGCACTATAAATACTAAACAAGAAGCTACGCTGATGCAGTTTAAGAGAGACAGAATTGAAGACAGCCTGAACACCACAACAGCCTATTTCCCTGAGGGGGACACTTGCACTGTAAAGATAATTCAAGTAGAGCCTAACAACTGTTTGTCAACAACTAATGGCGAGTGATGGGATGACGATGATTTGTGTCTGGCCTATACAACGAAGAATGGAGAGATTGCATCCCAGATAATACATGGTATGCTGAGGAGATAGACCATCTTACACACAGTGGGCGATATTTTAAGCCGCTGCACTTGGATTAAGAAGAGGCGTCTGGAAAGGACAAAGAGGCTGAGAAATAGAAAAAGGAGCAACTAGAATAGGAGTTAGTACTGAAATAACTTAAGAAAATCCAAGCAGATATCTCTAGCTGGGGACTCCTCATGGCTTCACGGGTACACTGACAAGCAGTATTGTTGGTAATAAAGAAGGCTAAATTGTCCATTGATACTACGCTTAAGCACTGGTGGGCTTGGTCTTTCTGGGTGGTGCCAAACTAAGGCTCACTTTCTTTGACAAAGTGTTGTCGCCGGAAGGCTTGGCCCATAACAAGCCATTATACATATTTGTGGAATGTAGGGAGAAGTGGGTGCCGGTGGTATTGGTAGATACAAATTCTGCTATTAATGTATGTCCGTCTCGTACTGCCTACGCAATTGGCCTTAAACCGACAGTCTTCATTCCCACAGCCCAGGTTATACGAGCATATGATAACACAAGTAGCAAGGTCATGGGCACGGTGAAAGTGTGGGTCCAGGTTGGCCCATCAGAGCAAGAGATTGAGTTTCACGTCCTGGACGTACCGGCTACCTTTAACCTACTATTAGGGAGGCCTTGGTTACATCACGTGAAGACTATGTCCTCTACCCTCCATTAAATTTTGAAGTATCCTCATACGAGAGGATTAGCAACTGTTTTTGGGAACTTATCCATCCATCCACCTCCAGAGGTGACTACGCCAGTGCTAGAGATCAACCATGGGGATGAGGATGTATTCCTCTTGGCATTCACTCTGGAAGAAGCTTGGGTAGTGCAGACAATTCTGGCCACAGATGAACAAATGTACGTTAGTGCCTAATTCATCTACTTTGTGAACAAGTTGCGGCATGTTCCAAGAATGGGGCTTGGAAAGAGTGGACGAAAAGGTGTCACAGCACTGGCAGAGGTGCCACATAACCCAAATTCCTTTGGACTGGGTTACGTGCCCACTAAAGAGGACTAGTTAAGAAAGGGAGAAGAGATGAAGGGTAAAGCCAAGGCCAAGAGAGTTGAGAAGCATTATGAGCTCGTCCACAAGCTAATCCGGGGGACGTTGAATGGCCGTTTTGTTCCAGAATGAGAGGATTTCCCTTTTTGCGGCTTTCCTGAGCCTTGGGTAAATTCCTTAAAGAAGCGCATCCCCAGATTTGAAATCTTTTTTTATCTACAGTTGTAGGACAGTGATGAGGAAAGGGCTGAATCAAACATAAAAGTTAGCCAAAGCACGAAAGATGACTTAGAAAACAGTGAGGTTGAGGTAGGGGCATCACTAGCCAATCTCCTTACAGATCCCGCGACTGACCTGGAGAACTTGGGGGATAACTTTACTGTCTCCATGATAGGGGAAAAAACCGGGAGTGGACCCAACCACTAGAATTCTAGATGCATCGAGGGCACCACGTCTTACTTTGCAGCTGGAGAAAGGCTATCTTTCCAGTTCTGAATCGCGTGATGAGCCAGAATCTGATTCCATTGAGTCTGTGGAGTCGGAATAAGATTCAAGTCAGTCCAGGGAGTCTGAGTCTGGCATTGTTGGGGGTGGTAACCCAGATGCCAAGGTCCTGTCGAGGTCTTCTATTTCTTTCGCTTTCAAGCCTGTTGCAACCAAAGAGCCTAAACTTATGAATGAAAACGCTACAGATTCTGTGATTTCTCTGTGCCGTTGGTTTATTGCATTGGCCAAGATTTTCAGAATTTTAACGAAAACAAGGAGGAAGAAATTCCTTTGGCTTTGCAAAAATTGATTAATCAAAAGGAGGAGATGTTTGCTAAGCTTTATTCTGATGAAATCATTGCCATTAATAGAGGTACTGAGAAGGATCCACGCTTGGTCCAGATCGGGTCTACGTTGTCTTCGGAGGAACGCGAACGTTTAATCACTTTATTAAAAGATTTTAAAAATGTTTTTGCGTGGTCCTATGAAGACATGCCTGGATTGACCCTGAGATTGTACGGCATCGGATCCCTCTTAACCCTGAGGCCCTACCAATCAAGCAGAAACTACGCAAAGTTCGTCCGAATTGGGCACTGAAAATCAAGGAAGTGGTCACCAAATAGATTGATGCAGGATTCTTGTTAGTATCTGAGTATTCGACCTGGTTGGCCAATATCGTCACAGTGCCGAAGAAGGATGGTAGAATCAGGGTTTGTGTTGATTTTCACGATTTGAACAGAGCCAGTTCGAAGGACGACTTTCCACTACTGCATATTGATGAGTTAGTAGACTTCACTGTAGGCCATGCACTACTTTCATTTATGGATGGGTTTTTCGGATATAATCAGATTTTGATGGTGCCTGAGGACAGAGAAAAGACCGTATTCACCACACCCTGGGGTACGTATTGCTATCGAGCCATGCCTTTCGGATTTGAAAAATGATGGGGCTACCTATCAAAGGGCTGCGACCACCATTCTGCACGATATAATCCACAAAGAAGTTGAGATGTACGTGGACGACATGATTGTCAAATCCAAAGAGCGAGAAGGTCACTACGCCACAATGGAAAAGTTCTTTCAAAGGATTAAGGAATACAGATTGAGGTTAAACCTGTAAAAATGCACATTTGGCATAACGACAGGGAAAATGTTGGGATTTCTGATCACGCAAAGTGGAATTGAAGTAGATCCCTCTAAAATCAAGGCCATCTTAGAAATACCACCACCAAGGAGTGAAAAGGAGGTGCGCGGCTTTCTAGGTAAGTGCAATTCGTAAAGACGATTTATTTCCAAATAATAATCTTGACTTGTGAACCACTATTTGGTCTCTTGAAGAAAGGGAAGAAGTTCTGATGGGACGTCATTGTCAGTTTTCCTTTGAGCAGGTTAAGCAATACCTCCAGAATCCGCCTATGTTGTCACCACTAGGGCCGGGGAAGCCTTTGATTCTGTATTTGTCGGTAACGGACTCAACCATGGGGTGCATGCTCGCTTAGGAATTAGAAGATAGGGTGGAGAAGGCCATCTACTACTTGAGCAAGAAGATGCTAGACTACGAGACCCGCTATACTCCCTTGGGAGAAAGCCTGCTTAACCTTAGTGTGGGCTACCAGGAAGTTGAGGCATTACTTGTTAGCTCACTCTATAATCCTTGTTTCAAGATTAGACCCCTCAAATATCTTTTTGAGAAACTAGCACTTACAGGTAGGCTAGCCCGTTGGCTGCTTCTTCTCTCCGAATTTGATCTCAAGTATGTCACACGCAAATCCATTAAAGGGAGGGTTGTAGCGCAATTCTTGGCAGACCACCTAGTAAAAGGAGATGAGGCAGTGGAATACTTGTTCCCAGACGAAGACATTCTATAAGTCAAAGAGGAAACTTGGACAATGTACTTTGACAGAGCGTCCAATCAATACGGTTATGGGATAGGTGTGTTACCAATAGCACCCGATGATTCCCATATACCCTTAGCTTTCAAACTCCAGTTCAAAATGTCCAACAATGAGGCAGAATATGAATCGTGCATTACTGGTTTAGAAGCCGCCCTAGAACTAGGGGTAAAAAGGTTGGATGTCATTGGAGACTTGACCTTTGTTGTTTCTCAGGTGAACGGAGATTGGAAAGTCAAAGAAGAGAAAATGAAGGTTTATCATCAGAACATGGATATGCTAATTCTAAGGTTTGTAAAACAAACATTTATGCATCTGTTGAGAGAGAACAACCAGATTGCTGATGCGTTGGCAACTTTATCTTCTATGGTAGACATCCCGCTTGGAGTCAAGATACGTCCGATCATCATCGAACTAAAATACATGCTGGCTTATGAGACTATTGCTGCGATAGATAAAGTTCAAGACAAGAACCCCTGGTACTATGACATTTGGAATTTTTTGGAAAAAGAGACGTATTCACCAAGGGCAAATGCCAAGGACAAATGAGGAATATGGCTTCTGGCCATCCAATTCATCATCTGTGTGGGTAAGCTATACAAAAGAGGTCATCTAGGAATGCACAAGCTGTGTGTTGAAGAAGAGGAGTCAAAGCGCCTCATGGAAGCCATCCACGGGGGCAAGTGTGGGGCATACATGAACGATGTGATTCTAGCCCGGAATATCCTAGGCAAGGCTATTATTGGTCAACTATGGAGGAGGATTGTATTGGGTTTGTACGGCGATGCCACAAATGTCAAATTCATGCCAATCGCATGAATATCCGCCCGTCAAAGCTCTACAACATGACTTCGCCATGCCTTTCTCAGTCTGGGGAATTGACATTATCGGTGCAGTCTCGCCAAAGGGTTCCAACGGACATGAGTTCATTTGGTGGCGATTGACTATTTTACGAAGTGGGTAGAAGCTCAATCCTATGCCATGCTGAAGGCATTGCATGTAGCCAAGTTTATCAGAAGCAACATCATCTGCCGGTGTAGGGCTCCGAATGAGATCACATCAGATAATGGCTTACACTTCAAGAAAGAGGTGGTAGATTTGCTTGAGAAGTATAATGTGGCTTTTCACAAGTCGTCAACGTACAGACCATAGACCAACGGAGCTATTGAGGTCACGAACAATAATATTAAGAACATCTTATGGAAGACGGTGGAAACATATAGAGACTGGCTGGATAAACTGCCATTCGCGCTTTAGGAATACATAACATCAATCCGAACATCTACAGGGGCAACCCCTTAATCTCTCATCTATGGGATGAAAGTTGTTCTACCCATCGAGATTGAAGTACAGTTGCTATGAGTTATGGCCGAGTGTCAGATAGCGGAGGCGGACTGCCAACAGAGTAGATTTGAGGAGTTAATGTTGTGTGATAAAAGAAGACTAAGGGCATTGCATCATGTCTAGGGCTACCAACACAAAATTGCTAGGGCTTTTAACAAGAAGGTCAAGTCCAGAAACCATAAGGAGAGAGATATGGTGCTAAAGGACAACCGAGCTCCCATCCATGACCCTAGGGGCAAGTTCACTGGTCCTTATATCATCAAGTCTATTTGGTTAGAAGGGGAAATTATCCTTATGGACCTAGATGGCGTGGAGTTTTCGCAGCTGATCAACATGGACAAGTTGAAGAAATATTATCCCTGAGAGGCTCGCTAGGATGAAAACCTAAAAGGGCGACCTAGGCAAAAGTTAAAGCATAAAAAATTAGAAATAAAGAAAAACTAAGCTTACAAGGTCGAAAACCGAGAAGGGCGACTTTAGCAAAAGTTAAAGCATAAAAAGAGAGAGTTAATACTCGAGTGAACCAGAACCGAACTGCGTAAGGCCTGATTCTCATCTTTGGGATATGTAGGCAACTTCATCCTGAAGTTTAGCCGTAAACATCTCCAACTCAACTGTCCTATTCGTTCATTTTGATCTGGCCGTCTTTGTCCACTATCTTCTATCTTGGTTGTGTTACCTTCTTGCTGCAGAAAGACCAACTAGAACACAAAGCAATGCTGGTGAACGCAGTTATGGGCAGTTGCGATCTTCTGATTCAGGGTTGTGCATCTTGAGGACTGATTCTGTGCGTGTCAAGCAGTGATCATTTCCAAAAATGGCTTTGAAAAGTTTTAATAAAGTTGATTTTGTTCAAAATTTGTCTTTTAAAACTTAGAACATTTTGGGACCAAAAGGAAAATTTTTAGTGCTCACTACTTTAATTCCATTGATTTCAGCAAAAGTACATTCTCTAACTCTCTGAGTTAAATCAAAGTTGCTTTTACATCATAAAACTTGAAAAGAAAAGTCAAAGTAATAAACTGGGGGGCATAGATGAGTCAGGTGTTCTTGCGTCCTCTGCTTGTACTTGCGAAAGCCTCTACAGCCAAAGTTGGCCCAACTTGTGCCTCGTCCTCGAGCCAAGCCAAGCACTCACCAGAAAGGGCATAATTGAAATTAGGGGTAGAGACCAGAAGCTCTCTCGCCCTCCAGGCAACAAGGTACCAAGTCAGGTTTGAAGCACGAATTGGGAATAGGGTTAGGTATTCTACCCCCCCATTTGGACGGGTCTGATCATGCCCAAATTGTCGTCTAAACCGGAAGGGGAAATAAAATACTCCATGCGTAAGGCCAATCAACTGAATACCCGGCTATCGGGACATGCTGTAACTCATCTCAGTCAAGTTAAGCCAGGGGCAACGCCAAGCTATGTCAGCTGCTGATCTGCTGCACATCTAGTTGCACAACCATCCCTTTGTGGGAAAGTCCATTAGTCGCTGGCAGAAGAAGTAAGCTCGGGCTGAATATTCAGGGCAAGGGTCCACCACTTTTAGCTTATCCATTACCCATACCTGGGAAGAGATGAAAAAGGAGAGATTAAAGAATAGAAAGATGTACGTTGAGAGAAAAGGAAAGAAAGGGCTTTGAGAGAAAAATAGAGTGTGAGTATCGAGTGATGTAAGAAACTTATACAAGAAAGGGTGGGAAACAATACCTGAAGAAGCAGTGGACTTCCCGCAAACCTGGTGGTCTCTCGTCGACGAAAAGCATCTAAACCCATCAGGGTCTCGGCTAGTGCCAAACCAATGCAACTCTTACCCTTTTTCAGATATTGGGCAACTTTGATTAACCTAATGTTGGCTCCGCTGTAACTAGGGCAAAAAGGAAATGCGTGAGCAGACATAAATAGAGGGCATGTTGCCGAAAGCCTCACCAGAGAATGTCGCCTCTGTCTCCAATGTCAGAAAATCGATGAATCAAGCCAGGTATATCTAGCTCCCCGTCATGAGCCAAAGAACGAGTTTCGTACAAAGTAAGCCCACACATCCATCCCAAAGCTAGGGTATGGCCAAAACGGAGCTGAGGCATCATTTCCTTGCTGTGTCCAGATTCCAGCAATGCTTGAAACTCTTCAAGAGTTGGACACATTTCCTATGCTCCGAAGTGAAATATGTGCGTAATTAGGTCCCAACATCGGGCCGCAGTATGGAGGAACGAAAAATAAAGTGGAGTACAACTCAATGGAAAAGTGCGTTTATGCCGAAACCTCCGAAATAAACCATTTTTGTGCCATCCAAAGTGGCTATCCAATCCGTGAGTTTCTCGGCAAGGAAGACCTCCATTTTTAAAGAAAACAACAGCAAAAATGAGGTTCTGGTGAAGAAATTGCGAAGGTGGACCTTTTGTAGAAGATACGGCTGTGAGTGGAGGCCAATTGTCAGCCAGTTGGTGGATCACCACAGGTGGCCAACCATCCACTTTTATTGGCCGGCCGTACACTACTTGTGGCTGGCCATCCACTTTTTGTGGCCTAGCAGTTTGGCATTTTGGTTTTGTCCTGGTCTTTGTGTTTTGGAGTCTTGTTTTGAGTCTTTTATTTTTAGCAAGTGTACATAGTTGTGTTTCAGTTGTTTTTACTTTGCTTTCCATTTATCAAGTTGTATTTTGTATTTTGGTCATTGGTCGGCTCATTTTCTGGTTAAGGGCATCGATCCAATACTAGCATTCTCGTTTTCAAATTCCCATTTTATGCAAGTGTGGTGTTCATGATGCAAAAAAAAAAAAAACTCTTTTCATAAAACTGCGAGGTTTTACCCTGATCATGGTTTTTACAAAAAAAGGTACAAGTCTTTTCACAAATGAAAAGTAAAAAACCAATCCGAAGCTATACATGTGCTAAACTACAAAATAAAAGAAACTAAGCAAAAGAGTACAAAAATCTGCGCCAGTCACATCAAGCTTGAGAGGCCCTCTTCGTCCTCTTCCTCGGACGGGACTCATAGGCATTGTCTCCATCGGCGTTGCCATTGGAATTGGACTCTAAGCCAAAGCTAGTATCATCATCTCCGCTCCCTGACTCAGAGCCAGTATCATCATCTCCGCTCCTTGACTTAGAGCCAGTATCATCGTCTCCGCTCCCTGACCCCGAACCAGCGTCATCGTCCTCGCTCTCAGACTTAAGAGTGTCGGCTCACTGCCTCCTCAGAGCCATTGGTCTCAGCATCGTCCCCACTCAAAACTGGCTCAAACTCACTACTCTGGCCCCGAGCACCCCTGTCTCTACCTCAACCTCGGCACTCATCTCAGTTGTATGCTAGGGCATATCTACCTGTAACACGTCCGCGGGGGACCTCGACTACAGTTCGGACTCTTCTTTTTGTGTGTTGCGGTTCTAAATCTGAACCAAAGAGTCCAACTCTGGCAAATCGTTTTGAGAAAAACAGATTTTGTAAAGAAGTGCCAAACATGGACTGCTTTGCCAGATTACAGAGTCGCACCTAAATATTTTTAAAATGGGAAATTTAGGAAACCCTGACTCGGTGCCGAAGGCCACGTGTCCGTCATCACCAAATGTCTCGGCTCGAGAGCTTGGGTACGATCGGGGAAGGTCAGCTATGAGCACCCCTTTCGCCCGGTCCGAAGACCGGCCTCTACTAACCGTGATATCCATTTTTGAAAACATTACATGTTCTTATTCCGGTTATTAGCCTAGAATTACTATGTGATGCGCACAACACAAAAGTATAGACTAGATTGCCTAACTTGGAAATAAACATTGCATATCCGTTTTGCCTCGAAAAACGTGTTAGATTTTGCTACTCGTAAGTAGGCTAAAATACGGATTTCAATGAGTTGTTCCAACTCACGCAATCCAACCTCCACCCACAGGCATTCAAACAGTAATATCACATAAGCATTTAGCCGCATGGTAAGCATACTGTCATGGCAACATTCACATGCATGCGAAGTGCTAAAGCATAAAAAACTTACATCGTACTCTGTGCCAAAAACAATAACCCGGTCAGCAAACATGCATGACCTAGTTCATGTTAAGTGGCTAATGCAACACAGGCATAGATGCAATCTAGAGTAGGCTCGGCTAACCCTAAGCATGGCACGTGAAATGTTACAACTATCACGTATTCAAATTAGAATTGAAAATACGATGCAGTTTGTATGATGCGCCGAGCCCGGTGCATGTAAACAAATGCATGAATGCACGCATGCATTGCATAAGGTATGCTAAAATAAATGTGCCCTAATCTACCATCGTAAGTGGGTAAATAAAATGGATAGAAAGAAATGGGGATTTGGAAGACATACACCCACTCACACACACTTATTACATTTTTGCCCTCACTCGGAGGGACCAAATAATAATACAAAACCGAATAAATAACTAACTACTCTAGCTAATTAAATATTACAAATTAATTAAATTAACAAAATAAATTAATTAATCTAATTAAGCATTAAACCGCCTCGGGATGAGGGCCGGATGCAGCGCGTGTTCGGGGCTGGCTCGGAATCGCACCGCCATGCAAGGATTGCCTCTGTTTCCTCTGCTCTCCTCCACAGAAACTTGCCAAAGTCCCAGAAGTACCTCTCAGGGCACTGGGGGACATCATCGGCTAGGTAGAACTTCCACCGGCAGTAGAATAAGCTCATCGGCACTGAAATAAGCCATCGGCTGTTGGTTGACTGCGCGGTCGGCACTAAATAGTGCGGCCGGCACTTAATACCTGCAGAACCTGCAACTCACAGCAGCAGAGGGAAACAACTTGCATGGCAATGTGATTCAAGCCATTTATGCACTAAACACACCCCTTATCATGTTTGTGACTCAAGGGGGCATGTGCCTCGATTCCCGGACCACCAATCACGCATTTCCATGCATGATGGCCCAAAGAATCAAGAGTGCAACTTTGATTTCAAATGTATGCAATGCAAACAAGCGAACAAGGGTGCTAAACCTCTATCATTTTCATCTCAAGAGGTCAAGCATGCATGCTTATGCAATGCAACTCTTAAGCATGTTATCTAGCATGCAACATGGACTATGCAACATACTTATGCAAAGGATTCAAGCAAGCATGCAAGGCAAGCATGCAAACCAATGGAAGGATGGTCTTAAACATGAATTAGGCAACTCTAGTAGGCCCAAAATCAGTGGCCACAAAGATGCAAATGAGGCAACAAAATACATGGAATGCATGCACAACGCATTAACCAAGCTTAAGGCACAAAAATGCAACTCCACCAAAGCATGGCAAGGAGATGATATGGCATACAATGGTGCATGTTCCAGATCTGAAATGGCATATCAAGTGACTCCAAAATGACTCCAAAGCATGCAAACATTCATGTAATGCATTGTCAAAGGCTCAAGCATTAAAGCTAGTGAAGTGCAATACATTATAAACATGCAAAGCGATGCTCAAATGATGGAACCAGCCCCAAACAGTCCCTAAACAGCCCTAGATAATTCTAAAACATGTATGAAATATAGCCAAGATAAGCTAGCATGCTTGGCCAAAACATCATGCAAAATGGAAGCCACAAGAGAGCCATAACATGAGGTATATAAAGGGTGTCCAAACAGCCCTAGACCCATAATGAAACATGAAGAGGAGGTCATTTTAGGGCCATTTTCAGTTCTGATCAAGGTCTGAAACAGAAACAAAATAAGCTAGCAAAGCATGCTCTCTTTTAGGCAATTCTAAGCATTTAAATCACAACCATGCAAAGCAATGCACAAGCTACATTAAGACCTCAAAACAGAGCTTAATCACAGCAAAATGTGGACTATTGTAGGCCAAAGTTAAGCTAGCACATGTTAGGAAGATAGGCTAAAGCATGAAGCAAGCTAGGCTAGGGAGCAAAATTACACTACAAGTGTATGAAACAAGCAACCAAGCCTCCCAACCGGACCAAAACAGATCTGGAACATGGCGAAATAGAGCCTAAAACATGCTTGGCTTAAGCTAAAACAAGCCACAAAAAGATGCTACTTTACAAGGCTAATAAGGCTAGTAAAGGGGATTTACACTACAAGTGCAATAAGCATGCAAGAGGTGACCAAGATAACCAAAAACAGAGTTATGGCAGATCTGGAAATTCATGAAAATAAGCCTAAACAAAGCCTCCAAGAAGTAGAAACACATGCTCTTTTGGAGGGCCATCAATACAAGCAAACAAGAGAAGAGGAGGGGGGACAACCCCCTCCTATTTTGAGCCTCAAAACAAGTTTTCCACCACTGAAATTCCTCTGGAATTCAGTGGTTTTAAGGCCAAAAAGATGTTGTTTGAAAGGCTTGAAAGTTAGCTCACAAGGCCTTATAAGCCAAGGAGCAAAAGGGAGACAACCCCCTAGCCAACCAAGGCACAAGCCAAGACTCTTAGGACTGAAAAATAGAGGAAAATCAGTGGTTTTTGTAGTTCAACAACACCCCAAAAACAACCTCAAAGTATTTGAAAACTTATGGCAAAGCTAGTATGCAAAACAAGCTAAAAGGGAGAGAGATGTTACCCTTGATGCACAGCTGCAAAACCAGCCCAAAATCTGAGCTAAAACCAGCTTTTGAAGCTAAAATGATCCTTAAAGGACCTCAGCCCAATGGTGGTTAACTTTGATGAAGGATGCCTAGGCAAACTAGAAGGATTTCTTCACTTTCAAGCACTTCTATGCACAAAATGGGCAAGAGAGTGGAATATAGAGAGAGGGGCAGAGATTTAGGTCTGAAATTTCTAGAGAGAGAGGAGTCTTTTAGAGTGAGAAGCTCCCAAAGACTTGCTTTTTTGTTCTAACCTAGCAAACATGAGATATAAGGTTCTATATATATCAAGAAAAGAGATTTTGGTCGAAATATCTCAACTGGAAATATCTGGTACAGTGTATAGCAGCTGGATGATAAATATCTGTCAAAAAAACTGAGTTCTGGGCACTTTTGGCCGGTCGGCACTCTTTTGTGCCGGCCATCAATCTTTTCTGGCCGGTCGGCACTCTTTTGTGCCGGTGGATGGCCGGTAAGGTCACCAAGTGCCGGTGGATTTCTAGATTGAAGCCCCGGAAGTTAGCTTTCCAATGGCGCAGACCTTGCATTAAAATTCTTCCTGTGGAGAAAGTTATGCTTGTTTTGGTGAAGGTTGCTTAGTTTCGGTCCAACCGGGATGATGCCCAACTTCAACCAATCATATCTCCGCCATCCGGACTCGGGTTTAAGAGATTCTTGTATGAAAAATGAAGCCCCGGAAGTCTTCTTTCCAATGGTGGTAGCCTCATAACTTAACTCCAAGTGTATAGACAAATAAGCTCGATTTAGCGAGGACTGCTCATCCCTCTCTTAGCGATTCTTGCCTATCTTCTTCTCCAACTTGGTTTCTCCCCTCTTCTCCTCTTTTCTTCAACTTCAAACCCCTAAGCAAGGTGTTTTGAAAGATTTTTCAAATATTTCATCTCTCTTTCATTCATCTCCCCTTTTGTCCTTGCTCGGTTTACCGAAAAGCGCAACATTTACTGAAATGCGAGCGTCGGAACATCGTGGGAATTTTATTTCAAAAATGTTTTGAAAGAGAGGGTTTTAAGGTATAAAAACCATCCAAAATGATTTTGGTCCACAATAGGGTATGAAGTTGAGATTTGCCTCTCTACTTGCCGAAGAAACTGAACCTGTGCACTGCACACCTTTCTCCAACAAGTAAACCATCAGTGGCGCCCAAGTCTTAAGGGCGGTCAAAAATGGGGTGTCTACAGTTGCCCCTCTTTGACAGAACTCGAAAGTCATAACAATGATGGGAGTGAATGTCAAAGCCCAGAGACGACCCATTTTTGACAAGGCCGAAGACTTGGACAAACAAACAAAATATAGATACAGTTGGTTGAACCCGCGGGCTGCCTACGTATCCCTTTGCAAGGAATCAAACCAGCGTAGTTCAGGGGCAGGATGCAAAATGATATGCAGGAAGACTTTGATAATTGGACTTATACGCTGCGCGAAGCCGGTTTTGACAAGTAAAGTGCACAAAATAGTGCGAGTGCGAGTGAGAAGTAATGCGAAATGCAATGAGATGCGCAAAATAGCGCGATGAAATGTAATGCACATGACAGTGCGATGGAGGTGCGCAAGATAGCGTGATGCAGAGTGAATGCACAAACAGTGCTAAACAGATGCACAAAATAGTGCGATGCTAAAGGTGTAAAGTAGTATGAGCAGGGTGAATGCACAAAACAGTGCGATACAGATAAGGTGCGCAAGATAGCGCGATGCGCAAAATAACGCGAACAATGAATGCATGCAAAATGCAACCAGGTAAAGTGCGCAAGATAGCGCGAATGATACAATGCACAAAATAGTGCGATGCGCTGAATAGCGCGATGCGTTAGACAACGCGAGTGCACGAGACAGTGCGAATGCACAAGACAGTGCGAATACACAAGACAGTGCGATGCAATATACTAACAAGTGCATGTGAAGTGCGCAAGATAGCGCGAACGATAATGCACAAAATAGTGCGATGCGCTAACAGCGCGAGTGCACAAGACAGTGCGATGTGGCATAGATGCACAAAACAGTGCGATGCGCAAAATAGCGCGAATGAATGGATGCAAAATGCAAGTAAGGTGCACAAAATAGTGCGATGCGCAAATAGCGCGAATGATGAATTGCACAAAATAGTGCGATGCGCAAAATAGCGCGAATGAAATGCAATGCACTAACAAGTGCAGATGGGGTGCGCAAGATAGCGCGACAAATGTAATGCACAAAATAGTGCGATGCGCAAAATAGCGCGAATGAATGCAATGTAAAATGTAATGAGATGCACAAATAGTGCGATGCGCAAAATAGCGCGAATAAATGTAATGCACAAGACAGTGCGATGGAGGTGCGCAAGATAGCGCGAAGATGTGATGCACAAAACAGTGCGATACGCTAAACAGCGCGAATGATTTGAAATGCACTAGACAGTGCGATACGCTAAACAGCGCGAGTGATTTGAAATGCACAAGATAGTGCGATACGCTAAACAGCGCGAGTGAGATACAACCACAAGATGCACATGACAGTGCAAGTGAGATACAAAGTGTAAGTGCACAAGATAGTGCGAGTGAGATAAAATGCACAAGAAAGTGCGATAAAATGCAACTTCTATGCAAGTATGGGGGCATTTTCCATGCAATATTGAAAGCAAGCATATTTTATGCATGAATCATAACGATGCGCGGCACACATGCAACAACAGTGTATATGAAAGTTCATATTCTATGCAATAGAGGAGCATCAAATATGTACTCTGGTGTTTCCGATTTACCTCTCAGAGGGTTTTGCAACACACTCAGCTCGAAAAGGGTACACCCTGTTCATATTGGCAAGAGATAACATCTGCTGCTGCTTTAATTGCCGTTCTGACTTGAAGCAGGCTTACACTTGAGGTAGAGGCGCACTCATACTTCGGTAGCATTGACAAGGCCTGAAGAGGTACATCCGGAGTACAATCACGGAATTTGCTGAAGGTGAAACACACTCAGATGCTTCAATTTTCCCTCTTTTCTTTTGCTTTGTAGTCTGGAACCCATATTGCTTCAGATAGGTCCGGGTTTTACTGTTCTCACATGACCTGGGTTGAACCCTGCGGTTTTATGAAAGAACAAATACTGTTTTGCACAAATGTGGGAATGGCACAACACTCTGAGCACACCACAAATCATTTTTGAAATTTGAGAAAATGAGTTTTCGACCGGGTATTGAGCCTACAACTGAACACAGCGAAAAAGACTCAATACGGAAAACAAAAGGTAACAACCTAAACACAAACACAGACACTTGAAACGACTCAAAACAAGAATTGAGACAAACAAAACGACTGACGCGACGCACAGACGTGTTGCAAAGACAAGAGACTTCTTAGTTTACAAGGAGCCAGTTTTTCTGGGTATTATTTCCCACCCTTTCTTATTTGTGACTCTCACATCACTCGGCCCTCAGCTCGGTTTTTCTCTCAAAACCCTTTTCTCGCTTTTTCTCTCAGCACACTCTCTATTCTTCAATCCTCATTTTTCATCCCTCCCCTGGGTGGTTGATGGATAGATATGAAGTTGCGGCTCTTGCCCCTAGCATCTGCTAGATTTTTGTTCACAACAGTGAGTTTCTCCCACAGAGGGGTTGTGCTACAACTGGGTGTGTAGCAAATCTGCAGCTAACATCGGTTGATGATGCCTGCTGGGAGTTTGGACGTGGTTAGATCTGTCCAGATGAGGAAGTGGAAGATCTTGATCCATTCGTTTGTGCTTCGCACTTGGCTTGATACCTCGTTGCTTGGAGGATGAGAGAGCTTTCAGCCCTTCGTTGTTACTTCAGTTGTGCCCTCTTCTGGCAGGTAGATTGCCTTCTTGGCGAGTATGTTGAAAATGGGGGAAAGACAGAACCTGACTCAACTGTGCCCCTAGTTCATTATTTGACCATTTTTTGTTTTGGTTTTCTACTAAAACATTTTGACCAACATGAAGTTAGATTAACATGCTTGTTCGATTTTTGATTTGAAATCATGCAAGTCAGGTTGAGCACTGAAAATTTTCCTTTTTTGGGTCCAAGAAAATGGTCCAGTTTTGGAAAAATGGAATGATTTTTGAGAGAATAGTCAACCTCAGTAAAAATTCTCAAAAACTGTTTTTGCAAACGGCCACCGCTCAACAAGCAGGAACCAACTCTTTGAGATGCACAACCTCGGACCCATAGCAATGGAAAATTGCCCCTTGTCTGAAGGACACTGCATGGCAACGGAAAGTTGCCCCTTGTTTGAAATGCACCCGTGCGTTAATGGCAACGGAAAGTTGCCCCTTGTTTGGACCGCAGCGTATTGAAATCAATCCTTCAGAGCGACGATCACAACCGAACTCTCGGATACAGAGAAGGCAAAGATGATCAAAACCATTCATGGCACAACTGAATTTGAAGTGTTTTGGGCTGGACTTCAGAATGAAGTTGCCTACGTATCCCAAATGGGAATCAAGCCTTACGTAGTTCGGGGTTAAGGTACACTCGGGTATTTAACCTCTCCTTTTTAGCTCTAACTTTTGCCAAGGCGCCTATTGCAGGTTTTCGACCTTGCGAGCTTTGTTCTTCTTTCTTTTCTTTCTTTTTTCATTTTTTTCTTTTTTTTCTTTTAGGCTCTAACTTTTGCCATTTTTCGACCTTGCGAGCTTCTTTTTCTTTTCTTTTCTTTTTTCTTCTTTTTCTTTTTTTTTCTGTATTTTTTTTTATTTTTTTTCTTGCTCTAACTTTTGCCTGGGTCGCCCTTCCGGGTTTTCGGCCCAGCGAGCCTCTCAAAGGGTAAAAGTGTAGCAAGTCCATGCCAAATGGTTTTAGGGTTGATGCCATCCGTATCCAGGAGAGTGGCTGTTGATTCGCAAGAACCATCTTCGGCTCTTCGAGCACATCTGACATTTTTGCCCCTAGTTCGAGGGGGCTTCTGATCTAGCTTCAAGCTTCTCTTGACGACATCTGATCTTCTTGATTGACTTTCTGCCTCTTGTTCGAGGGCTGCTTCAAATCTGGCCACACAGGCCTCACATTGTAGTTACCGTTGAACATTCTGAATTTAGTCCAAGGTTCGAAAATGAGGGGTCGAGTCTCGAGGCTGAGAGCGATCCTAGCTGCACAATCTCAAGAGCGATTCCACACATGTCTTCGCAGGACCGCGCAAAACATTTTTTGAAAGTTTTTAAGAAAGCGACAAATCGCTCGCGCTGAAGACAGTGTAGGACCAATCTGGATCAAAGCTAGGGTCCTTCTCAGTACTCACACTAACAAGCATGATTTCATTCATTAAGGTTAGCACGCCTCTCTTTCTCTCAATTGATCAAATTTTGCAAAACCCGAGGAATTCCTTCCTCTTTGTTTTCACCAAGTGTTCAAAAAGGTTTTGAAAAACTTAGGTCAATGCAATAATTTCAAGGCACAGAAAAGACAGAGTTCTTATCAAATACTGCATCTCATTTAGAATTTCTGGCACAACTGGCACACGGCAGAAGCAAACACAGAGTGTAAAATCACTCTGTTGTTCATTCAATCTTTGGTAACTGGCTCCAAGAAAAACAGACTCAAAAGAAACTGAAAAGACAAACACAAAACAAAATGTGATGCCGAGGTAACACCCCCGGAATCACCCGACTCTAACAAAACAGGACTGACTCGATACAACAAGACAGACCCAACTGACTCAATGAAAGACTGACTCAATACAAAAGACAAGACTGACCCAATACCCAAGTCAGAAAGCAAATTAACAGCATTTGTACATTGCTCAAAACAGTGCATGCCGTCCACCGCATCTGAAGTAAACTGAATGCCGCCCGCAGGTGGTTCATCTCCTGATCACATATCACATTATCCCCAAGTTCACCGATCCAGTGCCGATAGACTTTGCTGAGTGGTGCGACGATGACCTTATTGTCAATCAGATCTTGTATTTCGTGGCGAAGACGGTAACAACTATCAGTGACATGGCCGACTTGCTGATGAAAGGCACAGTACTTGGCGGATCATGGGAGGGAGGAAGTTTATTGGCAATGGCGCGGCTCCAGGGGTTTCAGGTGCCCCTTTTTAATCAGGACCCTCAAGGCCGCTGATAGACATGTACAGTGGGAACACCCTCTGGCCCCGAGGTGGGTATTTTGAGGTTTGTGGCTTTTTGCTGGATGCACCAGCAAAGGGATTGACAGGCTGACTGGGTTTGCTGGTCTCTTCCGAGTACGGGCTAGAGCTGAAAGGAACATTCCTGGTACAAAGGCCCTTCTCCCGGCTTGCCCCTTGATTCAGACTGCCCCTAATTGAGTGGCAAAAGTGTCATCCACAGTTTTTCAAACACGAGGACTTGCTCTTCGTTCAATCCCTCGGCTTTCAAAGCCTCAACAGCCAACTGAAGATGTTCATGGGGACTAATGCTTGCCCCTGCCTTGTTCTTATCACTGGCTCCACTTTGCTAAAGATTGGCCTTCTCCCAATGCACCCGTCCCAAGGTTGGGAGCCTTTTGACATGAACTCCCTGGTATGTGATGGTTGATGATGGAGCCAAAACTCCAAAGGTTAGATCTGCCACAGTTCTCTGAAGATCTTCGATCATCCTCATCAGCTCAGAAGTAGTGGGTCACAGGTTTGAGATGATTGGGGTTCAGATGCACCATCATGCACAAGTCCGTGCTTTTGGAATAACACCGCAGGTTGGGCAGATGGGCTGGGGTGATATACGCTGGGGTCGTAAGGGACGGCCAGTGTGTGGATTAGATTGAGATGTGGATGAGGTATTTGGTCATTGGGGTCTGAAGGTGGAGCTATCGTTTGGTTGTCAATGAGATTTTGGATCTCATGACGAAGGCGGTAGCAACGATCGGTGCCATGACCGCGCTGCTGATGGTACATACAGTACTTGGAAGGGTTATGTCTGGCTGGGAGTGGGTCAGGAAGAGGTTGAGGATCGAGGGGTTTGAGATGCCCTCTTTCCATCAAGGCTTTTAGTGCGCTAGTCAGGCTCATATAGAGGGGGGTGAAAGTTCTGCCCTGAGCTTGGGCTGGGCTGGTTGTTTGTAGGCTTGGTTTGGCAAAAGGGTTGGCTGTGGTGACTGTATTGATTTCAGTGGGTTGGGGATAGTGCTGCTTTCATATTGGTATTCCCTGAAATCACCCTCCTTGTCGGTTCACTTGTTCTGGGAATGATCCCGCTGTTGAACGCATTCTCAACCTGAACCCCCAGTTCATGCAAACTTTTGAAAGTGAATAGCGGAGCGACTATCAACTTTTGCAACATATCATGCTCAAGGTTTCGCACCATCATCTGCACTTGATCCCTCTCAGAAGGACGACGCTCTGTCATCTGTGCTGCCTTTGCTCTCCACCTCGCGACAAATTCCACAAAAGGCTCTTTTGGGTTTTGGCGGGTTGCTTCAAGCTCTTGGATGGTGATTTCAACTCGGGTATTGTAGGAATACTGATCGACAAAGGCCTCAGCCAATTCTTCCCAGTTTTGCTTTACTTTGTCCTCCAACTTAGCGTACCAAGTGGCTGCTACACCTGACAGGGTTCTTCCATACAGAGAGAGTTTTTGTGGCTTAGTCAGACCCATTGGCTTCAAGACATCCAAGAAAAGCCGAATATGTACCATTGGATCTCCGGACCCATCGAAACGGTCAATATATGGCATTTTGAATCTGTCTGGGAGCCGTACGGCAGACTCATTATGCCCATCCTCAATGTCGGGAATGGAATTAAGGCCCTGTGCCTTTTTGAATTGCTTCTCAAGGTTTGCAATTTTCACTACAGTCGGATTGAACTCATCAACATAAAAGGGTTGAGGCCTCTCAGTAGGCTGCACCAGAGGTCTGACAACTCGGGTTTGAGTCAACCTTTCTCGAGGATTCAGACACTGCAAATCTTCGGCTGGAGGAAGTGGGTCAAAGTTCGGCTGGGGTCCCAAAGCTGGATGTGAGGCAGATGCCCCAGGCGGGCGCTGCGTTTCAATACTGGTCTCAGCCTGCATGGCAGTTCCCTGATTTAATGCTGCCATCACAGCCACAAATTCTTCTGAACCCTGTGCCATCACAGGTCTACTGATGATGTGACTGGTGACTGTCGGATCAGATGAACTGGTGAGCCCTGACTGACCTTTCTTTGCCTTGCCTCCGCGAAAGAACACTGGTTGCCCTTGAATTGAATCCCTGACTTAACCAAGTCTATCAGCACTAGTCCAATGTACCTGGGGGATATCGGAGCCTCCTGAAGCTACAGTTCCAGGACTACCTAGCAAAAGAGAAAACAGACAGCATCTCAGCCCAATTTCACTGGAACGGATATAAGCATAACAGAACGACTGTACTCATTACTGGTCACTGTTCCCCAAATCACTGTCCGCAAAGCTGGATCTGATACCCGCAGATAACTGATTCCCCAAAATACTGTTACCGGTGCCCTCGGGCCGGATACCAAAACTTGCAAACTGATATGCGCATTCCCTGTAGAGATACACTCTAAAAGCACATAGCATGTAAAAGAGCCAATACACCCCTATGTTGGGGTAGGGTTTCCCTGTCCTATTTTGTCAGGAGCTAGGGTTTCACTACGCACACAGCGGTTTCAAACAACCTAATCGGGTAAGCAACCTGTCCTAGTTTGGAATGGTCACTACGGATTTCGATATGCACTAGGTCGAATGGTCGAAAAGGGTGCCCCGGTAAAACCGGGGTTTGTGTTCCCATACTGGCAGAGCCCGCAACCGGTCAGCCTTATGGTCATGCCTTGACAAGACAAGCCTCCAGCAAACCGCTCAGGAATAGCAGATGGCCAACACGGTGTCCTAGGCGCACCAATGCAATGCAATGCAAAGAGACACATAAACGAAATCAAAACAGGATATCACGAGTTCGAGTCAAGCTCTCTAAAATCCCCAGCAGAGTCGCCAGAAACTGTAACACGTCCGCGGGGACCTCGCTACAGTTCGGACTCTTTTTGTGTGTGCGGTTCTAAATCTGAACCAAAGAGTCCAACTCTGGCAAATCGTTTTGAGAAAAAGATTTTTGAAAAGTAGTGCCAAACATGGACTGCTTTGCCAGATTACAGAGTCGCCACCTAAATATTTTTAAAATGGGAAATTTAGGAAACCCTGACTCGGTGCCGAAGGCCACGTGTCCGTCATCACCAAAGTGACTTGGCTCGGGAGCTTGGGTACGATCGGGGAAGGTCAGCTATGAGCACCCCCTTTCGCCCGGTCCGAAGACCGGCCTCTACTAACCGTGATATCCGATTTTGAAAACATTATGTTCTTATTCCGTTATTAGCCTAGAATTACTATGTTATGCGCACAGCACAAAAGTATAGACTAGATTGCCTAATTTGGAAATAAACATTGCATATCCTGTTTTGTCGAAAAACGTGTTGGTTTTGCTACTCGCAAGTAGGCTAAAATCGGATTTCAATGAGTTGTTCCAACTCAGCAATCCAACCTCCACCCACAGGCATTCAAACAGTTTATCACATAAGCATTTAGCCGCATGGCAATACTGTCATGGCAACATTCACACGCATGCGATATGCTAAAGCATAAAACTTACATCGTACTCCGTGCCAAAACAATAACCCGGTTAGCAAACATGCATGACCTAGTTCATGTTAAGTGGCTAATGCAACACAGCATGTAATCTAGACAGGCTCGGCTATCCTAAGCATGGCACATGAAATGCACAACTATCACGTATTCAATTTGGAATTGAAATACGATGCAGTTTGTATGATGCGCCGAGCCCGGTGCATGTAAACAAATGCATGAATGCACGCATGCATTGCATAAGGTATGCTAAAATAAATGTGCCCTAATCTACCATCGTAAGCGGGTAAATAAAAGGGATAGAAAGAAATGGGGATTTGGAAGACATACACCCACTCACACACACTTATTACATTTTTGCCCTCACTCGGAGGGACCAAATAATAATACAAAACCGAATAAATAACTAACTACTCTAGCTAATTAAATATTACAAATTAATTAAATTAACAAAATAAATTAATTAATCTAATTAAGCATTAAACCGCCTCGGGATGAGGGCCGGATGCAGCGCGTGTTCGGGGCTGGCTCGGAATCGCACCGCCATGCAAGGATTGCCTCTGTTTCCTCTGCTCTCCTCCACAGAAACTTGCCAAAGTCCCAGAAGTACCTCTCAGGGCACTGGGGGACATCATCGGCTAGGTAGAACTTCCACCGGCAGTAGAATAAGCTCATCGGCACTGAAATAAGCCATCGGCTGTTGGTTGACTGCCGGTCGGCACTAAATAGTGCCGGCCGGCACTTAATACCTGCAGAACCTGCAACTCACAGCAGCAGAGGGAAACAACTTGCATGGCAATGTGATTCAAGCCATTTATGCACTAAACACACCCCTTATCATGTTTGTGACTCAAGGGGGCATGTGCCTCGATTCCCGGACCACCAATCACGCATTTCCATGCATGATGGCCCAAAGAATCAAGAGTGCAACTTTGATTTCAAATGTATGCAATGCAAACAAGCAAACAAGGGTGCTAAACCTCTATCATTTTCATCTCAAGAGGTCAAGCATGCATGCTTATGCAATGCAACTCTTAAGCATGTTATCTAGCATGCAACATGGACTATGCAACATACTTATGCAAAGGATTCAAGCAAGCATGCAAGGCAAGCATGCAAACCAATGGAAGGATGGTCTTAAACATGAATTAGGCAACTCTAGTAGGCCCAAAATCAGTGGCCACAAAGATGCAAATGAGGCAACAAAATACATGGAATGCATGCACAACGCATTAACCAAGCTTAAGGCACAAAAATGCAACTCCACCAAAGCATGGCAAGGAGATGATATGGCATACAATGGTGCATGTTCCAGATCTGAAATGGCATATCAAGTGACTCCAAAATGACTCCAAAGCATGCAAACATTCATGTAATGCATTGTCAAAGGCTCAAGCATTAAAGCTAGTGAAGTGCAATACATTATAAACATGCAAAGCGATGCTCAAATGATGGAACCAGCCCCAAACAGTCCCTAAACAGCCCTAGATAATTCTAAAACATGTATGAAATATAGCCAAGATAAGCTAGCATGCTTGGCCAAAACATCATGCAAAATGGAAGCCACAAGAGAGCCATAACATGAGGTATATAAAGGGTGTCCCAAACAGCCCTAGACCCTTAATGAAACATGAAGAGGAGGTCATTTTAGGGCCATTTTCAGTTCTGATCAAGGTCTGAAACAGAAACAAAATAAGCTAGCAAAGCATGCTCTCTTTTAGGCAATTCTAAGCATTTAAACCACAACCATGCAAAGCAATGCACAAGCTACATTAAGACCTCAAAACAGAGCTTAATCACAGCAAAATGTGGACTATTGTAGGCCAAAGTTAAGCTAGCACATGTTAGGAAGATAGGCTAAAGCATGAAGCAAGCTAGGCTAGGGAGCAAAATTACACTACAAGTGTATGAAACAAGCAACCAAGCCTCCCAACCGGACCAAAACAGATCTGGAACATGGCGAAATAGAGCCTAAAACATGCTTGGCTTAAGCTAAAACAAGCCACAAAAAGATGCTACTTTACAAGGCTAACAAGGCTAGTAAAGGGGATTTACACTACAAGTGCAATAAGCATGCAAGAGGTGACCAAGATAGCCAAAAACAGAGTTATGGCAGATCTGGAAAGTCATGAAAATAAGCCTAAACAAAGCCTCCAAGAAGTAGAAACACATGCTCTTTTGGAGGGCCATCAATACAAGCAAACAAGAGAAGAGGAGGGGGGACAACCCCCTCCTATTTTGAGCCTCAAAACAAGTTTTCCACCACTGAAATTCCTCTGGAATTCAGTGGTTTTAAGGCCAAAAAGATGTTGTTTGAAAGGCTTGAAAGTTAGCTCACAAGGCCTTATAAGCCAAGGAGCAAAAGGGAGGACAACCCCCTAGCCAACCAAGGCACAAGCCAAGACTCTTAGGACTGAAAAATAGAGGAAAATCAGTGGTTTTTGTAGTTCAACAACACCCCAAAAACAACCTCAAAGTATTTGAAAACTTATGGCAAAGCTAGTATGCAAAACAAGCTAAAAGGGAGAGAGATGTTACCCTTGATGCACAGCTGCAAAACCAGCCCAAAATCTGAGCTAAAACCAGCTTTTGAAGCTAAAAATGATCCTTAAAGGACCTCAGCCCAATGGTGGTTAACTTTGATGAAGGATGCCTAGGCAAACTAGAAGGATTTCTTCACTTTCAAGCACTTCTATGCACAAAATGGGCAAGAGAGTGGAATATAGAGAGAGGGGCAGAGATTTAGGTCTGAAATTTCTAGAGAGAGAGGAGTCTTTTAGAGTGAGAAGCTCCCAAAGACTTGCTTTTTTGTTCTAACCTAGCAAACATGAATAAGGTTCTATATATATCAAGAAAGAGATTTGGTCGATACTATCTCAACTGGAAATATCTGGTACAGTGTATAGCAGCTGGATGATAAATATCTGTCAAAAAAACTGAGTTCTGGGCACTTTTGGCCGGTCGGCACTCTTTTGTGCCGGCCAGCAATCTTTTCTGGCCGGTCGGCACTCTTTTGCCGGTGGATGGCCGGTAAGGTCAAAGTGCCGGTGGATTTCTAGATTGAAGCCCCGGAAGTTAGCTTTCCAATGGCGCAAACCTTGCATTAAAATTCTTCCTGTGGAGAATGTTATGCTTGTTTGGTGAAGGTTGCTCAGTTTCGGTCCAACCAGGATGATGCCCAACTTCAACCAATCATATCTCCGCCATCCGGACTCGGGTTTAAGAGATTCTTGTATGAAAAATGAAGCCCCGGAAGTCTTCTTTCCAATGGTGGTAGCGTCATAACTAACTCCAAGTGTATAGACAAATAAGCTCGATTTAGCGAGGACTGCTCATCCCTCTCTTAGCGATTCTTGCCTATCTTCTTCTCCAACTTGGTTTCTCCCCTCTTCTCCTCTTTTCTTCAACTTCAAACCCCTAAGCAAGGTGTTTTGAAAGATTTTTCAAATATTTCATCTCTCTTTCATTCATCTCCCCTTTTGTCCTTGCTCGGTTTACCGAAAAGCGCAACATTTACTGAAATGCGAGCGTCGGAACATCGTGGGAATTTTATTTCAAAAATGTTTTGAAAGAGAGGGTTTTAAGGTATAAAAACCATCCAAAATGATTTTGGTCCACAATAGGGTATGAAGTTGAGATTTGCCTCTCTCCTTGCCGAAGAAAACTGAACCTGTGCACTGCACACCTTTCTCCAACAAGTAAACCATCAGTGGCGCCCAAGTCTTAAGGGCGGTCAAAAATGGGGTGTCTACACTACCTCTCCTCCCTGCCATTGGAGAAGGTGCACCTGTCGCTGGTGCCCACGGTGTAGGTGGGATCTGAAAAACAAGCATCAGCATATCAGATAGAGTGTATGTATTGTTGCAGAATGAGTATCATGCAAAAGCCAAATTCAACATGGTATAGTGTGTCAGTGTAGTTTAAGGTAGTGTTAGAATGCTATCAGTGTATCAGTGGGAATATGACAGTGTGGTGCACTAGTGTGAGTCAGCGGTGAAATGCACGCGGATAATGGGGAGAATACTTGAATACCATAGAGACCAACGCTCTCTCCTCTGCACTCTCTGCACCATGCCAACTAGAGAAACAACTAGCTGGAGGAGGCCCTCTGTGTACTCTGTGGGTGCCTGCAAGTGAATTTGAATACTCAGTATCTGAAAAATGAAAAGTGCGGGATACAAGGTGTAAAGTGGGGGCCATACCTGAGGTGCACCTGGAGCTCTAACATACCCATGCCCTGCCTCTAGTGGCTCTATCATAATCTGATAAGTTGTCCCGCCCGGTTGCCAATAGGTAAGCACAGTAGGAATCGCCGGCCAACCGGCAGCCTACACAATGGGAGGGGTCTCTCCAATACTAGCCTCAGCTTGCTGAGCAATCTCTCAAACCAAAGGAGCACATGTTGCGCCGCCTGTGCGAAATCTGGTCAGGGGTGGCATGAAATGAGTCCGGTGAAGGTTGTGCAATCTCCGTCCCCTCGGAAGTAGTCGACGTCTAGCCCCACCATATACTGAATAATAGCCTCAGCTGGGAGGCTATCAGCTGTCTCATGGATGCTGGGGGTGGCATAGGAACAACTGGGGCAGGCAAGCCCAGGGTCTGGCGTACAAATCGCTCTCCTAAGAACCAGGTACGACACAGAGGCCCTCTAACAAGATCCGATACTGGGAGGTAGCCTAGGATCCAGCGTACTGGTCCTTGACTACGGCCAGCATCATCGCCCATGGCTGCCATGTGATCTGCAAATAGAGAAGGTACAAGATGTTAGTTGCTATTAACTGTCAGAATATGGATAAGAACAGTCGCAATGGGAATAAGCAGAAATGATTGTGAGTTTCGGATTACCTCGCAGGCAACCACTGTGTCGAAGTATCGACGATAGTAGCAAGGGTCATGTCCTCGCGGCTCTAGTAACAGCACCTGCCATGTACCGCCGCAAGTAGGCACGACTGAAGCAATCTCATCCATTGGCTCTGGGGCAAGGGCTGGGAAATAGGCGTAAACCCACAGCTGCAAAAAAGATCAACAATGTGAATCAACAGTATGTGAACAATGTTAAACAGAAAGTGCAAAACAGAAGGCATAGTGTGTGAAAAGATATTAAACAGAAAGTGCAAAGCACAAGGCATAGTGTGTGAATAGGTATCGGACAGAAAGAAAGTGCAAAACAGAAAGCACAATGCATGACCAGATATAAGGAAGGAAATACAAAACAAAAGGCATAAGAAGCAAACAGAATTGAAAGTGCAGTTCATATCTCCTAAGCTCTCCAGTACCCTCCAATCTTGTTCCCTTTCATGCGGGAACTGGAGCTCATGTAGCCGTAGAGTGTGGCAAGACCAACTCCACCCCAGTCGTAAAACCGAACCCGGGGCAGGGTCACAAGGGTGCTTAACAAGTACAAACCCATGGTATTCCACCTGTTTGCGAACAAGGTGGTACTAAGAAGGTACATCAAGAAGCCCCGAGTGCACTACTTTACCTTCTCCTGAGCTCAGGCTGACTCTTGTTGAAGCGCTCGAGAAACCAACTTATCGCACCATAGCTGGCTTGTATAAAGTGGGCTCGCTCTGAGCCGGTAAATCCATGTCGCCTCCTACTAGCCCATGTCCATGTCGAAGGGGATCGGATCACCCCCTACTCATAAGCCTGTGATCATCAAAAAGTCATAAGGGTCATCGTCATCTCCCCAGTGGAAGAGAACTGGAAGGAGTTAGTGATATCCCACCACCTCTCCACTAATGCTCTGAGTAGGGCCCGGCTACCCATGTGGCGCGAAGTCTAGTGCAGAGTAAGCCAAAGCCTACCTCAACAACAAGGGCGCGAACCCGGGGGGAGCTCGTGATACCAGTCCCTGGCCGTCACCGCCCCGTAACCCTACAAGAGCGAAAGTCCTCCTGCAACGAAGAAAGAGTGAGTCTGATGAAAGACAACGACGAAAGAATGAATTAGATGAAAGTTAGTGGTGGTGAAAGACAGTCAGAGGAAAGGCAGTGATGCATAAAAACAAAGTTTATACCTCAGTAGCGCCGTGGGAAAAGTGGGAGTTCAGCTCCCTCAGCCAAATATCTTCTGACACGCCACCGACGAAATCATCAAAGCGCATCATGCCTCCATGCGCCATCATGTGCGTACGGGGGTGGTAAGTGGCTGGATCAAAGGGCCTCACCCTCAATGGTAGTAACTCAGGCTCGAGCCTTGGAGCGAACTCTGCCTCAAAATCGGCGGCAATGTTCTCCGTCGCCCCGCCAGCTCC